>JAPFFP010000113.1:12164549-12190201 GCA_026153255.1 Solanum medicagineum | reverse complement strand
ACCCTACTCAAAGAATCCGCCACAACATTTGCCTTACCTGGATGATAATGCACACTCATATCATAGTCTTTAAGAAGGGTTGTGGTCAGCCTAGTCTTTAACTCTTGGAAGCTCTTCTCACAAGCTTCTGACCACTCTAACTTAGTCTTCTTCTGAGTCGGCTTAGTCAATGGAGCTGAAATAGAAGAAAACCCCTCTATAAACCGTCTGTAGTACCCTGCCAAGCCCAAGAAACTCCTTATCTCTGTGGGAGTTATGGGCCTTGGCTAATTCTTTACTGCCTCAATCTTTTAGGAATCTACCTGGATACCTTCACCAAATACAAGGTGCCCCAAAAATGCCACAGACTCCAACCAGAACTCATACTTAGAAAACTTGGCATATCGTTGTTGATCCTTAAGGGTCTAAAGGACAATATTAAGATGGTCTGCCTGGTCCTCCTTACTATCGGAGTAGATCAGGATATCATTTATGAACACAATAATGAACATGTCTAGGTACGGTCTTAACACCCTGTTCATAAGATCCATGAAAGCTGCTGGTGCATTTGTCAACCCGAAGGACATGACCAAGAACACATAATGGCTATATTGGGTTCTAAAAGCTATCTTAGGAATGTCTTTCTCTCTAACTTTAAGCTGATGATACCTTGATCTAAGATCTATCATAGAAAAATAGGTAGCACCCTGAAGTTGGTCGAATAAGTCATCAATTCTAGGAAGAGGTTACTTGTTCTTAATGGTAATCTTGTTCAACTGACGGTAATCTATGCACATCCAAAGAGAACCACCCTTCTTACGCACAAAAAAAACTGGAGCACCCCAAGGTGAGATGCTTGGTCTAATGAAACCCTTATCTATAAGATCTTTCAACTATATCTTTAACACTTTTAGCTCCGAAGGAGCCATGCGGTAGGGAGGGATGGAGATAAGCTGAACATCTGGGAGAGTTTCTATCCCAAAGTCTATCTCCCTATCAGGAGGGACTCCGGGAAGATCCTTAGGAAAGACTTTTGGGAACTCATTCACAACTGGAACAAACTGAAGAGATAGTGCTTCGGCACGAGAATCTTGTACTCTGACTAGGTGATATACACACCCCCTGGAGATTAACTTTCTAGCTTTGAGATAAGAGACAAACTGACCTTTAGGAACTACTGAGCTACCCCTCCACTCCAAGACTGGTTCGTTAGGAAACTGGAACTTGACTACTCTAGTTCTGCGATCTACAAAGGCATACCTAACATGAACCCAATCCATGCCTAGGATGATATTAAACTCTACCATATCTAGCTCCACCAACTCATCTACAATAGTCTTATGAAAAATAGAAACTGGACAACCCCTGTAGATCCTTTGGATTGAAATCGACTCTCCAGTAGGAGTAGAAACATTGAAAGGCTCAAGAAGACATTTTGGGTTGACCCCAGACTTCACAACTTCATATGGGGTTACAAAAGACAATGTGGCTCCTGGGTAAATGCAACATAGAACGTATGTATTTATTTGCTTAGTTTTTATAAATTTAAGTGTCTATTTATATATATTCAAAATTGAATCTAATAATGCATAGACATCATGAGTAATGATTTTGAGCATACCCGTAACCACATCTGGTGAGTTCTCTTGCTCATGTCTGGTGCCCATGGCTTACAAGAAGTTTGTGCCCCTGCTTATCCCTGTTGTTGTACCCCTGTGAGTTGGGTTACCCTGTAGTCCTGAAGAGATTGTCTGTGAACTGGTTTCACTCATATTCTACTTCCCCATAGGACAATCCTTCAAGAAATGCCCACCAGACCACATTTGAAACAACCATTTGTGCCCAGAGGGCACTCTCTGGGATGAGACTGACCACACTTACCACAAGTGGGATAGCGGTTTGATGGAGCTATGCTACCCTATGACTGGATGCCTAAGAATCTGCAGTGCTGTGACCCCTGCTCATTCCTGACCCTCGATGCAGGTGCACTAGCGGATGAAGGTGCTGGTCCAGCCATCTTAGGCTGAAAAGATGATTGACCTCCACCTCCAGTCCCTCTCTTACCTGACTCTTGGTGTGATGTCTTGGCCCTCTTACTCCTGAAGTCCTCCCTATCCTGTATCTTCTCTTCCTCCACCTGCTGCACATATGTCATCAACCGAGCTATATCCATATCTCCAATCAATACCGCATTCCTGCCCTCTCTAATAGTCATTCGAGAGAGCCCGGACATAAAGAGATCCATCCTAGTCCTCATATCCGTCACCATAGCTGGAGCGTAATGGGACAGCTGAGTAAACTTGAGTTTGTACTCCCATAAATTCATATTCTCCTGCTTCAAGTTCAGGAACTCTCTTACCTTAACTTGACTCATCTTCCTAGGAAAATACTGTCCCAGAAAGGCCTCCTCAAAAACTGCCCAAGTATTTGCTGGCGCTTCTTCTGCCTTACTTCCCTTCCATTGGTCAAACAAGAGTCTAGCTACCCCCTTAAGTTGATAGGAAACCAACTCAACTCGCTCAGTATCCGCTATCCGCATCACCTGAAATACCTTCTGAAGCTCCTCGATGAAGTTCTCAAGATCCTCCTTCATATCAGACCCCGTGAACTCTGGTGGGTTCATTCTCAGAAACTCTCTAACTCTAGCGATATCCACCCCATCATTCCTGCCATCTCCCTGGCGACCTCCCTGAATAGCGACTGCCTGTACCAAAGTCTAAATAGCCTGGCGAAGCTCAGCGTTAGATATGTCTGCCTATTGTGGCTGCTCCACAGGCATAACTGGGCCTTTTGGTTCCTCAGGAATTCCTCCAAAATGGTTTGCATTCCTTATGGCTGGGTGTCCTCTGCCCCTGACTGGTCTGTTAACTCTACGAGGAGGCATGATCTGAAAACACGATATGAACGCACAAGTTCGAAGGGATTTCACAGAGATATACTCTGAAGCACGAGACAAAGAATAACAAGTAATAATGACACTTCCTAATGTCCCATATCCTCCCTATTATAGATGTGGTGTGCTTCACACCCATAATACAGACTCTAATAACACAGTTCCATAGACTCTCTAGGACTCTTAAACTCTGTACTCTGATACCAAGTTTGTCATTCCCCGAGCCTACACCCTGGACTTGGCCGGCACTCAAAAACCATTTCTGGTCCCAAGCAAACCACTTGGCCTGGCTACTTACTCAGGCGAAGACTTAATAATGATAGTAACGGTCATAAAATCAGTAAGATAAGCTAAATTGTCTGTATAACTAAATAAGAAAGGTTTTAAGAAATGTCTGAATAACAGAAAACTGAAATACAAATCATATGGTCTATGGAACCTCTAATAAGCTACTGAGACAGGCCCCAAGTAGCCAGAACTAAAATAAAACTAAATTACATAACATGACATGAACTAAAGAGCCTCAGACTGGAAAGAGGCCTTACCACTATTTCGAAGCTAGCAAGTTCTCAATGGAGCGGCTGCTTAGGAAGCCGGTCACCAACGTCTGCATCATAAAACGATGCAGGTCCTAAGGATGTCAGTACATGGAATGTATGGTATGTAAGATGGCCAAATCATTTAAACTAGAATACCAGAATATATTATGGAAAACATAATCAAAATTATAAATGAATTAACCATAATCATAAGGCTAGTAGGCTAAAAAATAACATGCAAAACACTAATATGTTGAAAGTAGTAATAAGACATAATTTTCTTAGCTTGGGGAGTTTCTCTAACCGACAACCACCATTATGAGTCTCGTGGTGATACAACGTCTTGCCCACGCTGCCAGAGTCGTCCCGTACATTGCCAGGGTAGAGGACGAATTACTAGGGTAGTGGATCCATCCCAAAATTGGGCCAACTCAGTGGCTAATGAGGAAGGTATTGTGGTACGATCCTATCCTATGCTGGCTCCATATCTTATGGGTTTGAGTAATTTATTCTACTCTCACCATATCGGTGCTCAATACTACTCCCAAAAAATGTTATACTGCTCATACTTAAATGACCATAAGTTCTTGAAAATCTGGGTTTTTCTTGGGGACTTAGCCCAGCTTACTACTTAGCTTTCTCAACTAAAATCTTTAACATTACTGAACTAGTATCTTTCATGTACTTTCAAACATAATAGATTTCTCAACTAGAGTATCAAGAAACCTTCAAGAAAATCATTCTTAAAATATATGATATGCTCAGCTAAAATGCAAGAATAATTCAACCAAGACATTATTAAACTAGCCTTGAACCATAATCTTTATGGGTGTTCATGAACCCCACATGAATTCACAGGAAATCATATATACTTTAAAATCTTGAAATCAATACTTTGCTAACAGTGAAAGAATCAAGAATCAACATCATTCAATCAAAAATCTATGCATACGTAGGGAAATCAACTAAACTTTATAAGGTTTGCATGAAATTACTCTATATCAAGACTTGGGACATTCGGAATGAAAACTAAGTCATACTTTTCTAAAATATACTAAAACCAATGAATTTAGGGTGGCCTTACATACCTTAGAATGAATTTCTTGAAGAATTGAAGAAAGCCCTAAGCCCTACTATCGTTTCTTCGGTTCTTGAGCATACGTTCTTGAAAAGGTTCGCTTGTTTGAGAGAATGAATGAAATGTTTTAGGGACTAAATACGACTTAAAAATGGATTAGTTTACGATATGGGGTGTGGGAAAGGTCAAAAATACACTTTCCCATTAAAGAACAAATATGTCCAGAAATTACACTAGTGCACGACGTGCACTAATTTTAATTTCAACTTTTTTCACAAATTTTCACTTTTCATCGAATTTTCGAAAAAGCACAAAGTGTGGTTCCGCGTCCACTCCGCATCGTGAAAGGGGCTCGGAAACCCACTGTTTTGAGCTCACTTGAGCAAAAATAATTCGCGTTGTTTTGAGTTTTTGTCGATTCAAGACCATTTTACTACTCGATTTTCCGCACTGATCGCAAATTCACTCTCGAATTCGCAAATTGAGCATGGGAAGATACATTACGCGCAAGGTCAATTCTAGGGGTATTTTTGTCATTTCACGGGGGTGTTATACTCAACCAAAACTCACACTCGAAAAACTTTGTATACAGTTTCTCCTCCCTGAGCCTCTGGAGTACAATCCTCAAATGCCTCACATGTTTTTTCTCACACTTGGAATAGACCAAGATATCATTGATGGACACAATCATGAATGAATCCACATGCAGCCAGAACAACTCATTCAATAACTTGAGCTTTTAGAAGCTCTCTTCACACTCATCAGACCAATGAAATGCCATTTTTTTCTGAGTAAGCCTAGTCAGTGGAGCTATAATAGTGGAGAAACTTTGAACAAACTGTGATAATAACTATCCAAGCCCAAAAAACTACGAATCTTTGTAGGTGAGGTAGGCCTAGTCTAACCCCGAACGGCCTCAATCTTCACCGGGTCAACTTGAATACTCTCCTTGGATACCACGTGCCTAAAGAGTGCTGCTGAACTCAACAAAAACTAACACTTGGAGAACTTTGCATACAGCTTCTCTTCCCTGAGCCTCTGGAGTACAATCCTCAAATGCCTCATATGGTCCTCCTCAATCTTGGAATAGACTAAGATATCATTGATGAACACAATCATGAACGAATCCTGATATGGCCAAAGCACCTTATTCATCAGCTCCATGAATGTTGCAGGGAGTTTAGTCATTCGAAAAGACATAACCAGAAATTCATAGTGGCCATACCAGATCCGAAATGTTGTCTTTGGCATATCAAAGAAGCTGATGATATTTGAACCTCAAGTTAATCTTAGAAAATAGGGCTGCTCCATTGAGCTAATAAAATAAATCATCTATACTGGGAAGCGAATTCTTGTTCTTGACAGTCACTTTGTTCAACTATTTATAAACAATACATACCCTCATGTATCTGTCCTCATTCTTTACAAACAGGATTGGCGCACCCCATGGTAAGACACTAGGGTGAATAAAGCCCTTGCTCAACAAATCCTGGAGCTGCTCCTTTAACTCTTCCAATTCAGTTGGAGCCATCTGATAAGGAGTGATAGAAATATGTTTCATGCCCGGCTCAAGGTCAATAGCAAAATCAATGTCCCAATCAGGAGGGACTCTGGTAGATCAATAGGAAACATATTCGAGAACTCAAAAACTACCGAAAAAGACTCCATAGAAGGTCAGCAACACTATCACGAATAAAAGCAAAATAAGACAAACACACTCAATCAATCAACTTTTGAGCCCAAATATAAGATATCACCTTACTAGGATAGGAAGCCTTCAAACCAGCCCACTCAATCCTCAGTCTACCTGGCATGGCTAATGTAACGATCTTAGCATAACAATCAGGAATAGCATGATACAGAGACAACCAATCCATACCTAGAATAACATCAAAATGTACCATATCCAATATGATCAAATCTATCCAAGTCTCAAATCTTGCTAAAGTAACAAGACAGGATCGATACACCCAATCCACTACTAAGGGCTCTCTTACTACGCTCGAAACATGAACATTCATAGACATGGAATCACAAGGAAACTCAAACCCTACGGAGAAACAAGCAGACATATTTGAATAAGTAGATACATGATCACAAAACATAGATGCAGGGCAATGGCAAATCAGAACAATACCTGTGATCACAGCATTGGAGGGCTCTTCCTCAAGATTACCTGGAAAGGCATATCAACAGCCACATCGACCTCATCTCTAGGAGTTGATCCTTCATCACCTGAAGGAGTGAAAGTATCACCTGCTCCCTTACCACCAGTATGCCACCACTATCAGTTTGACCTCTACCTTGGCCCTTGGCCTATGGGGCTAAACCTCTAACTGGTGGTGCCGGATCTCGAATAAGTGCTATGGAGTATGAATGGTAAGGCCTGGAATGAATCTTTCTAGGGCATTAGCGAATCATGTGATATGGACATTCACACCCAAAGTAAGATCTAGGGGTGGACCACTGTTGTGATTGAGTAGGAGGGATATTGTAACCTCCGCGGCTTGTGTGCCTCTACTGAGAACCGGACGAACTCTGCCCTACACTGAAGAAATCATAGGGACCTCATCCTCCTTTTAATGCTGGCAAGGCTGTATGAAGCCCACAATGCTGGAAAGAACTACCTCCACTGACCATACCTCTTCCTCATGATGAGGCACCTATGTACTCTCCTGAAGAATGGACTTTAGAGTCTCAAAATTCCTCTCTCTGCATCAACTCTGCCACCCTGGCGATGCTAACCACTGACTGAAATAAGGCTCCATCTCTTGCTACCCAAAATATCGGCTGTCCGATAGGATAAATCAACTTTCTCAAAAATCGGCGAACCTTCTCCTCCTCAGTCAGAAGTATAGTTGTGGCATGACGAGCCAACTGGCAAAACATGAGCTCATACTCCCAAACAGTCATGGTGTCCTTCCTCAAACACTCAAATCTCATTTGGCTTTCCTCGCGGAGACTCCAAGGAACAAATCGATCATAGAATGCACAAAAAATGTCCCCCAAGTCTTCTGAGGAGATCTAGCTAGAAGTGATCTTATATAAGTCCTCCACCACTCCCTGGCTGGCCCACAGAGTTGGAGGGTGACATTTCTTACTCCATATGTCTCTGTAAGTTCGACGGTATTTAGTAACACTCTACATGTACTCAGTAACTCATAAGCATCCTCAATCTTCCCTCCCTAAAATTGAGGTGGGTCCATCTTTTGGAATCTCTCGTATCTGTACTGCTCATCAATAATAAAGGCACTGGTCGAATCTCATCAATCAGAGTTGCTAGTAGTTGCTCATCCTGGGCCTCGGGGGCCTGCCATTGATCCTAAGGCTGCACCCTCACCCGAGTCTGTGAAGTATCAAAAGTGTCAACTGGACTACCTGCCTTCGCCAAAGTCTCCAACACACCTAGGAGTCTCAAAACTGTATCATGGAGTAGTAGAGTTGCAGCAAGCTCATGTGGAACCTGCTATTGGCTCGCTCAAGGGAGATACCCCTCATAGTCCCTCGCTGGTTTAGCTCCTCGATCTCGGCCTCTAGCTCATCCTTGGGCATAACCTCTACCCCTATGTGGGGTTTAAATAGCAATATTCGGGGCTGCCTTTCCTCGCCTATAGCAGCGATTGCTCTGGTCCTCGCCATCTATCAAAAGAACATATGAACACTTAGCACTAATAAAAAAACCCATGCAGAATTAATTAGAATAAAACGAAATAGAGTTTCCTAACAGTCTTCATAGCCTCTCAAGGATAAGTAATGGATGTCTCTGCACCGATCCATAAGACTCTACTAGACTGGGCTTATGCATATGTGAGATCGATGAAGTTGGGGCTCTGGTACTAAATTGTAACGATCCAAAATTTGAGTGTGATGGCACTCACCTAACCAACCGAGGTGAGTCAACCCAAAACCCAAACAACTTAACAAAAGCAACGAAAATGGAAGATAACTGTCTAAATATATGGATAAGCAGAAGTTAACCACTACAACTATCCCAAGGAATGGTGTCATATGTATAAGCCTCTATATATAAAATACTCAAAAGAAATACAATGCATATTGTCTAGTTCTCAAATAGAACCAAAGCATAAAATTTGAATACTTAAGGCCTAATAAAGACATAAGCAGCTACCTCACAAGAAATTCGGAAGCTCAATCCCATAAAAAGGAAGTCTAGCAAAATTGACCGGGCTCACAAGCTACAAAAATGTTGCAAGGGGTGAGCACCAAACAAATGGGTACTCAACAAATGGAATTAACCTAAGCTAAAGCAATGAAGAACACATGTAATTCCTCAAATCCCAACCACAATATGCCGAACTACAACCCTACACTCAGACAAGTCCTAGCATAAAATAATATACAGATCCTTGTAAAATAGATATACCCATCTTCTCAAATAGTATCACAATACACATGTATATAAGTAAATACAACTCTTACTCAAGATCAGAGACATAATAAGTACACAATCTCATAAATAATATACAATTACACAAAACAATTATGAGATCAGATGGAGTGGATGCCATGAGATGTATACAATGCCATGAGATGTATAAAATGCAATGCAATGTAAAATAATCATGATATTTTTTTGTCCTTAAATACACATCTGCCAATCAATTATATGCCTTAAAAGGAACCCATTGGGAATCACATAGACCATGTATCTGTGAACACCATCGGCAAAGGACTCAGCTAATGCTCACCCGTTCGAAAAGGACCTCTGGCCCATTTGGAAAAGACCTCAAACCTCTGGCATATTACCTCGGCTCGACCGTTAGAGACCTCGGCCACAAATACACTTCTTACCTTACTTACATCTCGGCCATGGCCATCACAAGTATCAATGCACAAATAACAATAATAGATGAAACGTGCCTAAATAGCGATGATAACTGGCCAAGCCCACAACATTACGATCTCTATAGCAGAGGTAGGTCTGGTCTAACCCTGAACGGCCTCAATCTTTATCAAATCAACTCGAATATCCTCCGTGGACACCGTGTGCCCAAGGAATGCTACCAAACTCAACCAAAACTCACACTTGGAAAACTTTGCATACAGTTTCTCCTCCTTGAACCTCTGAAGTACAATCCTCAAATGTCTCACATGGTCCTCCTAAGTCTTGGAATAGACCAAGATATCATTGATGAACACAATCATGAACAAATCCTGATACAGCCAGAATACCTCATTCAATAACTTGAGCTTTTAGAATCTCTTGTAACACTCATTGGACCAATGAAATAACATTTTTTTCTGAGTAAGCCTAGTCAGTAGAGCTACAATAATGGAGAAACTTTGAACAAAATGGTGATAATAACCGGCCAAGATCATAAAATAATGAATTTTTGTAGCTGAGGTAGGCCTAGTCTAACCCCAAACAACCTCAATCTTCATCGGATCAACTCAAATACCCTCCTTGTATACACGTGCTCAAAGAATGCTACTGAACTTGACAAAAACTAACACTTGGAGAACTTTGCGTACAACTTCTTCTCCCTAAGCCTCTGGAGTATAATCCTCAAATGGTCCTCCTACATCTTGGAATAGATCAAGATATCATTGATGAATATAATCATGAAGGAGTCTAGATACGGCCTGAACACCTCATTCATCAGCTCCATGAATGTTGCAGGGGCGTTAGTCAATCCAAAAGACATAACCAGAAATTCATAGTGGCCATAACTAGTCTAAATGCTATCTTGGGTATATGAGATAGCTGAGTCCGAAGCTAATGATATTCGAACCTCAAGTCAATCTTAGAAAATAGGGCTGCTCCATTGAGATGATCAAATATGTCATCTATACTGGGAAGGGGGTACTTGTTCTTGACAGACACTTTGTTCAACAATTTATAATCAATACATACCCTCATGGATCTATCCTTCTTTTTTACAAATAGGATTGCAGCAACCCATGGTAAAACACAAGGGTGAATAAAGCCCTTGCTCAACAAATCTTGGAGCTGCTCCTTTAACTCCTCCAATTCAGTTGGACCCATCTAATAATAAGTGATAGAAATGGGCTTCATGCCCAGCTTAAGGTAAAAAGCAAAATCAATGTCCCAATCAGGAGGGACTCTAGGTAGTTCAGTAGGAAACACATTCGAAAACTCACAAACTACCGAAATAAACTCCATAGAAGGTGACTCAGCAGCACTATCACGAATAAAATCCAAATAAGACAATTACCCTCGATCAATCAACGTTTGAGCCCAAATATAAGATATCACCTTACTAGGAAAGGAAGCCTTCGAACCAGCCCACTTAATCCTCGGTCTGCCTAGCATGGCTAAGATGACGATCTTAGCATAACAATCAAGAATAGCATGATCTAGAGACAACCAATCCATACCTAGAATAACATCAAAATGTACCACATCCAATATAATAAAATCTACCCAAGTCTCAACCCTTGCCAAAGTAGCAAGACAAGATTAATACATCCAATCCACTACTAAGGGCTCTCCTACTGGGGTCAAAACATGAACCGACACAGACATGGAATCACAAGGCGACTCAAACCCCACATAGAAATAAGTAGACATATTCGAATAAGTAGATACAAGATCAAATAACATAGATGCAGGGCGATGCAATATTGGAACAATACCTGTGATCACAACATCGGAGTCCTCTTCCTCAGGTCTACCTGGAAAGGCATAGCAATAGGCACATCGTCCTCCACTCGTAGAAACTGATCCTCTACCACCTGACGGTATGAAAGTATCACCTGCGCCCCTACCACCAGTATGCATACCTCTGTCAGTTTGACCTCTAGCTCGGTCCCTGGCCTGTGAGGCTAAACCTCTAACTGGTGGTGCTAGATCTTGGATAGGTGTTATGAAGTATGAACGGTAGGGCATAGAATGAATCTTTTTAAGGCCTAGCAAATCATGTGATCAGGAGATCCACACCCAAAGCAAGAGCTAGGGGTGGACCACATCTATGAAGGAGCATGAGGGATGTTGTAACTCCACGGCTTGTGGGCCTCTGTTGAGAACCGGATGAATTCTACCCTAAACTGAAGAAGTCACAGGGACCTTGTCCTCCCTTTGATGCTGGCAAGGCTGTCTGAACCCCACGATATTGGAAAGAACTACCTCCTCTGACCATGCCTCTGCCCAATGATGAGGCACATGTACATGCGTACTGTCCTTAAGAATAGAGTACTTTAGAGTCTCCAAATTCCTCTCTCTCCATCAACTCCGCCTCCTTGGCGGTGCTAACCACTAAGTGAAATGAGGCTCTATCTCTAGCTACCCAAAATATGAACTATCTGATAGGATAAATCAACCTTCTCATAAATCGGCGAACTTTCTCCTCCTCAGTCAGAAGAATAACTGTGGCATGATGAGCCAACTGGCAAAACTTGATCTCATACTCCCAAACAGTCATGGTGCCCCGCCTAGAACTCTCAAACCTTAATTGGCTTTCCTTGCATAGACTCCAAGGAACAAATCGATCATACCATGCATCAAAAAATGTCTCCCTAGTCTTCTGAGTAGATTCAGCTAGATGGAATCTCGTATAAGTCCTCTACCACTCCTTGGCTGGTCCACGGAGCTGGAGGGTGGCATGTCTAACTCTATATGTCTCTGTCAATCCCATGATGTTTATAACACTCAACATGTAACCTGGAACTCATGAGCATCCTCTATCTTCCCACCCTAAAACTGAGGTGGGTCCATCTTTCGGAATCTCTCATATCTCAGATGCTCATCATCAATAAAGGAAGCAACTGGTGGAGTCTCATCAATCGTAGCTGGTAGTAATTGCTCATCCTGAACCTGAGCCTCAAGGGCCTGCTGTTGATCCTGAGGCTGCACCTTTACCTGAGTCTATGAAGTATTGATAGTGTCAATTGGGCTACCTGCCTGCCCCAAAGTCTCCAACACACCTAGGACTCTCAAAACTATATCTTCGAGTAGTGGTGTTGCAGCAATCTCATGTGGAACCTACTACAGTCTAGGCCCCATAGCTGGCTCAGGGGAGATACCCAACTCATAGTCCCTCACTGGTGCTGCTCCTAGGTCCCAACCTCTAGTCATTCTTGGGAACGACCCCTACCTCTATCTGGGGTATGAATAGCAATATCTGAGGCTGCCTCTCCTCAACCTATAGTACTGGTAGTTTTGGTCTTCGCCATCTGGCAAAAGGACATATGAACACTTAGCACTTATAAAAAAACCCACACACAAATTGATTAGAATAAAATGACGAAGAGTTTCCTAAAAGTCTTCATATCCTCTCAAGGATACGTAACGGACGTCTTCGCACCGATCCTTAAGACTCTACTAGACTGGACTTGTACACATGTGAGACCAATGAACCTGGGGCTCTGAGACTAAATTTTCACAAGCCAAAATTCTAGTGTGATGGCATTCACCTAACCCACCAAGGTGAGTCAACCCAAAACCCAAGGAACTTAACAAGAGCAACAAAAGCAGAAGATAACTCTCTAAATATATAGATAACAGAAGTTAACCACTACAATTATACCTGGACTGGTGTCACATGTAAAAGACTCTATATATAAAATACTCAAATGAAATACAAGGCATAATGTCTAGTTCTCAAATAGAACCAAAACATAAAAGTAAAATTCTCAAGGCCATATTAAGACATAAGCAACTACCTCACAAGAAAATCGGAAGCTCGATCCCATAAGAAGGAAGTCTAGCAAGATGGACCAGGCTCACATGCTACAACAATGTAGCAAGGGGTGAGCACCAAACAACGGAGTACTCAACAAATGGAACTAACCTAAGCTAAAGCAATGAAAAACACAAGTAACTCTTTAAATCACAATCACAATCCGCCGAACGAGAACCCTGCTCTCAAAAACATCCTAGCACAATATAATATACAGATCCTAGTAAAATAAATAGACCCATCATATAACATAGCATCACAATATACACTTATACGAGTAAATACAACTCTTACTCAAGATCAGAGACATAATAAGTGCACAATGTCACGACCCAAGCCTGGGGCCTAGACATAACACGACAAATAAGGAACCCGAAGTAACCCCAAAGAAGCCTCTTAGCATATCACTACACATCCTTGTTCGCGGAAGCATTTGAACAACAAGAGATAGTAAATAGGGATAAACTGGGCTAAGGGAAAACTTTAATACCAAAGAAACATGACAAGCCAATGAAGTATAGCAGAAATACATTATATGGTTCCAACAACACCTCTATTACATAGATAGGAGCGGGGGCCACGACAATCTCCAGGCTCACCCTCATAGTCATAAGTTCCCAACATAGAGAAAGTCAATACATAACATGAAAATTAAGAGATATATGTCCTCGAAGTTGAGGACTCACCAACTTGCTTGAGAGAAATCGTACTAGCCACGTGGAGGAGGATGAGTAAGTGGGGCTCTGGTTCCTACTTTATAACATCATGTAGGCATAAAGTATGAGTTAGTATGTTTGAATGTACTAAGTATGTAGGATGCAATGTAACAAGAGATAGGCATCATAATCGAAATGCATAGTTAGGCAATGGATGAGCATATACAATATGGCATACATGAATGATACTTGAAGTAAAACATGCTCGAAAACAATCATTCTTACATAGCTTGTTAAACACAATAACATGACATGATTAGATCATCCAAATACCTTATACTAGAGGGTGAGTGATATAGCATAGTTCATAACACCTTCTAGTAGGTAATGGTTAGTACATGAGGGTAGAGGGATGTCATAGTTTGTAACCTCTACATGCACACATAATACAATAGAAAGTGTTGAATCACACGTGAGGGTGAGGTGTACCACATAGTTCATAACCCCGTCATGGAAAAATAAGATAGTAAGTAGCATTGATTCATACATGAGGGTGAGGCCCACAACATAGTTCATAACCCCTTCATGTAGGAATTGGTCTTATACTAGAGGGTGAGGCATACCACATATTTCATAACCCATCTAGTAGGGTTTAACGTAAACCTTCACATAAGAATTCAATAATTCATAAACAATCGAGACTCGTAAAACCATAGATAATTTCATGATTTCAAAATATAATTGTACCCCACGAACATCATGAAGTAACTTGACTTGTAAACCATGCAATAGACCATCAATAACTCAAAAATCCTAAATTGAATATTTTATCAAACACTTGGCTGGTGTGTAATGCTAGTATAAAACCATGCAATTCAATGGTGAAATCATGCAAGAAAAATCAATGTAAAAGCACCCACCAACACTTGGTAATACCCTCAAGTAATGTGCATTAAAGCCCCTCATCAAATCTCAAACTATATCATAGATTCATAGCTCAAAATATGCTTAAACAATTAGACTTTAATGAAACTCCAACATAGTTCATAGTCAAATTCATATTAAGTAAGACCCATAAGTAATTCAACTTAGAAATATGAAATTCATGTAAAAATGAAACTTGGGCACCATGGTTGAAAGGACCCAATGGTTGAAACCCACATAACTTATACTTTGAGTTTCTTAAAATTGGGTTGTGAAAGACTTGAAGTTTGGAAGTGGGTCTTGGAATCCAAAACTTGTTCTTGAGTTTCCTTGAATTTGTATTGGGGTTTTGATGAAGGCTCTTGAGAGAATTTGAGAGTGTATTTGAGATGAGAGTAATGACTTTGATCCTTTTGAATAGGGTTTAGGTCTTTTGGGGAGGTTAGGATAGCATTAGAAGTCCAAAAAGATCATTAGAATAAATAAAATTTATGAAAATGCCATTAGTGAAACGGAGGAAAAATTGACCAAGTGATGCCTCACTAAGGCCCACAGGGGTCGTGTGGCACTCCACAAGTCGTGTGAAATGCCCGTGAGACAATACTTAGACTCAAAATTGGAATTGGAACACTTGAGAAAAAGTTATCGTCAACGTCACCGTGACGGGCCACTTTCACAGGCTGTGTGATGCTACATGGTCCATGTAGTGGTCTTTCCAACTATCCTTAGAGATGAAAATTGTGGCCAGGCCACCCCACGCCCAGTCTGACGGCTCGTCAAGCATGCCACGGCCAGTAAAGATAGTCGTGGCATAACACTTAGTCAAAAACTCCCTCTCATGCTTACCTTCCTCACTTTCACACACTTCATGACCAACCACACGGTCAGTGGAAAGCCACACGACCCATGCCACTGGTCGTGTCATATGCCTTAGGCTGAAAAAAAGCCTTTTCCAGCTCAAGGCTGCCCAGATGGCCCGTCCAACAACTTACTGGCCGTCAAGCTGCCCATGTGGTTTCACTGCACGGGAGGGTCTTATAAAAATAGTCATAACTCCTTCATCCAAACTCAAAATGAGGTAAAACCAAGTGCTTTGGAAATATAACTCAAAGGGCTTTCATGTGACATGTTATCCATCTCCAAGTATGCTAAAATTTATGCTTATTTAAAGTTGACCCTTGCATGAACGAACACCCAACACTCAACTCGTAAGGAAGTCTTGAACTTGTCTAAGTACAAGAAGTCTCCCACGACCCTAACACACTCCTAACCTGACCAAATGAGTACTTGAAACATCGGTATATAAGAGCATGGAGTTGTAGGGTGTCACAAACAATCTCATAAATAATATATAACTACACCAAACAGATATGAGATCAGATGGAGTGGATATCATGAGATGTATATAATGCAATACAATGTAAAATAATTGTGATGGATATTTTTCCTAAAATACACATCCATTGATCAATTATATGCCTCAAACGAAACCCATGGGGGTACACATAGACCATATGCTCACCCGTTCAGAGAGAACCTCAGGCTTATTGGAGAAGACCTCAGACCTCCGGCATATTACCTCGGCTCGACTGTTAGAGACCTCGACCACAAATCCACCTGTTACCTTACTCACATCTCGGTCGTAGTCATCACAAGTATCAATGCACAAATAATTATAATAGATGCAATGTGCATGATCATAATTATATCATAATATTAACATCAAAATGATCTCATTATCTCAATACCATCAATATCTCAAAATATCATATATCGTCACAAACTAGTCGGAACCATTTTCCTTTGGCTTTTCATCACTAATGGAACATCAACTCATAAATATCATCATAACACAAGTAATCAATGCAATAAGTAATGGTTAAGCCTACAACGATACATTTCTACTGCCAAATACTCAATTTCACACACACAACAGCATGCAAGGTTCATTCCTACTAAACGAAAGATTAGAAATCCACTTGTCTCAAATAAAGTCTCAAAATTAAGAAGAAATTGATGCTTTCCCCCTTCTACGATATTCCAAATCACCACAATCTATTCAAATATGGCACCACAATTACAAAATGAATCTAATGACACTAAAATGAATTAATTTGCAGAGAAAGGGTAAAATGGTCAAAAATCCCATGCTGAAAAAAAAGGCCAGAAACTAAAAAAAAATTAATGGATGAAAAGCTTCTACTCATAACAAGGAATTCAACACTGAAAACTATTTCAAAAATGGAGCTTAGATGAGGGAGGAATCAATGATTTAAGTTTAGGATACTCAATCTCGAAAATCCCTAAATCCCAAAATTTAGAAGTTAAAAACACATTAATCAATGAAAATTGTTGAAATAGGTTATAAAATAATCGCCCAATCAATTTTCCTTCAAAACCTCAAAACTCCTCACTTATAACAAAGCTTGAAATGTAAAAAAATTGTGAAAATGAGTTAAATCGTGTTATAAAGAAAGAGACTATTCAGCCATCAAAAGTGCTCTGCCAACGCGGACCCTTATCTGCAAAAGCCAAGACCAAAGATGGTTAACCATTTCTAAACACAGAGGCTTGGCTTCTAGATCTCCACAAAAGCGGAGTACTGGTGCCTGATGCACCAGAAACAGCAATGCACCAGCAACACAGCTCAAACAAAAACAAGAAATGGACCCTCAAAAATTCATTCACAATATACATGTATAAAAGTAAATCCAAATCTTAACCAAGATCAGAGACATAATAAGTATGCAATCTCATACATAATATACAACTACACCAAACATATATGAAATAAGATAAAGTGGATGTCATGACATGTATACAATACAATGCAATGTTAAATAGTCATGATGCATGTCTATACTAGAATACACATCCACTAATCATATATATGCCTTAAACGGAACACATGGGGGTCTCACATGAACCATGTATTCATAAACACCCGGCAAAGACCTCAGCTAATGTTCACCTATCTGGAAAAGACCTCGGACCCATCTAGGAAAGACCTTTGACCGCCGGCATATTACCTTAGCTCGACTATTAGAGACCTCTACCACCAATCCACTTGTTACTGTAAGGACCCAGATTTTTGTATAGTTTTAGTGACGCTTGAGATTAGATTTTGGAAAGTTTTGGACCAAGGTGACACCTTATGGAACATCCAAGATCGATCTAAGTTCACTTTCAAGACTTTAATTCAAGCTCATACATGTTTTTGAAGGCCATCATGGGTTCCCTACATCAAGCCAAGTTCGAAGGGATTTCCGTTGGCTAAGTTTGACACAAGTACCAGTAGATGGGTCAACTTTAAAGGGGCATATCTCTTAGCATAAAAGGAAATGGGTGGCCCACAACCTATCAAATGAAATCTCTTTGAGTTAGCTTTATAACTCATTTGGTTTCACCTTATTCTGAGTATGGATGAAGGACTTATGGCTGTCTTCGTGAGACTCTCCTATGCAGTGATGTTACACAGACAGTTTGACAGGCAGTGTTACATTGGACCAATCATTTGGATGGATTGGAACTAGAAAAGACCATTTTTGTCCTAAGTAATAGAAGCCCTTTGATTTAGCTTCACAATGCACTTGGTTTCACCTCATTCTGATGTCGGATAAAGGAGTTTTGATCGTTTTCATGCATCATGAATTTCATGACATATTGTTATATTACATTCCTTACTGTAAATCTCTTTCTACATTATGTGCACCTTTGTCATCTAACATTAATATGCAGGTTTTGGTAAGTTACATGCATTGCACCCCGCATACTTAGTACATTCAAATGTACTAACGCATACTTTTACCTACATGATCTCACCATGTACGGATCGGAGATTACTTTCATCCACCGTTCGATGGCTAGCTCGGATTTTGAGACATTGGTTGTGGTGAGTCCTATCTTCCAAGGACAAGCCACCATTCCTCTACCTTAAGTTGCTTTTGTGTATGTTATCTATACTTTGAGGGTGAGCCCGAAACATGTCTTGGCCCCTTTCCTATCTTATGACTGTTGGACATCTTGTTGACTCTCGTCGGATCAATGTGTTATGTGTTGTATTTAAACCTTATGATCATGGTTATCTTTTGGTTAGGGCTATTATATTTTGATTATGGGAATTATGCCATATATGTATATTTGATATGGAAGTGTAGAAGATCCTAAGTCTCGAATTGCCCCCATAGAGTGAGTCATACTTACCCGCCCCTTAGTCATTATGTGTTATATGCTAAAGAACTCATGCTAATCCCTTTTCTTAATATGTCCCCATAGCGTGAGTCCTACTTTCCCATTTCTTAGAACTATGTGTTTAATTTTGAATGCGCTTCCAAACCGATGATGTGAATTTGGATACTTTGAGGCTTGTTTGGGGACTCTTGGGTTCCCATTCACCATGTTACTCCTAGACCCCAGGTTCGGGTCGTGACAGTTACCTTACTCACATCTAAGTCGTAGCCATCACAAGTATCAATGCTCCAATAATAATAGATACAATGTGCATGATCATAATAATATCATAATATCGACATCAAAATAATCTCATTATCTCAATACCATTAATATCTCAAAATATCATATATCGTCACAAACTGGCCAAAACCATTTTTCTTCGGCTTTTTATCACGAATGGAACATCGACTCATAAATATCATCATAACACAAGTAATCAATGTAAGAAGTAATGGCCAAGCCTACAATGATATATTTCTACCCCCAAATACTCAATTTCACACACATAGGAGCATATAAGGTTCATTCCTGCATAACAAAAGGTTAAAAGTCCACTTTCCTCAAATAAAGTCTTAAAATCAAGAAGAAATCATCACTTTTCCCCCATCTATGAGACTCCAAATAACCACAATCTATTCAGATATGGCACCACAATCCCAAAATGAATCTAATGACACTAAAATAAATTAATTCGAAGAGAAAGGTTAAAATGATCAAAAATCCTAAGCCGAGAAGCGTAGCCGAAAACTAAAATTTAATAGATGAAAAGATTCTACACGTAACAAGGAATTCAACAGTGAAAACGATTTCAAAAATGGAGTTAAGACGAGGGAGAAATCAATTATTTAAGTTTACAAAACTCAATCCCCAAAATCCCCAAATTCCACCACTAAATCCCCAAATTTAGAAGTTAAAAACAAAAATTAATCAATGGAAATAGTTGAAATAGGTTAGAAAATAGTTACCCAATCAATTTTCCTTCAAAACCTCAGAAATCCTCTCTTAGAACGAAGCTTGAAATGTAAAAAATAGTGAAAATGAGTTAAAATCATGTTTTAAAGATAGACACATCTCCACAAAAGCGGAGACCAAAGAGGGTTAACCCTCTGCGAATGTAGTAGTTACCCCGCGAACGTGGAGATCTGGCTGCTGGATCTCCACGAATGCTGCCTATGAGGTGCGAACTCAGAGTACTGGTGCCAGATGCACCAGAAACAGCAATATACCAGCAACACAGCTCAAACAAAAACAAGAATTGGACCCTCAGGAATTCGTTTGGAACCCCATGAACACAAAACAAACATAGAACCCTACTAGAAACGGCAATCCGAACTCAATGGAACCATTAGAATTTGACCTTATATTCTTAGTCTTGATATAATTATTATGATATATGTAATTTAATTTATTGTTTTAATCATTTAAAAGGTAAAATATTTTGTGAGTCAATATATTTTTAATAGATTGGGTAATGACATATCACATTAGTGAAGTGATAACAAGTTGATAGAATAATGTCTTGGACTTGAGATAGAAGGCACCTCTTTATGATTGCTTATAAAATTTCATGTAGAAACCCTGTAGGTGGATTTTATATCCGTCTTGTGAAATAAGATAAATATAACAATTAATCATTAAGTTAATAAATTATTTTTTAAAAAACTAGATTATTTGATTGATTATTTCTAACATGGGGGGTTAAACAAGATGTAATGGTAGATGTTAGTAATTAGTATGCAGACAAGAAGTAAATGTAAATAAGAAAGAAAGAAACATGGAACCACATACAACTGATTTTAACGTGGAAAACCCAAATCATGAAAAACCATGGGCAACGACGAACAAATTTCACTATGTAAAAGGCTGAGTACAACATGTCCTCAAGAATTCTAAAGCAATAACAGAGGACAAGAATAAAGAAAACCTCTAGACAAAAAACTCTATGTTCACTCTCTAATGCCTTAGAAAAATATACATATCTGTATATTTGTAAAAGGAAAATTGCCCAATAAAAAAGCTGCACTTGGTTACTTGTTAACTGCACATGACCCCATGATCTGCCAACTTGCTCGATTCATGGAACTGTCAAAAACCAACTGAAACTTTGTTGACAAAAGGCAAAATCAGTAGAGAGGTGAGAAATTTGAGGCAACTCTAATAGTAGATTTTAGAAGTAAATCAAGGAGTACAGATTCTTAGTAAACTAATTCTTAATTTATTAAAATATGATTAATTCATTCATTTTCAAATTAATATTATGATTGGAAGCCTCA
This sequence comes from Solanum medicagineum, assembly GCA_026153255.1. Lineage (NCBI taxonomy): Eukaryota > Viridiplantae > Streptophyta > Magnoliopsida > Solanales > Solanaceae > Solanum > Solanum medicagineum. The sequence goes on along the minus strand of JAPFFP010000113.1, from coordinate 12,168,966 downwards.
GTTAATAATTTACAGTCCCTACTACGCTTGACTAATTAACTAGTTATGAAAAGGAAAATACATTTTTCGGTTGAAGTATTTTTACTAGCGAAGGAATAAAATCAGTTGAGTTAATAATTATAATGATGATTTTAAGAAATTTTTAGTAAAAGGAATAAAAATATTTTTGGCTTTTGAGGGTATTTATTACTATTGGTTTCCCCTAATTGCTGATGAACATTATGTCCCCCTAAGCCTTTTCCTTATTTTATGAAAATTGGGAAATAGTAAGGATCTTCCCTAGAGAAAACAAATCATCCTCTTTCCTGAAAATCTTTGCCTACCTAAGTTATTGATTGAGAAAGAATTAGTAGAAGGCCAAAATTTTGAATTCATCAACCTTGAACGAGTTCCTCAAAACCTCCACAGGTTAGTACTTTTGTTTCATTTTTCTTTATTTATATTATCTTTTTAATGAAACTTTGTGATCCTGAATTATGCTTTTATTACATATATAAATTGTACATTCTAACAGTTATTGTCAACCACATTGGACTTCACCAGTAACACCCTATAACTCTATTCTTACATATACCTATGTTCAAGCCTCATTCTTATGCATGGGAAGTGGATTACGATCATAAGAGACCTCTAGTACTTAGACGAGTTTCAAACTTTCCTATCAATTGAGTTTCTCGCATTAGATTATACAAGGATCAACTTTAAATGACCATAACTCTTATTACAAAAAGAAATAGGTGGCCAATGACCTACCTAATAAAATCTCTTTTAATTATCTTTCCAACGACACCAATTTCACCTCATTTAGAGCTTGGAGCAAAGGGTTATGACCGTTTTAATATTGACTGCAAGAGCAGAGTTGAGTGACGACTGACTTATGGGTCGTGGTTTGATTGACAGCCCGTACTATTAAATTGTGGAAAAACTTTAGAAAGTCCATTTTTGTGTCCCAAACTTGAAAGACCTAACTACAGGTCGTAGATGCTTCTATGGGCTATAGATTGTGCTTGTGGAATCGATCTAGTGACCCCGAAATTTGCCAAAAAGTTTACAAATTGGTTCCTACGGGTCATGGAAGTTTCTATGGATCATAGTTTGGCCCGTGGATGACTTTGAAAACATTTTTAATAAGGACTATTTTATTGTCTTTCCAGTGTTTCAAAGCCTTAACTCGACATTTTTAAACTTGAACAGGCCCCTAAAATAACCATTCAACTTTCTCACGCTAAAACACCTTCCCCAACTTAGAGCAAGGTTTAAAGGAAGAAAAAGGCTAGGGTTTAGAGATAACCTTGTGAATTGCAAGTTGTTTCAAGATTCAAAACTTTCAGGTATATAAAGCTAACTAGAATATGGAGTATGTTCTTCCATGTGCCCATAACCCGAATTGATGGAGTAGTGAATGAATTGAGTCTTCCATGAATATTTTTTGAAGTTGTTTCATAAATCCTAATGTATTTCTACATAATATTGCATGAATTATAGTTTTTATGAATTAAAGTTCTGAAATAGATGATTTTTCTTTTCTACGTGAACCCTAGAATGAATTCTTGTTATTTTTACATATTGTACTTAAATGGGTATGCATAAGTATAATTTGAGCCTAAAGAGTCTATAGAATTCCTCAGTGCTTTAACTCTACTTTTGTTTCCCGAACACTACAAGTTGGAATGATGCATGATAGAGAGTCTTTATGAGTCATGAGCTAATCCTAAAAGAACATTCCTAACCAAAAGAATTGATAGTTGATGTGATGAATTAAGTTGACAAATGTCCAATGAGACTAGTTGAATGAGTTAACTATAGAGTTGATATCTTATTAGCATGTTGAGTCTTGGAAGGAGTATTGAGTATCGAATTGAGTAAGAGTAAGACCAACGCGAACTCATAACTACGTGGCTATCGTAGGAGAGGATGACCATAAAATCTGATATTTCCTTATTGTTCCAAAAAGAGGAACTGATATTATTGATTATGGATCGACTAATGGGATGTCCTCTACCCTAGCAAGATATTTGATGGATATGGAAACGACATCGCTTCGTTATATCATCACCGACTCGTAGATGATGGTTGTCAGTTATAGAAAATCTCATATAGGTCTTGATAGTACTCCGAGTGGATTGGAATATATGGTATATGGGTAGTCATTGTCTAAACTACATGCTTATTTTAGACTCTTGACTTACTGATTGAGTTTCATACTTCTTGAGTTGAGCTATTTGAGTTGATATTATTCTTCCTTTACATGTTTCTTTTTGTCATTTTACATACTCGTACATTTCACGTAGTGATGTCCATTTGGGCCTGCATCTTTTGATAATGCAAAGATAGGTACTAGCGGTCATCAATAGGCACCCCGTTCATGATCCATTGCTTTTAGCTGATTGGTGAGTACTCCCCCTGCTTTCGGTATGATATCCTGTTTTCTCTTTTAGCCTTGAGTTTAGCCTTTTGCTTTATTTTGAGGTATCCATGGACCTATCATTAGCACCACTGGGCCAAATGATTTACAGGTTTCATAGACTAGCTTGTTGAGTTGTGAATGTATTATGTTTTTGGCTAGTTTCTTTCATACTAGTCTTACTCAGTTGATTCTTATATAAATTGGCCTTTGCCTATGATTATCAAATTATTTACCTTTCATTAAGTACACTTAGTCATTGATGTCTTCTACTATTAGATTAAGATTGAACAAATATGACGAAGCCAAGCGGTTCGCATTGGGGCTAGCAATAGTCTCTGATTATCGGCCACACCAAGGGTACCCTCCCAGGGTGTGAAATCTCCTATCTCTCTACTTTCATCCCATGTCTTTTCTAAGTTTGAAGTATCTACAACTTTTTCCAGAGCCTTTATTTCAGTGTTTGCGATGACTCTAAGCAATTATAAAGGCAGGGCTGCAGATACAATTCCCAGCAACTAGTGGGAGCATTTGGTGCTTCTTGACCAATGAGAAAATATGAAGGCGAAGAGAGAAGCGAAACATCTCTTCCTTGGAATATAAAAATATTTAGGGTACAATATTTATGGTACAAATTCTGACGGAATACCAAAGTGAAGCCAACTACTTTTACCAATGGATCAACTATGGCATGTTACTTCTCAGTGTAGTCACAAGCACTTCCACCGTATCAAAGTTGAATATCATATTATTTGGAGTTAGTGCATTACACTTAGGAGACCAATTCTTGTACAAAGCTTGAAACTCCCCCTTTGTTGGAATAATTTGGATAACACCTCCAGCCCCTTTTCACCCACTTGACATCGTGGGGAAAAAAGTTGAGCAACTTACTGATTTCTTGCTTCCCTATCCTTGAATCTCTAGTGGCCTTGAGAAAGCTAGAAACAACCCAATTAATTGGTCCAAGTTCGAAGTTGGTTTTGGAGTTCAACCAGATGAATTGTAGTTTAAATGGATTATTAGATATAATATTGTGAATCAGAGCATAATAGTGTGCATTCCAACATCAGCATCATAAGGTAGCCCAGACTTGATTCTTATCAAAAGACTTTTCCTTTCTCTTCTTGTAAAAATTATAAAGTTGGTACCAAGAACAGTCATTGACTTAATTAGCTTCCAGTTTTATCTCTTCTTAGATAAGTTTGATAACTTTGAGCAATTTGCTTCTTCTTTTCCACTTCCTTCTCCTCCTTAGATGAAGCTATGTGTTCCTTTTTATTATCTTACTAGTTTTTGGGAACATGCTTTACACGTGTAGCCCATATTTTATCACATAATTTTTAAAAAGAAAAAGTTTATGTTATACAATAAAATTACAGTGCAAGGTATGCATTTACAATTTACTAAATGTCTAAAGAAAATTAGACATTAGTACTCTTTTTTAAAAAAAATATCACAATTATAATTAGAAAAAAGAATCAACGATCTTATAACCAAAAAAAAGTAAATAAAATAAGCATAATAAAATAATTTAACAAAAATATAATCTATTATGAAAATCTATATTGTACAAACATAATTGTATTATGACATGTAACATGATAATTATGTCTAAAATTTAATGTCTATCAAGTTTTGAATACAACAACAACATACCCAGTAAAATCCCACAAGTGGGATCTGGGGAGGGTAGAATGTACGCAGACCTTACCACTACCATAAAAGTAGAGAGGCTGTTTCCTGGGCAAGTTTTGAATACAAATACTATAAAAAGAAGATAATTAAAAATTAAAGTAATGCAACAATTTCTTAAAGTTCAATAGAGTGGATAGTGTTCTTAATGAAAACGTACATAAAAAAGAGTAAATAGTTTCCTGAATACTTAAATAAATAACGGGGAAAAAATATTTTAGTAAAGCTGCAAATATATGGAGGATTTTTTCGGCATAAAAATGTTGAAAATATATTTGATTAACAAAAAATATAGAAATAAATCAATGAGATAACGTATAA
>JAPFFP010000113.1:12144765-12158494 GCA_026153255.1 Solanum medicagineum | reverse complement strand
GGATGAGGAGGGTGAGGTGTTGGTGGATGAGACTTCCATTAAGCTAAGGTGGCAAGCTTACTTTCATAAACTCTTAAATGAAAAAGGGGACAATGATATTGAGTTGGGTGATTTGGCGCACTTTGATGGCCATCGAGATTTTGGTTATTGCAGGCGTTTCAGAGTTGAGGAGGTTAGACGTTTTATTAGTTGGATGAACAGAGGGAGAGTAATTGGACCTGATGAGATTTCGGTGGATTTTTGGAAGAGCATGGTCAAGGATGGTATTGAGTGGTTGACTAGATTGTTTAGTGTTATTATGAAGATCGCCAAGATGCCGATGAATGGAGGAGTATAATGGTTCCATTGTACAATAATAAGGATGATATTCAAAACTGTAACAATTATAGGGGTATCAAATTGTTAAAGCCACACTATGAAGGTCTGGGAGAGTGTGGTGGAGATGAGGGTGAGAAAAAGAGTTTCTATTTTAGAGAATCAAATTGGATTTATGTCGAGGCGTTCGAGTACTGAAGCAATCCATCTTGTTCGAAGATTAGTGGAGAAATGTGGGGAGAGAAAGAGGGACCTTTATATAGTATTCATTGACCTTAAGAAGGCCTATGACAAAGTTCTAAGGGATGTCCTATGGAGATGTCTAGAGGCGAAAGGTGTTTCAATGGTATATATTAGGGTGATAAAAGACATGTATGATGGAGCCAAAACTCGGGTAAATACGGTGGAAGGAGACTCAGAGTATTTTTCTGTTGAGATGAGACTTCATCAAGGATCTATACTGAACCCTTTTCTTTTTGCCTTAGTAATGGATGAGTTGACACAGTCTATCCAGGAAAAGGTGTCATGGTGTATGGTATTTGCAGATGACATAGTACTGATTGATGAGACTCGGGCTAGAGTTAATGATATCTTGGATGTTTGGAAATATACTTTGAAATCCAAAGGGTTCAAACTGAGGAGGACCAAAACAGAATACTTGGAGTGCAAATTCAGTGTTGTGAGAGATGAAGCAGACATTGAAATGACGCTTGCCAGTCAACCAATTACAAAGAGAAAACTTTAAGTATCTTGGGTTCATCATCCAGAATAGTGACGATATTGATAATGATGTCAATCATCATATTGGGGCAGCATGGATGAAATGGAAGCTTGCCTCTGGAGTATTGTGTGATAAGAAGATACTGCCTAAACCTAAAGGCAAGTTTTACAGAATAGTGGTTTATACAGTCTCCGCTATATGGGGTGGAGTGCTGGCCAATTAAAAACTCACATATTTAGAAGATGTAGGTCACGGAGATGAGGATGTTGAGATGGATGTGTGGACCCCGAAGTTAGGGGTGACTACTTTGGCAGACAAGATGAGAAAAGCGCGACTAGATAGTTTTGGGATGTGCAGAGAAGAAATGTTGACTAAGAAATGTTAACCCTCAGGGGTTGGCCTGGTGGTAATAGACTTGAGCCTTGGGGTTTGCTCCCTTACAAGGTCTCAAGATCGAAACCCACTGGGTGCAAACAATTTCTGAGGGCCATTGGATTGGGTAAAACCTGAATTAACCGTGGTGCACTTGCAGGAAACTCCTTGCCGAGGGCCTGTGCACCCCCGGGATTAGTCGGGGCTCTAAGAGACTCGGACACCCGGTGCAAATCAAAAAAAAAAAAAGAAGAAAGAAATGTTGACTAAGGAAGTGACATCCACATATGGAACTAGTTTGTGGAGATCAATTTTAGAAACTTATGGCATGATTTCTATGCAAAGACAAAATGTAATGTGAACAATGGGAGGAAGATCAGGTTTTGGCAAACTAACTGGTTAGGAAGTGGAAGTCTTAAACTCCTATTTGTGGATATTCATCACCTGAACCAACAGCAAAAGTCTACTCTTCATGAAGTTTACTTACTTACACAAGGACGGAACTTTACTTACAGAAGATTGATGCATGACTAGAAGGTGGAGAGATTGATTGAATTCTGGAACACTTGATCAGTTCTTAGGCTTCAAGGAAAGAGAAAACACTTAAATGAAAATGTCATAGCAAAGGATTATTCACTGTAGTTTTGCACAGAGAGATATGAGTCAGATTGGATCCCAGGTTAATTTTCTGCCTTGGAAGCTTATATGGAAGGTCAAAATACCATATAAAGTGGTAGTTTTTACTTGGCTTGGGTGAAAGAGGCTGTACTTACATGAGAATCCTATGAAGGGCGGAATACACATGCCCAAGATGTTTCTGTGAGCAGGTTGCAGAGACAATTAATCATCTGTCCTTACATTGTAAAGTGGCTGGTCAGTGTGGAATTTGTTTAGTAGCTTCAGAGGTATAAGTTGGACTATTCTAGAGAGAGCAGGAGAGGCTCTAGAGAGCTGGAATATGGAGGTTAGTGGCAACACAGAGAGGAGTAGATGAAGAATTGTCCTGGTAGTTATTTGGTGGACCGTATGGAAAGAAAGAAATTCTAGGAGTTTTGAAAACAAGAGCAGCCCTCTGCACAAGATTAAAATGAACTGCATTATCACTTTTTGCTATTAGTCTAGTTCAGAGTATTAGATGATCCCGTGACTATGTTAGACATTCTAGGATCCTTATAAAGATGGAGGAGGATCTATGATAGCTTCTCTTCTCTTCTTATATATTGTTTATGACAGACACGTAGGTGTTGAGATAGGCTATGATTCAAATTTTTGGATACTAGCTTTGAGTTGATGATTGATATACAAATGTTATCTTTATAAAAAAATAGAGTACTGAAGGTTGTGAGTATTATTATTTTTGGTATTAAAAAAATCATATGGATGTGAAAAGTGATTTATAAAAAGGGGTTAAAGCGATACTTTTGTTATTTTACCTATTTTATCCCGGGATAAGTTATCTTGGTATTATTGTTTGTAACCAAACAAGGAAATAAATGGTACATAAAAATTTATTGCAGCATTAACTCTCTTAGCCATCACATAAAATGACCCTAAATCTTAATTATTTGATAGACTATAAGTAGGTACTTGGCCATAGATTACAAATGTTTTTTTACTTTATTTGGAATTTTGAAGTAGGAATTGAAGGGGGAGTTGAGTTTGGTAAACTTTTTTGCAAAGGACATAAGAGAGCACTTTTTTTGGAATTTATGAAGTTGGAGTTCGAAAACAGGTTTGGAACACTCCCAATTTGGAATCCAACTCCAAAGTGTATTTGAAAATCTTACAAGCAACCGCTATTTTGAAAGAAAATCACATTGTTCCGGAAAAAGTGATTACATCTCATGGACAAATGGTTATATATTGAGAAAGACTACACATAGTACAAAAAGGGCTATAAACCAAACTACTACAATTGATTTATTCTAGGATATTCAATTAATTTGATCTAGTGAAATGGCGGTAAATCAGTTCCTACACATATATCTTTAATAGGGGTATCAAATGGGCGGGTTATCTATTTTTGGGGTCATTTTGACACCCCTATTCTCTAATATAATGTTGCTCGAGTAAAACAAGGTGCAGATAATGAACGCACTGTTGCGAAATGATGGTTGGATAAGTCATCTTCCTGTGACCTGCGGAACATTGTGTTAAACTACACATACATCATTTGAATATTATGTGGATAAACTATTATTTAAATCACTGTATTTTGGCTGCATTCCTGCCTCCTAATCTGATCATTTTCTTGATTTCTTTGAAGATATGAACTTGGCCGCCAGCCTGCTAATACCAAGCTCTCAAGTAACAAGACAGTCAGACGAATTCGTGTGCGTGGTGGCAATGTAAAGTGGAGGGCTCTGAGATTGGATTCAGGAAATTACTCATGGGGTAGTGAGGCAGTCACACGTAAGACTCGTATCCTTGATGTGGTCTATAATGCCTCAAACAATGAACTTGTTCGAACACAAACACTGGTCAAGAGTGCAATTATTCAAGTTGATGCTGCACCATTTAAACAATGGTACCTCCAGCATTATGGTGTTGACATTGGTAGGAAGAAGAAGGGGCCCACCAAGAGGGAAGTTACTGAGGTACTTGAAACACATACCATTCATCTTGATTAGTAATTGTTTAAGTTAATTGTTTGTGGTGACTATGATCCATGAACTCTGGTGACACTGTCCAAGTGTCTGCATGTCAAATGATTTGTAAGTGCTGAATGTATTCTTCCAATATATTTTGATACTTATTCTTGGTTGATACAGGAAGGAGAAGGTGTTGCAGCTGCTGCTGAGGAAACTAAGAAGAGCCACAATGTTCAGAGGAAACTTGAGAATCGCCAAAAGGATCGTACACTTGATCCTCACCTTGAAGAACAATTTGGTGGTGGTAGGCTTTTGGCCTGCATCTCTTCCCGCCCTGGTCAATGTGGCAGATGTGATGGGTAAGCTTTTGTGGCCAATACTTTGCTTCCTGCTTCATGGGAATATGTTAGTATTTTGATTTGCTGTTATGCTTTAATTGGAATTGATAGGTACATTTTGGAGGGAAAAGAGCTTGAGTTCTATATGAAGAAACTACAGAAGAAGAAGGGCAAGAGTGGAGCTGGTGCTGCTTCTTAACTGGTGCTACAAGAATCTTCAGACTGGTTACATATTGTTGTAATTCCAATTTTGGAGATATGTGATTCTGTATGGGGTACCTTTTATTTCTTTTTTTGTACTCTTTTAACTGATTTTGTATGATCTCCCGGACTACTTTTCTTAATCATTATCAGCTTTTCCATGGTAGGTCACAGTTACCCTTAACAGTGGCAAAATTAAACTTTACCTGCTTAATCCGTCCAACTCGTTCAAGTTTGGACAGGTTATTAACCTGCCCATTTATTAGTTCAACGCATTTAAAATTGGGTTGATATTCAACCCGAATTGACTCGAGAGATCTTGTTAAAATATTTGTAGAACACTTTTTTTTTTTAATTTGATATGTTTTATATAGTCAAATCAAAGAAAAATATAATTTAATTAAGTATATAAATATCAAAAAAGAACAAATAAAGTAAAAGTTGGGTGAGGTTGGTCATGACTCGCTCTATAACGGGTTATGTTAAAAAATGTCTCCAATAAGAGGTGATCTTGATATTTTGTCTCTCATAAGAAATATTTTACAAAAGTGCCTTTATAAGAGATGTACTTTAATTCAACTTAAAATGAAAAAAAAATATTTTTGTTAGACTTTTCTTATGGAGTGCAAAAGAATCACTACATTTTGTGGGTGTTCTATGTAATTTTCTGCTCTATAACTCATTATTCAATCCGTTTTGACCCGACTCATTTTGACCTAAGCAAATTTGAGCTTGGTTGGGTCTTGACCCGTTTATTGTCTTGATCCATTATAACACACTCAAATCTGACCCAACCAACCTAATTGTCACCCCTAGAATTTAGTGGATTGTCTGATAGAATAGTTCCTGCATTGTTTATTTAAGTGAAAATTTCATAAACAACCACCTAATGAAACCTAATAGGTAATTATGACTACAGTTTCAAAAATTACTTTTTATAGTTATGGGGATAAAATTTCAATTTGTATAAAATGAAATTAGGAAAGGCTATTATATACAAAAAAGAGAGAGAGAGAGAGAGAGAGAGTCGTCACATTAACTGATTACGTTATTTTCACGGCTAATTAAGAAAAACTGTTCCATAATTTGGGGAGTTAAAATTGATTAGTCTTCCCTTCCAAAACTGATTCTTTCGAAATTAAAAAACAAATACTATTACTGAAAACATATTCCACCGTCAAATCGAAGGGGCGTTTGAATAATTTTCAACATGTTATTTTCATATTTTTGGTGAGATTTTTAATATATTATGGAAGTCGTTGAATTTTCGTTTTTCCAAAATTGTAGTAAAATTTCGGTCAATCAGAAGTAATTATCAATTCGTATTTTTTGTTTTTGTTGTTATCTCTTTGTTCGTATTCTACATTCGTAAAAAATGATTTTACGCAACCGTACGTCATTATATTCTATTGTTAGCGTAGTTGACGAATGTATAATTGATTATTTGAATCTTGTGATATATTATTTGAATAAAACCTGTCAAAATAGGTGGAATGTGCTGAAAGGTTGAGGTAAAAATGTATATTCAGTGTGTATAAGTGTATTATTGTGGCATTCAATTGAATGTTGATTTTTTTTTTTTAAAAAAAGTTTCACCTGTAAACCTGCAGAATAGATGGTGTTAGTATATGAGATGACATATACATTTGTTATTGTAATTTGAGGGCAAAAAAAATAATAATAATAAAATTAATTAATAGCGTCCTCTATTGTATAATTCAATGTTGTCTAACAAGTATGTTATATTTGTTTTTTCTTTTGAATTTGGATGGTTTTAACGTATGTATGTATTTTGTGCGAAGCAATTGGGTTCAATTGCGGTAATGGTGATGCATTCTGGAGGGTGGGGTGATGACAATTCTTACATTGACTATACTTTAGAAGGTGTTATTGCTAAAGAGAATTTATCATATACGGAGTTTTAGACGTTGATTGCAAGACAGCTTTGTGTCGATCTTAAAACAAAAGATATAAGAATAGTGTACAAAGTGCAACCGGGGAACGTGCCAATCATTATAAACAATGATATGGTGTAAGGGTTTATGTTATGTTGAAGAAGGCTACTAATGATTTTAATATGTATCCAATCTATGCAACAATTATTGAGAAAGAGAATGAACATGTTGTTGTAGCTGATAGTTGTATCGAGCAGTCAGTTTCGACGCTTCAAGCAAATCAAATTGATCAACTAGATGAGTTTGATTCAGGTGAAGTGAATATTAATGGATTGATTAAGCGTCTGCATGCATTGTGTTCTGGAGAGTGGACGGGGGGTTATAACAGATCTAGTGCATAAGTATGTGGAGGTTGATTAAGTATACAAGGACAAAGTTACGTAAAGGCTGTTATGATGCAATATGCTATATCCCATAGGTTCCAGTTCAAGCTTGCGACATCAAACGCGATAAGGTTATCATAATTTATTCAAAGAACTTTGATGTTGCATTATTTTAATGATATTGTTTTGTAATGTTAGACTGATCTGTAAAAGTATATATATGTTTTTTTGAATGTGAATACAATTATACAGTTATTTGTAAGTCGGAAGAATGTGAGTTGTTGATGAAAGCTTCTGTGATTAGTAAATCAGGTATGTTTCGAGTTAGACTGTTCAACACGGATCATACTTGCCCGTTGAAGGATAGAGTTTATTCACAAGACAAGCAACAAGTAATCTGGTTGGTAGGATTGTGAGGCCTGGGTTGGAAAATCACAAGCGAAAGTATACAACAACCAATATAAAGAATGATATGAAAATAGATCTTGGATTCGATATTAACTATATGTTGGCTTGAAGGGCAAAGAAGAAGACATTGAATTGGATACGAGGGACCTCGTCTGGATCGTATAATAAATTATCAGCCTATTTGCATGTGTTGAGTTATACATATCCTGGTTCGCACATACAAATGAAGAAAACTGACGAAGGCAAGTTTCTTTATGTTTTTATTACTCTGAAAGCTTTTATTAGAGGTTTTGAGCACTGTAAACCGGTTGTGGTTGTGACAGCAGTCACCTTAAGGGTCCGTATAATAAGCAATTTGTTTCAGCGAGTACCATGGATGGGGCAAGTTTGTGTGCTTTACTTTACATCCCTAGTTGTATAAAAAGTGTGTGTTTATTTTGAATAATTGTATACTTATATTTTTTTTCTTGTGTTAGGACACATTTTTTGCTAGCCTATGGGGTTATAGATTCTGAAAATGATGCCTATTGGACTTGATTTTTTGAAAAATTTAAAGAATCTTATAGTGAAAGAAATGATATGTGTGTAGTATCGGATAGAAATGAGAGCATCATAAAAGTTTTTGTCAGGGTATACGATGGTGTTCCCCATTATGCTTGTATATGACATTTATGGAGTAATGTTCAGAAGAGGTACCGAAGGTCTCAGGAAAAATTGAATGAGGTGCTTTATACAATGGCCAAAGCATATACACAATCAGATTTTGATATGCTAATAGAAACCATTGAAAAGGTCGATGTAAGGGTCAAGGAGTACTTGGAGTTGGCTTGCTACGATAAATGGGCAAAAATTTATGCTTCAGTGTATCGCGGGTAGTATATGACCTCAAATCTTGCCGAGAGTATAAATTCAGCTCTTCTATCAGTGTGTGAGTTGCCTATTTTTGATTTTTTGAAAGAAGTACATTTGATGTTTGGTTGTTGGAACTGCGAGAATCAAAAGGAGGCAACATATACATTTACAACTTTGATGGGTGAATTCTAGGACATTCTGACCAGAAATGAAGCCAAAAGTACAAAAATGACGATAAGTTAACATACTCTGATATTAGATTCATTCAATTCGACCTTTTTTATTTTGCAAATGTACAATTAATAAAATATAATTTATGTTGCAATAGTTGTGTCGTCAACTATTTATATCCATAATGTTAGTGATAAGAGGAGAAAATATATTGTATGTCTTGCAAATCGAACATGTGGTTGTGGACTCTTTCAGATTAATGAGATACTGTATCCGCATGTATGGGCTGTATTGAAGTTCAAACATCTTGAACTAGATGAATATTATTCAAATTTGTATAAACAAAAAACGATGTGGAAGACTTATGAGGTGTCAATATGTCCTTTACCGGACAGAAGGGATTGGGTTATACCACAACATATATTGTCTGATGTTGTTCTGCCTCCTATATAAAAAAGACTTCCCGGTAGGCCAAAGAAGAAAAATAGGGACAAATCATTTTCGGAGTTGCTTTTATCAAAGGGTAAAAACACATGCAGTAGTTGTGGAATGCTCAAACTCCTTGAGTTAGGAATGGTCAATTGATCAGTTCTTTGGTTTCTGTTTAACATTTTCCTCGTCTATTTGTTTTTTGAATAATTTATTCTCTAATAAAGTGTTACAGTTTGTTTTGGAAATAAAGTATACGTATGCGTTGTTATATGTATAATATAGCGCGTGAAATTTATTTTCTTTTTTAAATTTAGTATTGACCGCACTGCTTAAATTGGGAGCAAATGGTGAAATAAATTTGAATAGGTTGCATATTATGTATGTGAAGTTATATGTAGATGTGTATAGTTGTTATAAATTTTCACATTTATATATAAAGTATATATAGATCTTGGTGTATATGAAAACGTAAGATGAGAACATCATGTAGTGTGTTTCTGAAAAAATTGGGAGGATAACTGTCATTTAAGAGTATATTAGTCATATGTGTGTGTATATATATAATAATTATACGTTTCATATGTGCATGAGACGTATTATTCCGTAGGTAAAAGTTATTTTGTATAAAACTAAAATTTGCATATATTTGGATGCTTAAATTTAAGTTCTATATATTATAACTTATACATTTTGATGTGAGTAAATAATTCTAGGTTTGTGGTGTTTGATGTATGTGAATCTGGCAGTAGTCGATGTTTGCATTAGCTTTGTGATATTATAAATACAGTATTAAAATGTCGCATTCAAGATTATGTGTATAAATTAAAATAGAGAAAAAAATTCTTATTGTTTTGTACGTTGTTGTTGTGTTGGTATATAGGCATATACATGTATATGTATAACCAGTGTATATGAATATAAAAGGTAGCTAAATAATTTTTAAAAAATACACTAATGTCATTCTTAAGGCATTGCATTAAAAACAAACATTTTTTCATTGAGTTTGCATGCCCAGAAAAAGCAACATAAATATTTAAAAAAAATTGTCTCATAAAAGGGAAAAACAGGGAGCAGAATAATTTAGTGTTTAGCTTCCGAGCAGCACTTGTATAGCTAGACCTGCATAGCCAATGGGAAATCATAGATTCTGAAATATTTACCTATGAGTGTGATCTTTGAGTGCAAGCTCTTGGTCAGCTCCTCAAAAGCCTTGTTAGCCCATGGATAAGCAATGAAGTGACCTGATTCAACGAGATCAAATTCTTTCCTGTAGATTTTTCGTGAAGTTGGCTCTTTTAATATGATGAAGTTATGTATGTAATATAGGCTAATGAACTTCACTGCATCATCGTCATTTTCGCCTTAGACTGTTTCAAAAACTCTGAACAAGCTGCCTTTTGGTGATTTTACTGTGGCCTTCGAAATATTGAGATAAACAATCTGTTTGGCTCATCATTGTTGAATTTAAACTCTGGCGTATTCTCGTTGCAACACTTAAGTCCAAATATAAGTGCAAGCTCCCTAATACTGAAGCCCAGTGTATATTCATTCATGTGGAAAAGAAATGCATCGGATGAACTGTCTTTTAGTTCATGTAACATGAAACATCTGAAGAGTTGCAGTTGGACATCATATTTTTCCATATCTAGCAAATGTGAGAAGCAGGTGCCTTCTCGAAAGCGCTTCAATTGTCTTTCGGACAAACATTTGATAATGTCATCCACTGCATTGTTGTTTGTGTAGTGTTGCATGCGTTGTATGACGTATGGGGTCCCTCTAATAGTATATTCAGCATCTTGTACAAAATATGAGATGGTAGGGGGGGTGATCAAAAGGTTATCTATATGCAATGTATATAATGTAAAAAATTATGTAGATATACAAGAAACAACAAAAATATATCCATATTCGATGACAGAGTACATGAATCTCTGTAGAGTAAAAATATTGTATATACTGCAAATTAATAAAGTTCCTTACAAGGGATGAATGCATGTATAAAGAATTAAATTATACATATGAAATATTCACTACTTGTACAAAAATATGTACAACAAATAACAAAAATATATGCCTAATTGATAACAAAGTAGTTAGATTCCTATAAGGTAAAATACTGTGTATACTGCTAAAATGTCCTCTGATGTATACAACAACAAAAAAAGTATATCCAATATTTATGAGTATATAAGTATATAAGCTTGTGTATGAAATTAAGAAAGATCCTTTCAAGGGATGAATGCATGTATAAAGAATAAAATATATATATGAGACATTCCGCTGCTTGCACAAAAATACATTTATATACACTGTAACAAGAACAATATGTAGATGTACAACAAACAACAAAAATATATGCCTAATTGATAATATATTCCTGTAAGGTGAAATGTTGTGTCTACTGCAAATGCGACATCAGAAAGTATACAACAACAACACATTCATATCCCATAAATTATGATTATATAGTTATATACAATTGTGTATCAAATTAAAAAAAGTTCCTTTCAATGGGTGAATACATATATAAAGAATAAAATTATACTTATTAGAAATTCACTAGTTGCACAAAAATACGTTTTGTGTGCATTATAACAAGAACATTAGACAATCTTGTAAAAAAATTGTAACTACCAGTTGTTTAAGTGACCAATAAGCCTTATGTGTGAATATGCAATGTATAAAGGGGTCTAAATTGCATATAACTGATATACATGTATAAAATCTTTTGTGCAATATATCTTAGAAGTGTAACATTTTCACTGAGGTTATATATTACTCAAATAAAAAAAATACCTTGATTTCTTCAATATCATTTCCGCGAGATTTGTCAGAATCTGAATCTTCACTTTTTTCAGAATCAACATTAGTGGCAGAAATTTCATCCGTCTTTCTCTTCTTCGTTGAACTTATTCTAAGAGAAATCGGGTCATTCCGTAATTTGGATCTTCTCTCCTCAATATCCCTACCTTTTGCAAGAGACCCTACAATATTCCAATTACTTGAGTTAAACCCAGTGAAAACGAAGGGGATTCTTTCAAAACTTTAACATGCAAATTTGTATATCGCTGATTATTCTCTTGAATAGAGAATCTTCGACCATAATGTTTGATTTTGCAACTGTAAACCAGGGTTTGTATAAAAAGAGAAAAAATAAAATCTTTTGGCAAAAAAATCAAAACTGCCGCTAAAACTAATCGAAAATAGAATTACAGGGGAATTTGAAAAACAAAAAATTAAAATTACTTACGTGTTGAAGATGATAACTCTTGAGAGATTGTAGGGAGTGATTATAGGAGTGAAATATAGACGTTTAAGGAAGGAGATCGGATTGTGTTGTATATTTGGAGAGAGAAAGTTCTTTTGAAATGTGAAGAGTTTTATACAAAAGATTATGGGACCCACAAAATCTTATAGCCAAAAAAAATAATAAGGTAGTTATATAAAGTAATAATAAAAAATGTAGTGGTGTTTTGTTATTTATTAGTAAAGGTTTGTTCAGTCTTGTAATTTTTCATTTATTTAATAGAGTAGTGATTAAATGTGGCAAAGAGAGTATTTCTCATACCAAAGCTGCAAAAAAATCATGATGCTCTAACATAAGGTGGGGGGGGGGGTCGATATCTATTGCATCTAGGGTGTTAAATTAAATAAAGGCTTATGCATAATCAATTGTTTAAACTTGCAAGAACATTTCGTTAAACATTCAAATGAAGTTTTGTTTTAATAGAATATCTCAACTTTTCTGATAAAATGCTTCAATTAGAACTTTTTAATTCAATTCATTTTTTTTTTGTGTATGTGTGCGTGCGCTCAATTATTTATTAGGTAGTTAAGTTAAATTTGAAGTATTTTCTAGTAAAGGTTGATGTGTATGTTGTTTATTTAATTATCTAGTTAACAAATGAAAACATGGACAATGTTTTCTTAAAAAAATAAATAAATAAAAATGTCTAATTGAAATAATTTATTACAAGTTGAGGTATTTCATTGAAACATGACTTATTTTGAATGTCTAAATAGAAGATCTTGTTAAGTTTAAGGGGTTGACTATAAAGCCTTGAACAAAGAAGCAATCGAGGGGGTACTAATTATTATTCACTCTATTTTATATTATGCTTGGTCTCTATTAACCTAGACACACTTTTTAAGAAACTTTAAATAGATATATATATATTTTACTATATTAACTTTACCAATAATCTTTTGGAACTTTAAATTTGATTACAACTATTTTATGTAGTTATTCAATACTAAATAGTATGAAATAAGAAAAAAAGATAAGGGAACAACTGGGGGGGAGGGGGATAGGAAGGGTAGTTTGACCAT
This sequence comes from Solanum medicagineum, assembly GCA_026153255.1. Taxonomy (NCBI): domain Eukaryota; kingdom Viridiplantae; phylum Streptophyta; class Magnoliopsida; order Solanales; family Solanaceae; genus Solanum; species Solanum medicagineum. The sequence goes on along the minus strand of JAPFFP010000113.1, from coordinate 12,145,486 downwards.
CCTCCGAAGGAATGTTATTGGGAGGATGAGTAATTTGGCCGCAAAGAATCGAATTTCAATTGTAATTAAATGATGTGAATAAAAAGACAAAGGGATAGATGGGGCAGGAAAAGAAGGTGTACGGATGATTTTGTACGACTGTCAATGTGAGCTATAAATAAATAACTGGCACCACCAACAATTGTAGTGTTGTCACGACCTAAGCTAGACTCTGGGCATGACAGAACAATTAGGACTCCGAAGAAATTCTAACCAAACCTCTTAGTATATCAAGTATACATAAGGTAAGTAAACAACACTAGGAAGCAAAGTATTAAGTAAGTCTCAAGATAGAGTCTAAAGATAAAAGAAAACTTAGGCCCAAATAAATGAACTTACATATCTTTATCTAACATGCCTTGACTATCAAAACTGGGAGCATAAAACAAGTCATAGCTCACCCAAATAAAAGAAAAGAAATGGTCTCAAAATAACAATATAGTCCAATGCAACAAAGAACAAAAACTTGATGGCTTGTCCCCAAAGCATGATGACTTACCAATTAAGTGAGTCAATCTTCAATCTAGCCATGAGAGTGTATAGGGTGATCTTCAAGCCTTACATTATAAATAATGTAGGCAAAATATGCATTAGTATTTTGAATAGTATTGTCACGACCCTACCCCGGGCCGTGACTCGTGCCGATTAGGCACTGGTGCTAATCTTACGACCACAAAGACCT
>JAPFFP010000113.1:12133317-12144665 GCA_026153255.1 Solanum medicagineum | reverse complement strand
CCCTTACGGGGGACCTGCATTTCATGCTGCAGGTATAGGTGCTAGTAGATCTCCCCAGTAGGAGTACAGGATATCCACCTGCTGTTACCAAGATCCAGGTTGCTTTGGAGCTTTGTGTATCTAAATCTTATATTTTTGTATTCTATAGTTAGCCGAGGCGGGGCCTGTCCCAACCCTTATCAGATACTTTTTCTTATGTGGAGGCTTTGTAGACTATGTAAATTAAAGTGTGTCTCGTACTTTAAACACCATGGCCCCAACAGCCTAGCCATCTGCATTTCCTGTTGGTTTGTTATCACTGTTTATTTTCTTAAAGGCATGTCAAATGTAGAAATCCCTTATAATATCAATAGAAAGCGCATAGATACAGGTTGGTTCTCCCGGGCCGCATCGGCAACCGGTGCCAGTCCGCCCTAACGGGACTTTGGGCGTGACAAGCAAAATGGTGTTGAGGAAGTGAAAGGAGACAAGAGTGTCGTGAGTCAAGAATGGCTCACCGACTTGAGTCTTACATTTGCCAAAGAAGTGGCCCAAAGGCACCAATTACTCAACACGACGGATGATCTCAAGAGCTTGCTTGTTGCTAGAGGTTATGAGTTGGACTGGTTTGAATGGGAAGTTGATGTAATGTAGGTCGACTTGAAACTAAGCAATGGAGTGAGTGAGGCCCCCAGCTCAAAGGTGATCAACTATGAGTTGGAGTTCCAAAAAGAAGGAGTGGATCTTGATATGGGAGAGATACGGGACATATGCATTTCACCAAGCCCAATAATCATCTAAGAGGCTAAAATTGAAGAAATGACACAAAAGTTGCAAGAGCAAGTCGTGGAAATCTTAAATGGCAACTTTGGTTCATTTGAAGTTGGGAGTGTTGCCTACTTAGAGGCCACAAAGTGTAAAGCCCACTTTTAAGAAAACCTCTTGACACTCGTGTCTACCCAAGGAACCTAAAAGAAAAGTTGATGATAAATTGCGTAGACAATTCAAGTCCTCGAGGTGGAGAGACCAGTGTAAAATGTTGATGGTCTCTCATCACAATCCTCATGCGCTCAAATGGAAGATCGTCTTGAAATTGGGAAGGAGATTCATTACCTCAAAGTGGAAACATAAATGGGTGGTGAACCAAGTTTTGTTCATATTTTAATAAATTCTTGCATTTTAAATTTTTTAAATAGCTTCTTGATTTTCATTTTTTATTTTTGTCTAACCCTCACAATTTTCAAGTCTTTGGTAGTGGCATTGTACAGGTTTTAAAGTGTCAAGATGATTGGAGTTGAAGAAGTGGGTGGAAACACCAACAAAAATGGTAAAAGGGTGAAAATGGGTTGTTTTGACCACACTTTGGGGCCCAGGATCGCCAATTGCACAAGGACAGAGCCCCAAAAGATGCAGAAACTTGGCGCAGTTTTGGTACCTAGTTAGCATTCGCAAAGGCGGTCAAATGTCCGCGATAGCGAAGTGCACAAAGGTGATGAGGTGCGATCGCGATTGCAGGTCTGCGGAGGCGGAGAACTGACAGGTGTAGTTAAATGAAAGTTGCATTTTTCAGAAAAATTAGAACATGATACTGAGTGAAAAACTTGAGTGAGGTTTCCAAAGTTTGTATTCTCACAACTCTTCAAGAAAGTTCAAGTTCTCTTCATCCTTTTGACTTCTCCCTCAAAGGTATGTTTTCCTTGCCCCTCCTCCTTTTGCCCTTATCAAAAGAACCCGTGATGCCATGAGGGTAGCTTGACAGTGGTGATTGTTGAATGGCTAATGCTTCCTATTAGATGAACCACTGTTGTTATAGCTACGTTTTTCTCTCCATTGTTGCTTGCTAGGGCACATTTCTTATGCTATGATGCCACACCTCTAGGAATTTTAGGAGATGATTTTTGAGTTTAACGTACAAAACTGAAGTTTTGATGTTAAACTGTACATTATTGCTTGGGTCGTGATTGCATGTCATTGGGCAAGAATTGGGGGGAGGGGGTAGTATTTTGTTATGATCATGATTTAACTGTTTGCCCTCTATGTGTTTGATGAAATGCCTCTCTCTGTCAACTTCACATGTATCTTAATAACATAAATGACCTACATGGATCCACTAGCCTAGCCTACAAGGGCTACTATGGTGGCACATAGTTAATGCAACAAAAGGTTGCTTCTAAGGTTCCCTTACCGAACCCCACCTTAATGTCACATTCGGTGCTAAGTCATCTCACGAAATCTTTAAAAAACATAACTTAGAATCATAAGTAGCAAATCATAGAGTAATTCGAACTTAGGAACTACCAAATGAGTACTGTCATTTCATCTTGGGGACCTTCTTAAACATCTTTAGGGCAATTGTCAACATACTTATATCTTTGAAAAACCATAACTTTAAACTCGTCTTTAATGCCCTAATCATCATCATAAATTATGCAAGACTTTACTTGTAAACTAGGTAGGTTAGGCTTTTAAATGGAACAATCATAAAATCACAGAAATCATGAAAATATACTTCTCTAATGATATGTAAAACAACCTACATCGTATCAACAACAAAATCCATTATTGGGATCATCATCAATAGCTTATATACATGCATATACTTAGTAAAAATATCATAAGGTATCATGAATATCATTTAATAACATAAAACATCACAAAATCATCATAAGCATGCATAATATCTTAAAGAAACTTAAAGAAAAGGTAAAATACTTCAACAAGGACTTTATGGGTGGAAGGATATCCATAACTCAAGCTCACATATCGTAGAAGACTTGGGAAAAGCAAACTTGGAACCTTTGTGAAGAAGCTTTAAAACTCTAGCCTTGCCTTGCCCTTTTTCTTGAGAGAGTATTGCCTTAGAGAAGTTTAGGAATTGGAAGAATGAAGAGAATGGGAGTTTCCTAGGGGGTTAGGATCTAATTGAAGGCTCTTTGGAACCCAAAACAACTTAGTTTGGGAATAGGAACAGCGGAATTCACAAATCTGCCCTTTATTAAAACTGTCGGATTTCAATCTACGAAAATTCATTTACGGGCCATGGAATGAACCACTGACCATAAGTACTGCTCATCCTGTTAACTTTTCCAAAATTCCTGAAACAATTTTGCTGAAACTAAAATCACAAAACCATCTTACGAGCCATATAATGGCTTACGAGTCGTAGTTGGACTAGTAGAGTCCTTCCATACTTAGCCATTTTTTCCATTTTCTTGGACCCTATCCATGAAGGGACTCCACGGTGTCACAACCCAAACTAGGGCCTAGATGTGACACGGCGCATGGGGAACCCAACGGAACCCCAAGCAAGTCTCTTAACGTATCACGAAGGCAATTAAACACAATAAAAGAATAGAAATAAGGGAATAGGGACAAAGGGGAAACATTCATTTCATAAAACATCAAGAGATTCAAAGAGAGTCAAGTTTATAGCATCATTACATACTTGTCCAACAACACCTCTGAACATAGAACTTAGCGGGGGCCAAGACAAGCAACCGGGGTCACCCTCATAATAATAATAATAGGTAATCCAAATATACAAGATATAGTCTAAGCATAAGCATGAGAGAAGATAGATATTGTCCTCGGACATGAGGACTCACCAAAAGCTAACTTGAACAATCCGTCTAGCCACATGGAGGAGAATCAATGGGAGCTCCGGTTCCTACATGGTGAAGTTATGTAGGCATAGAGTATGCGTTAGTGCGTTTGAATGTACTAAGTATGTAGGATGCAATGCAATAATAGATAGGCAACATAGTCAAAATGCATAATTAGATAATAGATGAACATTTAACAATATGGCATGCATGAATGATACTTGGAGTAAACATCCTTATATATGGAACATATTACATGCATAAGAATAGATCATCGTCATAGACCAAGCAACTTAGTACGTGGAATCTAAGGTAGACCACCCTTTAGAAGTGATTGAGATACCAACCCCTCAATTGGTCAATGGCTTACTACCCCCATCTAGGTGATTGAGGTATCAAACCCTCAATTGATTGATGGCTTACCGCCCCCGTCCGAGACGATTGAGGTACCAACCCCTCAATTGGTTGATGGCTTACCACCCCCATCTAGGTGATTGAGGCATCACCCCTCAATTGGCTATGGTCAACTCACAACACAATAGATACTTCTCATGAAATCAACATATTCATACCACCTTACATCATCATAAAGTCACTTAACTCATATACCAAACATTAGGCCTTCAACAACTCAAGATACATTAACCAAACATTTCATCAAACACTTGGTGGATGTGCAATGCTAGTGTAAAACTATGCAATTCAAGAGTGAAATCACGCAAGTAAATTCAATATAAAACCACCCACCAACACTTGGTAACACCCTCATGCAATATACATCAAAACCCTTCATCAAATTCCAAGATAGATGTAAGATTCATAGCTCAAAACATGCATAAACAGTCACACTTTTACAAAACCCCAACATAGTTCATAGTCAAATTCATAATAGAAGATTAATAAGTAAAATCAACTTAGAAACATGTATTTTAGGTAAAAAGGAAGTTTGGGCATCATGGGTGAAAGGACCCAATAGTTGAAATCCACATACCTTGACTTTGGAGAATTCTTGATGAAGATTGGAAATGGAGACTTGAAGCTTAAGTGAAATCCTTAAGATCCGGATTGAGTTTTGACACTTGAATTTTGAGTAAGATATTTGTCTAAACATTTGAGAGGGTTTTTGGGAAATGTCTTGAATGATATGAGATTGAAAAATGACTAAGTATAGGTGTTTTTATGTATGGGGAGGCTTAGGCCCAAGACCCAAGAGCCTTGGACCGAGACAACAAAATTGTACAAAAATTACACAGGGGCGCGAACCCTCTTTGGAAAGTGCATTTTTGGGAAATTAAAATTGTGATTCGTTAGCTCTAAAATCGGGATTAAACTCATTGCCCACTCAATTTGCCCCTTGAACAAGAATATGAAGTCGAATTTTCGACATCACGCACGAATTTTGAGATATATAGAAATTACGATTCCGAACACTTCCAAGGCACATTTTCGAGCACTCTTTTTGGGATCGTTTCACACAGGTCGTACATTGTTCCAAGGGCCGTGCTGGTAACTCGTAGATCACTTCCAGCAAACTCCAAATTTCTTTCAAGTCTGATAGTCCCATTCACGACCCTGTCTACGAACCGTCATCCTTTCTACAGGTCGTCAATAGGTCCATGGGTTACCCCATACTTGGAAACTTTTTCTCTTGCCTGAAGTTCATGTTTAAAGGTCAAACCTATGGACCGTATCTCCACCTATAGGTCGTAAGTCACCCTCGTGAACTTGACTTCAGGTCATTTTTTCTGTCCAACTTTCTGCACTCTAAGCTCCTAAACTGGGGGGTGTTACACTTTCTATAAAAAAAAATGAATAGTTGTGTGACCATACGAGTAATTAACTCCTCTTGACAAATAGCAAAAGTATTGTAAGGTATGATAATTAGGATCCAAACTATAACTATCTATATTAATTCCTCTTTTTAATCCATATTAAATATCTCGATTAGTTCATTGAGGCAATTGGGAGCGGTACTTTAAGTGGATGCTCTGGGAGTTTTGATTATTTTTTTTTCATTCAAAAAAACAGGTCAACTGAAGATCTTGAGTATGGCTTTTCTTTGATGCGAAACAAATCTTGTATAAGTGCATTTATTTGCAGCTAGAAGTAACTGACTTTAATTTGGGGCTACCTTTTCTCAGGATAATAAATTCGAGCTACCACCAGATACCAGTTGGACCAATATGAGATATGGACCAATATGAACCAAGCTAATGATCATCAAAATGTACGGTGTAACTGGTGCCTTCTCCCAAAACTGTATCACTGTATATAATTGTACAAAACTTGTCAATTGCAAAAATAATGAATCACAACCTTGACCAAATTAAAACAGACTACTCGATGGTTACACTACTATTACAGCCAAACATATAATAAATTACATCAGACTAAGTGGTAGGCCAATCATACATCCTACCAGTATTGATTTTAATCTCCATCTTGGCATCAATTGAATAACATATGGTATTATGAAACTTTCGCTAAAATCACTTAAGTCAACCACATAAATGAAGGAATAGGGAGCCAGGTACCACGATCACATGTACAAGCAGTACAGTCTACCCTTCTGAGAGGATTTACCACAACCGAATCCGTGGCCAGATATCTTGTAAAAATCTTATGATCAACTCACCTGTTCGCCAATCAAATCAAGACCAACAACAAGGAAAGTAAACCCTTGAAACAATAGGAAATAGAAATGAATCCCTTGAGCAGATAGCAAACTTCTGACAGAGGCTGTCAATAATATAAATGCAAGGGCAAGCTCTTTCCTGTATAAACGGTTTCTCTTCCTCTTTCCCATTTTCTTGGTCATCTCTAATTTGCTAAGCTCAGCAAGGCCTGATTCTGATGACGACCTTGATACAGTACTCTTCTCCAATAGAGGTTCAGATTCATTTTCCACCATTGCAACTAAGTCAGCTTCTGATGATCGTCCGGACTTCTTCGTAACAATCCACTCGTAAGAATTTCCTAACTGGAAAAGCCCTGATATCATGGCATTGAATTTGGTCACAGACATTGTGTTTTCAAATAAAAGATAGGGTACAATAAATGGGAACGACTGTGGAGCTGGAAGAATATTGAGGACAGACATAAGTCCAGGCACATAGCAAACAACCCAGGCTGGTAACTGGGCTTCTGGGAGGAACATGGTGAGTGGTAGAATGATACAAAAGAGAGTAAATGAATAAAATGGTAGGATGAGCTTCCGCAAGAGGAAAAAAAGAAATATTAGGTTGGCTTTCTTGAGCCAGCTAACCTGAAATGAAAAGCATATACAATAATCACTTGAAAAGATATAATGATCTTTAAACTAGGGTAAAAAAATAGTGTATCCGTAAAGCATTTAAGGATTCACTTAAAGCATTCAAATTGAGATGATACGGTAAAGAAACTATTACTTGATTAGAAGGAAAGCCTCATAAATCTACGTGTAATGAGACAATAAGGAGGTAACTACAATTACTTCCCTTACGTATAACAACACATATAATAACCTCTCTTTGGGTAGAGTAACATTAACGACTATCATTACTCAATTTTTCCTCGTAAAAACTGACAACATACGAGTCCTCCAAAAGTGGAAACTAGGGTACGAAAATATTAAGAAGAGGATGAATAAAGGAGTACGAATTTGACGAGATAAAAGAAAAGTATGTGGTCCTACAGCTAAAGTGGTATCGCCCAATGCGAAGATGTCAGAGAGAATACACCACGAAGTCCTTCCGCTCTCCTCTTTGCTATTGGCCATCAAAGCAAGCACTTAAGAGGAAAAAATGTTTTTTTCTTTTTTGAGAGAAAGGTAACTAATTTCATTTCAAAGCATTCATCATCCCAAAAAGAAATGATGAATGGAAACTTACATCTCGCCCCAGGGGGTACATTACAAGTTTCCTATGAAATCTACAAAATCTATATTCTCCCCTATCAAACTACCTTTACACCAAAAAGACAGAAGACTTAAACAATTCATCTTGATTCCCTGTAAGTTTGATTTTTGGCCCTCAAAACATCTTTAGTTCCTTTCTTCCAGAGAGTCCACCAGATTCAAGCTGGGATGATTTTTCACCAATGGTCTACTTTTTTCCTGCACCCAATCCCTCTCCAGCTACTCGGTAGTTCCTTTGTTGTAGGAGGCATCACCCAGTTCACTCCCAGCATAGCCAGGAACATGCTCCATAGATTCCTAGATATTTTGCAATGTAGGAATAGATGATCATTGACTTCAGCATCCTGTTCACACATGACACACCTTGAGCATATCTGCCACCCCTTTTTTTGTGACACTTTTTGAGTTAAGCAAGCCTTTTTACAAACCAGCCAAGCAAAACTAGCAACCTTTGGTGAACTTTTGGTTTTCCAATTCAGTTTCCAAGGCCACCTCTCATGTATAGACTGCATATAATTGAGATTCCAATAGCAGGATTTAACTGTGAACATCACTTTGGCTTGGATTTTCCATCTCACTTCATCAGGTCTCATAGATAAGCCTGGGTGTGAGTGAAGTGTTTCCCGTAACCTAGCAAAATCCCCAATCTCCCAATCATTAAGAGCTCTTCTAAAGATCAAATCCCAGCCTTGTGGACTCCAGACTTGAGCAACACTAGCCTCTTTTTGCAGACCTAAGAGTATATAGTTGAAGGAAGGAAACTCTAAGACTGTCTTCACCAGCACATATCTCATTCCAAAAATCAGTCTTCAAACCATTGCCTACACTAATTGCAATGTTCTTGTTGAAACTGTCCCATAATCTCCTTATGGTTTTCCAAACACTGCATCCAAAAGTGCCTTGAACTTCCATAGTAGTCCACTGAGAAAGTAGACCATATTTCCCCTCAATATATCTTCTTCCAGATGGCCTTTTCTTCAATATAGAATCTCCAAAGCCACTTTTGCAAAAGTGAGATATTCTGCTTGCTCGGGTTCCTCAGATTGAGACCCCCTTGTTGAATACTGAGGGTTAGGACATCCCACTTGACTAGGTTCTATCCTTTCTTCTCCTTGTTACCTTGCCATAGAAAGGCTTTCCATACCCTGTTGAGTTTTTTCTCAATACTCTTTGGTATAGGGAGGAGACTCATCATGTAAGTTGGTATACCATTAAGAACTGATTTGGTGAGAGTCAATCTTCCTCCTAAAGAGAGATACTGACATTTCCACCTGGAAAGTTTCTTTTCACAGCTTTCTAGAACCCCATTCCAAACTTCTATATCCTTATTTTTAACACCCAGTAGAAGTCCTAAGTATTTAGTTGGTAAAGAGTCCAACTGGCAACCTAAGACCCCAGCTAATTCCTGTAGATTCCCAACTTGGTTGATAGGAAATATATGACTTTTTTCCCAGTTCACATGAAGCCCTGGAGATCCCTTCAAAGACTGTTAAGATAGTCTTAAGTGTCTCACCTGACTGATTTCTGCATCACAAAAGACTAATGCATCATCTGCATAAAACCAATGAGACACTTCAGGATCCTCTCCTCTGCCTGTTTGTGCACTGAAACCTCTCACCCATCTGTTAGCCTTTGTTGTCCTGAGCATATGGTTTAAACCCTCCATACCAGAAGACACAGAAAAGGTGACAGAGGATCACCATGTCTGAGTGCCCTGTAGGATTGAAAAAAACCTTTTGTGTTGCCATTAATTATTAGAGAGAATCTTACACTTGATATACAGAAGCTAATCCACTTAATCCATTTACTACCAAATCTCATGTCTCTTAGAATTTTAAGGAAATTCCAATTGGCATGATCATAGGCTTTTGCAATATCCAGCTTGCATAAAATCCCTGGTTTCTTCTGCTTATTCCTTGAATCTACCAGTTCATTAGCCAGCAGGGAGGCATCCAGAATTTGTCTTCCTTGCAAAAACCCATGTGATGCTCATCCACCAGCTTCCCAATTACTGACTTCAACCTTTCAGTTAGGAGCTTAGAAATGATCTTGTAGACCCCTCCAATCAAATTAATAGGTCTGAAGTCCTTAATTTCAACCGCCCCTGGCTTCTTTGGGATTAATGCCACAAAAGTGGCATTGAAAGCCTTTTCAAAAATTTCCCTTTGGTGAAAGTTATGAGTAGTCTGCATCAAATCTTCCTTCAAGGCTTCCCAGCAAACTTTGTAGAATTGCATAGAGAAACCATCAGGACCAAGAGCTTTGTCCCCATCACAACTATGAATAACTTGCAACACCTCTGTCTCTGTGAATGGTCTTTGCAACCATTCATTCTCCTCATTAGTGACTGTAGGGCAGCCTCTAAGTGTAAATGAGGGTCTCCATTTTTCAGTCTCAGTATACAAGTTGGAGTAAAAATCTAGTAGAGTACTCCTGATATCCTCAGCTTCTTGGATCTCTTCCCCCCTACAACCAGCCTACCAATGGTGTTGTGTCTTCTATGGGCTGTGGTTATCCTCTGAAAGAACTTGGTGTTCCTATCCCCTTCCTTCAACTAGAGGGCTCTTGACTTTTGCCTCCAGTTATCTTCCTCTTGCTTTGCCAAAGTTTCAACTTCCACCAGAATTATTGCCCTAACCATCAATTCTTCCTCAGATAATTCTCTGTCTTCCTGAGCTTTATCTATGTCTGACAACTCTTCCAACAATTTACTTTTCCTAATAGACATCTCAGCAAAATTCACTCTCCTCCAGCTTTTCAATTTTTGTTTTAATAGTCTCAATTTGATGCACAGCTTGTAACCTGGACATCCCTCTACTTTAAACCCATTCCACCATTCTTGCACCATCTCCTTAAAACCCCCAATCTTGATCCACCAATTTTCAAATTTAAAATATGATTGCCTATTTTCCCACTCACCACACTCCAACATTATTGGGTTGTGGTCAGAGGTTATTCTAGGCAAAATTCTTTGTCTAATTTTCTTGAAATCTCCTCCCATTCTGATGAGAATAAAAATCTGCCCAATCTAGCATTGTTTGAGTGGTTTGTCCCTCTAACCCAAGTATACTTGCCCCCAACTAGAATAGGGTCATGTAGCTCAAGTTCCTTAATCCACCTAGAGAAATCAGTCATGATATTGGTGGTTCTCGAGCAGCCTCTTCTTTCCCCCATTCTCCTGACTGTATTAAAGCCTCCCCCTATCACCCATAATCCCCCACACAAGCCCCTCATAGCTGCCAGCTCCTCCCAACATTCAAGCTTCTCCTTCCTGGTATGTGGAGCATAAACCCCAGTGAAGGACCAGCTAAGAGAATTTTGTGTTCCTTTAAAGTTATAGGTAATAGAATAGTTCCCTTCTTCAACCATAGTACCCCTCCAAACCCTGCTGTCCCACATTAGGAGAATTCCCCCTTTACTACTATCTGCATCTTTAGATCCACATCTCATCCATCTGCTGGGCCAAATAGTTGAAGCCATCTTCTCTGCTTCTTTATTCAATTTTGTTTCCTGCAAACATACCACATCAGCTTTCCACTTTAGTAGGCTAGTTCTGACTAGATTCCTTGATACCCGATTGTTGAGCCCCCTGACATTCCTTGACACAATTTTGACTTTCATTTAAAAGTCAAATAGAGATTTTTTCCCCCCGCTTCTTGTCCCTTCCACTTCCTTATTCAGACTAGATTGAAGATTTTTAAACTCTTTTTTGCCTATACCTCTGTTTTTTGGAGTTATGTTTCCTTTCTGTTTCTTCTTTTCCAAATCCAATTTCCACTCGTTGATTCTCATCATGAGTTCCAAAGTTTCTTTTTCAAAACCCTCAAAAGCTACCCCGTAGGTATTGCTTAACTCCAGAATATGGGAATTCA
>JAPFFP010000113.1:12115948-12133217 GCA_026153255.1 Solanum medicagineum | reverse complement strand
CAAATCACGTGGGATCTCATGCTTCCTATGAGAAGTCTCCATCAAGAAAAACTTTTCAGAAGGACCATCTTTGACCAACGAACCTCTGTCACAGATCTTTTGTGCAGAGGTACGAGAAGAGTCCCTTTCTCCGACGACGACTCTCGCCAGCGATTCGATCCATAGCTGCAACTTGAAGAGAAACCCCCCATTTTCAATGGCAATCTCCCTCGGAATATTGTGACAGTCACCGTATACCCTAATTCTCGCCTATTTGAGATGGTTCCTGAGAGTGGTTTCCTCCTCCGTTCCGAGCCATCTACCACATCGATCACCGATGGCTTTGAATATGATTTGTGACCAGAGATGCAGTGGTAGACCTACAATTTTGACCCATGTCGAGTCGATTTTCTCAGACTCCTCTATGGTGGTAGCCAGCAGGTCCCACCAGTTGAGTTTGACTAGGACTTCTTCCATTCCCAGCTCCCTTCCATAATTTTCTCTGCTTGTTGCATGGAATTGCACTCAAACAGGAAGAAATTGCTCTACCAAGTACAGACACAGGAAGCTAAGACTTGAAAAATGATAGGATCCATTCATTTGCAAGAGCAACTACTGTTTTCTACTTTAATTCTACCATTTTCAGCAATTACTCGTCCCAAGTTATTGTAAAAATTTCAGACTGTCTGCAACATTCAACCAAAAAATCTCACATTTACACAGCAAGCGAACTTGATACGGAAGAAGTGGATTACAGAAAAAGAAAAGAAAAAAGCAAGATTTCATGAAGTTCTATTTCTCTGTCTTCCAAATCAGAGTTTTGCTTGCTTGAGACATGCCAATACTCCCCACTCGCCAAACAATTCTACAACTTTGTTAATCTTATAACTCTGAAGCTTCTTCTAAGATTTATTTCCTATTTTCCATCTCTTAAGCAGTCCTGACTGGTGATATGCTGTCCGGCACTGTCACACTGATGTTGTATAAGTCCGGATGGCCACTAATCCTGCCACGATTTTATCTCCCTTACCTGCCCTGCTTTCAATTTTACTAATTTCTGGAATTCATTCCATAGCATTCTAACGTTCTTCCATAAGGCAACACCCTGAGAAAAAGCTACTCGCTGTCTGCACCATGGACTGTACAAACAATACTTAGCTGTGATTACCTTTCTCCAAGGACCTCTTGCTCCTTAGTAAATCTCCAAGCCATTTGCACAACAATCTTCTATTAGGTAATTTAGATTCTTAAATCTCAAACCCCTTCATCTTTTGCAACAATCACTTTGGACAACCTCACAAGATTAATTTGCTATTCTCAGCACTTGCTTCCCATATGAAACTTCTTATTTAGTTCAATAGTTTCTAGCATAAGAGATAGTGGCACTAGACATATAGGAATATCCACTTCAGCATTGTTGTAAGGAATCACTTTCTTCCAAATATAGGTAATGTTTAAAGAGGACCCTTTAGAACATAATCAAGACAATGAAAAGAGGTCTTCTTTATTTTTCTTGATATTCTTGGCTCTTCTGTGTCCTTCCTATACTTTTAGACAAAGAGATAACGGAAATTGATGGTAAAAGTTGTACATACCCATTACAAAGAAGAAAAGAGAGAAAGAAAAATTACTTCCTTTATAAGATGTGTCATCTCATGTAATAATTATTTTCAATTGGGAAAGACAGCTGAGTGGACGAAAGCATGGATTGCTAATCCGTTGTATGAGCTAATCGCACCAAGGGTTTGAATCTTCAAAAGAGCTAGCTTACTTTTAACTTCTTTTTTTTTTTTTTTTTGTGCTTTGCCATGTCAACTTCTTCATGTCTTTAGTAAGAGATCCAAAGATACACCACGGAGTTATCCCACATGAAATTCCAGTATGTGCTAGCTGTTACATGCTTGTTCAATCATTCACTGGAAATAAATAACTGGTAGTACATTTTTTTGGGACTGCAGAAACAGCTCTAAAACCTAGTTGTCCGATTCTCTGGAGCCTCAGTTCTCTCTGCTTAACATCACATGATACTAGGATGTTCACAAACATATTTTCACATGTACATGATTTGAGTGGTTCCCCTTACTTGAGAGACAGAGACCCATCCTTTATCCACAGTTTTTCCGATCATCCTACTTAGGCTTACCATTACCATGATATGATATAAAGGAATGGAAAAAGGAGTTACTGTCTCCTCTCAGATCAATTCACATAATAACCCAAGTTCTTTTTGCCTGAACTCATTTCTAAACAAACACTGATTTGCAATTAAGACACCTATAATATGTCTACTGTACAGATGCACTTCAGATTGGAAAATCAATCTTTAAATGTCTCTTTTTGATCATTCATTTGACTCCTTGGATATTATATTGTAATACTGCGCAATAAACTGATAGATCCACAATCTTCAATCCTTTTGTGAGAGAAATATTAGAGAAGAATATTATTGAATTGTGTCTCTACATTATTACATAGATGCCATATTTATAGACACTATAATACAATCCTTCACAAAGCAGAATACTATTTACTATTTCTATTCCTACTACTATTCCTATTTCGATTCCTCTTCTAAGTAGGATTGCATATACCTATTCCTATTCTAACACTCTCCCTCAAGCTAGTGTATACAAGTCATATGTATCTAGCTTTTCTTTTTTTGTTGAAAAGTCGTCATATGTATCTAGCTTGGTACAAATATAACTAATATGAGGACCAATGAAGGGCTCGGTAAGACACTAAAAGTTGATCACCCGACTTCACAAAATTGTCAGTCAATCTTAACGTGCCTAGTCTTCTCATGAATAACTGGATTTGATGCATAATGTCGATAAAACACAGAGTGATAAATTCCTAAACTGCAGTATTGAACTTTCCAAGCCAAGCTTGAGAAGACTGTTTTAGATCATAGAGTGACCTACACAATTGACATACAAGGCTACTAGACTCCCCTGAGCAACAAAACCAGGTGGTTGCTCCATATATACTTCTTTCTTGAGATCATCAAGGAGAAAACATTCTTAATGTCCAACTTTTTTTTGGCAAAAGTAAATCTAAAATAGAAAGTGCTAAAAATCTGATATTCCCTCCGTCTAGCTTTACTTGTCCCTTATTGACTTGGCACAGGGATTAAAAAGTAGTAAATGACGGGTAATTTACCAAACCACCCTTTGAATATAATAAATGCAATATCTTGAAAAATGTAATAGGAAAAAGACTATAATTAATGACAAGGAAAAGTTATGAACTACAAAAACAACAACAACATACTCAGTGAAATCCCACAAGTGGGGTTTGGGGAGGGTAGAATGTACGCAAACCTTACCACTACCTCATAGAGGTAGAAAGGTTGTTTCTTGGAAACCTTCATCTGATAAGTTAGGAACTAAGTATAAAATTATCTCTTGATTTCATAAAGTGGACAAGTATCGGAAACATCCCAAAATAGTATAGTGAACAAGTAAAGATTGGGGGTATAAAATATATGATCATCTCAAAACCGCTCCAAGAAAGCCACTGTAAAATTGGTTGGAACTTGCTCATGCACTAGATTACTAGATTTGATGGCTGAAAATGATCACAAATTGAGAGAATATTATATAAATAGGATCAGAATGATGACACAACCCTACTGGAAAATAGAAATTATATAGGTATATTCCTATTGACAGCACAACCCTATTGGAAAAATGAAATTGCATGGATAGGGTCGGAATGATGGCACAACCAAACACAAATAATGTAGTCACCAAAAATGGCACGATGCTACGCAAACTGAATATGAAAAAAATAATCGCATGAATGATATACAATGACCTAATTTTAGCTAACATAATCATTGGTCAAATACGCGGCATATATGGGTCACAACTGCTCATCGGCAGAGGAAGCTCTTTGATTTTCTACTAGGACTGTAGAAGTTTTAATACCAAGTGAGAAATATTGGAGAAGCATATTATTGAATTGTGTCTCAACATTATTACACAGGGACCATATTTATAAACACTACAATACAATCTTTTACCAAGTAGGATGTTATTTACTATTTTTATTCCTATTCTTCTTCTAAGTAGGATTGTATAGCTATTCCTGTTTTAACACTTTTCTTTTTTAGATCAGTATATGAAGATGATAGTATGAAAAATTTCTAAAGTCCGTTGGGACCTTTTTTATGAAGAAAATCCATTGGGACTTTAATCACAAATAAAGCATGAGCTTTAATGGAAAAGGGCATAAAAGAAGAAGATATATATGTGTGTGTGTGTGTGCGTGTGTGTATATATATATAAAGAGAGAGAGAGAGAGAGAGAGAGAGAGAGGGGGGGGAGAGAGAGAGAGACTAACATTTATAAGCATCGCAAACATATAAACAAAGAAATTGAAAAAATTTACGATAAAGTGAAATATCAATTGTTTAGTGTTGTTCCTTCCAAAGAGGCTCATAAGCAAGGCCTTAGAGTCTTGATAACGACAGATAAAATGCTCAAAACGTTTGAGCCTTGCTTCAGGGTTAAGCACGCCTTTGACAACACTCTCTTTGTGTCTAATAATTTTATGGAGAAAGGAAGGATACACCAACCAGCATAAATAGGTCAACTTGCATAGTTTCAAGCTACTTGACTTATAGTTTGTATGCAAATAAGATATTAGAGATGGTAAGTAGAAGATCACATACCTTGCAAATAGAAGAACTAGAGTTTAAATTGGAAAAAATTGGAGTCGTGCTAATAACGTGTTAAGAAAACAAGATCACAATAACAATATTAAATATGAAAACAGATATAGAAAATATGAGAACTTTCTTCTTTTTTTTCCAAATGTACCATACATTATGTCTTATGCCCCTATTTATACTTATTACATTGAGAAGGGTTACAAGGTTTCTTAAACATGGCATTAACCATTGAGATCATAAAGGAGGTGTGAGATATCATAGAGGAAGAGCTACCAAAATAATTGCAGGAATTACATCTTCAGGAGCTATGGACATGCGTAAGTATAAAATTTACAACAATAAGTATTTTTTCAACTATTAATAGATGTCTGCAATTTCCTATACTTGCAATGAGAAATTAGACTCTTCCCCCCCCCCCCTCGTGCTCTCTCTCCATTGTTCAGTGTCAGAGATTTTTTTATCTTATTTATCAGGAAAAAGTTTCTCATAGAACAAAAATGTTTTGACTACAAGAATGGGTAGCTCAAGTGAGGAGCACCCTCCACCTCCTACTTTGAAGGATAAAGAGTTACGAAGGAAGCAAAGTTAGAAAGGGCAAGTGTTGATTTTTGGGGGACAGTAGTCGAGGAATGGATAGATGTAGGTCATCATGTTTAAGAATAAGAAAAAAAAAGCTTTTGGAAAGGTAATAATTGGTAATGTGAAGTTCCTAAATACAAGTAGCATACAAAAGTAAGGAATGTACCAAAAATATGATTTTCTGAGAATGGCACGCATTACCTATGTAAACAGAAACTTCATGGGTGCACCAAAATTTTACTAGGAACAGACTATAAGCTCTCATCTGTACAAAAGTACTTTGCACCTTTCCATGACAGACAAAAGATAAGTTAACATGGTGGAATACAATCCCAGCCTGCATCTGGGGGAACAATTTGGAGAAAGAGAGTAATGGCAGATCTTTGAAGATGAATCCAACTTCATTCAAAAGATAAAGTTTAACTACAATCTTTTGTTTACTTCTGGTGTAAAATGAAGATTGTAAATGAGGCAGAACCAGTTTAGCACTCATGGTATCCCTTCACGTTTAGAAAACGAATACACTTCTGCATTTTGTTTTTTGCTATCCAGTAATGTTCTGTCCAGCACTAACTTAGCAGCGGTGGTTCCTAGTTTATAAAATCTAACACTTTGCAAAGAAGTGCTTTCCACCTATATGAAACTTCCTATTCCTTTGTTTCCAAAATATCACATTAGAGCCAGGAGAGCTTCATCCTATATTCTAATCTTCTTTTCCTTCATCTGAAAGTCCAGATGCATCACCCTTTAACAGCTGTCTCCCAGAAAGACTTCAGGTGTATTTCACATCTTATATATGCAATAATAATTCCAATATGTAAACAATTGGGAATCAGTGACCTATCAAAATTCAATAAATTTTTTGCCATAAGAGGTTATTGAAGTCTAGTATATTCGCCAAAATCCGACAAAGCACAAAGATTTAAGGACGAGGTTCGCCATAACTCTCTCTTGTTTATCCAGAAATTTCTGATCTTCAAGAATCTGTTTAGCTCCGTCCTTTTTCAAAGGATAGGCTTCACTCTTAGTGGATCAGATATAGTGTTTGGAAAAGAGTTGTGACCCTGAGCTTGCAAATCTTATTTGTTTACCCTATTAATTTACTGGACACACTAGGCTCTGAGTAACATGTTGACAAACTTCAAATTAGTCAAAAACATTGTGACCAAAACGCACAAGAGTTTTTCTTACAGTAAATACCCCATACGAACCTTGGAGCGCAATATGTCAGAAAAACACAGGCGAAAAAGTTGCATTGGACCAGAATGCCATCGGTGTTGCTGCTTCTTATATGCCTCGTAAGATTCCGGTAATTCGCAGAGGCACTACAAAAGGAGAACAAGTTTTGTTAAAATCTGTTATTGAACAAAGAAAATAATTAACAATCTGGAAACTTACAAACCTTAACGTCATTCACATAGATAAACTTCCATCCACAAAGGTGAGCACGGACAGCAATATCCATATCCTCCACTGTTGTTCGCTCCAACCAGCCTCCACAATCCTCAAGAGCCTTGATTCTCCATACACCAGCAGTGCCATTGAAGCCAAAGAAGTTAATGAACCATCCATTGACTTGTTGCTCTACTTCAAAATGAAATGCAAGATTTATGTTCTGCAATCGTGTGAGCAAATTCTCGTCCTTGTTCACAAAAGCCCACCTTGTTTGGACAAGAGCTACATCATCATGTCCCTTCAAGAATGCAACAAGAAAAAAGTCATAGATGCAATTGAAACAATAACCGAAGTGATCCATGGCAGCAAATTAATGCACAATACAGCAATAAAGAGGTGGGACGTTCACTATGACACTAGCACGCAAGAGGTAGAAAATAATTTTACACAAGCCCGATTTTCAGCTCAGCATAAAGATAACATGAAATCTTTAATGCACTCAACAAAGGATAAGAGTTAGCAATTTATTCATCGCAATCCAGAAAGAAATAATTTGATGATATCAACCAAGCCTGCCCATACCATGCCAATTTTATTTATACAAGGACAAAGACTCTAGCCAGCATGAAAATACATCATGGATTCAGCTCCAATTGTTCTTAGTAAATAGAAAAGAGAAAACGAAATGAATCAGAAAACCCTCAAATAGGTAGATACTAAAAGGAAACTTAGGAAGAGATACTTTGATAACCCAAAAGAGAACTTTTGTACAAAAACAGACAAGTAATTTTGCCTATCATATGAAGCTTTTACATAACTCCCTGTTCGAAATTTCCGGAAAAATCTAGAATTTTCCCTGTTAGTAACATACCCCATTTTTCATTTAAAAAAAACATGGCTAAAGTCCAATTGTAACACCAACAATTAGAGACAAGCTGATTGTAACAAGATTTCAATTCAGACAGCATTCTAGTGCCTACATGAGCCACCCAAATATATCTCGGAAAAGCAATCACCTTGAAGTAGGGAATAGTGTTCTTCAGAAAATCTGGTGTTGGTTGGAAATCTGCATCAAAGATTGCTACAAATTCATAATTTTTTACATAGTCACAACTCATTGCAGATTTGAGATTCCCTGCCTTATAGCCTGTTCGTATAAGACGATGATGATAAATGATGTGCACACCCCTCTGTTGCCACTTTTGTACTTCAGCCTTGATAAGTCCTTGAACACCCAAATCATCTGAGTCGTCTAAAATTTGTACAAGCATTCTGTCCTTGGGCCAATCCTGGAAGCATACTGCTGCAATTGATTGTTGGTATACCTGAGTATTACCACAATGTAGGAATTTATACTTAGTCAAGGAGTAATTCAACAAAAACACCAACTTACGCATTAAGGGGAAATAGGTGGATCGTCATAAAAATACACCTAAATTAGGATCACCAATGAAAGCATTACAAAAGTTCAACAGATAATAGGTGCATAGTTTCTGTCAAGAACATAGCTAAGTGACAATTGTGGGTGCCTACCAAGGATTAATCTTAGAAATGATTTCCCCGTGAAGATACGTTCTTAAATCTACATTCAAGTTAAGAGGAAAAACACTTGGTTTAATCAACTGCTCATCCTGTATATAAGCCAACTAAATACTGCGTAAAATGTCTCAGGCTTGGACGCTTGGTAACAACATTATTTCAAAATTCATCCTAGTTTCATACTTTTGTGATTATTACTAAGAGTTACCAAGTGAACTATTCAACAAAATTTAAACGCATGAGAGATTTTACATGCGAAGCATCACTGGAAACTGCAAATTAGTAAAGATTTAGCTTATCGTTCGAAACATCAGTAAAAACTGCAAACTTAATAAGGACAACATTCTCATCAATCCTATTTCTACAAGCAAGCGAAACTAGCTCGACACTTGGCTTTGTGAGGGGAAGTCCTACAGGTTCAAATAAACTAAGGAAGGAAGCGACTTCACTTAGCATATCACATTTAGAACTACAAGTAATAGATTTGTGGCAGGGAGAACTGGAAAACATACATCGTCTTACCTCCCTCTCATTGCACATTGGTATCTGTAGCAACACCATGGGATAATCCTCTTGATTCAGATTTTCTACATCAGAAGAGTAGTCAATCTCAGCTAAAGGTTTCAGGCGTCTGAACTTGATCCAAACGCAACCAAGTACAAGAACCACTCGATCTACCGACTGTATTAGGAACAAAACAATACACATATTGGTCAAGCTCTGCAAAGGTGGCGCCAAATAATTGGCCCTAATGTCTAGCCAATTGGCATAGACGTACTCCACTAAGTCTACCATCTCGGCGGATGCCGATTCCACAGTCGGAGGACTGAAATGCCATCCTCTGAAGTAAGCAACCAGCTCAAACACTAATAATATCACTGAAAGGGTCAAAAACACCTTAATTACACGATAGAATCTAGAATCCGACCGAGGAGGTGTCGAATTGGATGTAACGATTCGGCGATTGGCGGTTCGAACAATGGAAATGAATCCACTTGTGATGAATGTAGCAATTTGCTGAAACTTAAGAAGGCAAATCCAGGAGAGTTGACGAGCACTGCGAGTACGCTCCTTCTCGCCAACGGTCGGGCTGCGGATCTCAACAGTCAAAAAGCTAGAAGAAGAAGGGAATAGGTCTTCACTGTCATTGGCGCTCCGCTGCTTGTTCCACCATTCCTGAAACTCTGGATTAGGCGGCCGAGACATATATATATAAAGAGATAATATTGCGTAATGGCAATGCGGGTGAAGCAACTGTCGCCGTCGATATTGATACTTGTCAGATCTCGAATTTGTACCGGCGATGGAACATGGAGATTGGAGGGAGTGTGTAGTGAGAGTGCCTACTGCGATCCGGAGGATGGGGAAGAAAAGCCGGAAGGTAACGAAGCTCATCTAAGTTCCCTCTGCCATAAAATTTGAAGCAGACCATGTGAGCCATCATTCCAGAATCTGACGCGCCTATTACATACTAGCTTTCACGCTCTTTAGTAGTACTAATCTTTCCTCCCCCACACGTGCGTCCCACTTATATTTTACTGGTTACCAACATTCCGCACGTTGATATAATAATATCATAGTTAAATCAATTCAAAAAATTATACTCAAAAATCAATTGATTAGTTAAATATTATAAGTTAAAATAAATGTTTTCTATCTATGACACTGTAACAATAACATATTCAATGGAATCCCATAAGTGGGATCTGGGGATGGTAAAACGTACGCAGATCTTATCACTATCTCATAGAAATACAGAGGTTGTTTCTTGAAAATTCTCGTCTCAAAAATTCATAGGCTAAATAAACTAGATATGAAAAAAAGGAAAGGAACGAAAACGAAAGGAAAGGAAACAGAAAAAGCGACTAATAACAAAAATCACATGATTGTATGTAACTATAATAAAATTAACACATATATGACAGAACTATCTATAACACTACAAATTAATTATTTATGCATATCATGTTAAACTTTAATTGCTTCAATAAATGATATACAAATTGATATTTTCTCATCAATTTTATTTATGATATATTCTTCGATCAAAATAATTTTCTATTACACCCTAACGTAATTGTTTTATCAAAGTTGATTATTATTGTTATAAAAGTTTATCACCTCATTCTTTCCATTCTAATATATCATGTATATTTGCATTTTCATCTCATACACTTATAATGATATTTATTTAGTTAAGTGTCAGAGTTCAACTCACAAAGATAGATATGAGAGTTTTAATTGCATAAATCGTCTTTTTATGTTGATTGCTTCCTCGGATGACCTTAATCTTTTTTGGATGTGTGTATTATTACAGTAATCTTTAGACCTCGAGGGATATTCACCTCTCTTCTCTTTTCTTAATCACTTCTCATACATACATATAACAGTGACGGATCTAGGAATTCAATTCAGGGGGTTTGAAATATAAAAGTATAAATGTGCGAATAAACCAACAAAATACAACTTCGAAAGGAAATAATAATACATAGTCTAATATTATTTTTTTTAAAAAAAATAAAGTGTAATATTGGGTTGGGTTCCCCAAAGCCGAAATTAAATGAAAAGGAATAACTAAGAGAAGTTAAAAATTAATGTTTTAAGTGAGATTTGAACCTTTCTACATACGAAAATATAAAAAAATTACCTTATATATACACTTCCGCCACCCTAGGTCCGCCCCTGCATATATACACTCAATTATAAATACCACTATTATTTTTTAAAAAAAATAGTACAAGTGAAATAGCATACACATACTCAATATGTGACATGTATTTGAATACACAAGTTTAATAGAGAAAAAAATTATGGTAAGTTACATAAATCTCATAGTGAAATATAGAAATTACAATATATCCCCGCCATATGCATATTTACAAAATCCCTTAAAATGATCATTATGCGGATACACTGGTCATTTATGCGGATACACTGATGCCATACATGATTCATAAGTCATGATTCATTGTAATCAATATTTGATGCGGTGAATCAGTCATGTGTTAACTATTTTATTGCAATGAATCATATTATATAATCCATTGTTATACAAACCTATATAAGTTATGTGGATACACTGGCACTCATCATATATGATTCATAAGTCATGATTCGTTGTAATCAATATTTGATGCAGTGAATCATACATGTGTTAAACTATTTTATTACAATGAATCATATTGTATGATCCATTGTTATACAAATCTATATAAGTTATCTGATGAATTGAATCAATCATGTGGTGTATCATATATTTTGATTCATTTTTGTGAAAACTTATTTGTATTCAATGCAAAGTATCTCAACACATAATACATCATTGTTGTATGATTCTTGGTTATACAATTTTTATATAAGTTATCTAATGCATTGAATTACATTGTTTAAATCAATTTACTGCAATGATTCATAATTTTTATATAAGTTAGCTAATGCATTGAATCATGCATGTGTTAAATCAAATAATTTTCAGCAAACATTTTGTCAAACATCTCACGTGCATAATTTTCAGTACACCAAAACTCACAAAAATCACTATATTTTCATATGAATCAAACAAAGGATGGATGGGGAAAAAAAAAGAACGCAAAGAAGCTGAAAAAAGAGAACACAAAGAAGCTGGAAGAAAAAGAAATAAAGATGAAGTATGAAAAAAGAACGCAACAGAAGTGTGAAGAAGTGAAATGTATGAGGCATAAATAGGAAAATAGAGATTTTAGAGATATATAGAAATAGTAGGGAATATTTGAAAATACTCAAACATAATACAGTACTTCCGTAAATTTTTCAAAAAACTATTATTAAAATGTATTTGAAAAGAAAAAGTATAACTTTGACTAAATTAAAAAATTACTTCAGTTGGTGAAAGATTAACTATGAAAATGAAAATGCAAAATTACTTGATTGATGTTGTTTCTCTCCTAAGCAGTGGTTTTTTTTTGTCTCAAGGATCAGACCTGTTGACCTTTTTTTTAAAAAAAAGAGTAAAATCTCAAATTTTGTTGAACTTCAAACTCAGTTAATAATTGCAAATCACACTTGAATTTTTTAAGAAGAAGAAGAGTAGAAAATCTAAAAAGTTCAATAAGATAAAAATGAGAGAGAATCCCTCTATTTATAGTCATCAATGTGTAGTATGAAAATATGTTTATTATGTGTCATCAAAAAAGTTACAACCCTTGAAAAATATTAGTTTCACGCCTCGGGAGGGGACCCAAGACGTGGCCGACACCTAGAGACTATTTCTAGTCCCCAAGCAAACCACCTGATCTCATCACATTCATTCAATCAATCACTTTACTAATCAACGAAAGTTAACAGAATCTAAATGGGCACATCTATCATCTAGTCTCAAAGTAATAGCATAAATGAAAGACTAGTAGAAAGAACTAGTTCACAATCTTAACAATCAACATCTGACTCTAGTTTATGAAGCCTCTATCACTACTAGGTGGTGCCAATGACAGACCTATGGCTACCTCAGTTAAAATAAAAGCTAAGAAACTCTAACTTTAAGCATGATGAAAATAAAGTAAATGAATCCTTCGAAGTAGGGGAGGCTTACCAATCCGTTGAACGTCTAAAGATCGTCAACGATGCACCTGCTGATGACCTCTATCCCGTGTATCTACATCATAAAACGATGCAGCGCCAGAGTGACGTCAGTACGTGGGATGTACGGTATGTAAAATAGCTCAATGAAATCGAAACAGGTAGAATAATATAGAAATAACAAACAACTCAATATAGAAACCAATCAATATGTCAAATGTCTATCTAAAGCAAGAATAAAGAGTAGACATGTGACCCATCAACCAATCAACTCATCAATCAAATCAGACTCGTCTCAGAAGGACTCATTTCAACTCATCTCATCTCAACTCAGAGTACTCAAGGTGAGAACTTTCTGGGAGTTTTTCTTATCGGACAACAATCACTTATGAGCTAGTGATTGTAGAATAATCACACTGATGTTGCCACAGTTGTTCTGTACTTTCCAAGTAGAGAACGAATTGAAATCATAAGGACAAGTCCAAATGGAGACAACAGATCTATAAGTTCTTTATTAATTTCAGGGACTTCTAATTAGAGGAGGCCTCAACATAATATGATGTGACGCGGACCTGTCACACACCTGTGTAATTTTAAAAATTCAATCCTGTCAAAAAATTGAAAAAAATACAAGTGTGAGTTTGCGACAGGTCCGCATTGCGACCCCAACATGCACCCTCACTATCTCAGTTTTAGGATCGAAAAATTATTTTTCGATCCAGTTGCTCTAAAATCGGGTCGAGACCACTTTCCCACCCAATTTTTCGTGTTGATCACAAATCCGATCTCAGATTTTCCATTCGAACTTGGGAAGACGTGTTATGCTCACGACTCCATTTTAGGGGCATTTGGATAATTTTATCGGGCGTTACAATTAGAATCCTTCAAAATATTACAGTCCTTCTAAAAAGTCGCAATTCTTCAAAAAAAAGTTGCAGTCCTTCGAAAGAGTAATACCCTTCAATATGAAAAGGGTTTTTGCTTTTAATATAGTATAATATAATAGAACATAAAAAAATATAAATGTAAACTATAGAAGGTGTATTATTGAGTATTTTTAGTTATTTTTTTTTAAATTCCAGTTTATAATTCGGTAAATGAAAGTAGAAATAAATATGAAACTTTGAAAGTTCAATCCGATAAATCAAATTTTGGTAATTATGTTGTAGACGATAAAATTCATATTGAGAAAATAATAATCAAGAACAAAAATATCACAAATAATTTGTTGTATTTAATTTCAATATGTGAGTGTTACAATCTCTATGAATCCTCTGATTCGCCTTTTCAAGTATAAATTCAAGGGCTCTTGAGCTTGATCTTGAATCTGAAATTTATTCTTGAACTCGATCTTGAAATTTGAATTTATTCTTGATCTTGTTCTTGAAACCTGAATTTGTTCTTGAGTTTGATCTTGAATTCAAGAGCTTTAAAGCTTGTTCTTGAACTTGAATGTTTGAAATCTTAAACTTGTAGAGAAATTTGTGGCGTCTGATCCACGAGCTCTCTCTAGTTTTTTGTTAGAATTCTTGATTCTTCTTTGGATTATGAAGAATCCTATTTATAGTTGTAGAATAGAGGAATTATAATAAGAAAGATTTCCCTTCAGCCAATCAGATTTAAGTGACATGACATATGGGGCTTTAATAAAATGGGCTTGTCATTTTGACACATGACATGATCTTATTGACTTCTTTGTTTTACTTGGTTTGCCACATCATTAGTGAAGATTTATGATAATCAAAGAGCAAGAAAATATTAATGGAGGTGGACGGTGGTGTATCCATGGAAGAAGAAAGAAGGAAAGGAAAAAAATCAAAATTTAGATAATTTTTTACGTGGCAATGACATGACACTCATATGACAATAACATGGCACGCGTGTAATGCACTTGTCATTGTGAGACTAGTGCTATATTTTTAGGATGGTATTTATTCACTTTATTTAAGATTAGGGGGGTAAATAATTGCCCGTAAAGTTAAAGTACTAAAGTGGGTTTGACTGCCAAGTTTGAGGGGAAATTTATGTATTTTCTCTATCTTTAAATATTATATATCATGAATCATACATAATCAATAATTGACAATGAATTTTCCCCTATTAATAATTTCTCATGTTTCTTTTTCAGTTTGAAAATGTTTGATCAAAAAATTGGATGAAACAAGCACGTTGTCATCCAATGAAGTTGCTGAAGAAAAAAAATCAAAAGGTTCATCCTTGTTTTTTTTTTTTTTTTACTTTGTTTAATTGTGACTTAGTTTTGATTATGTTATTTAACTATATTTTAATATATTATGTGTTAGTATTGTGATTGATTCTTAATTAAATTTATGTTGTGAATTTGAAATATAACACTATATTTAAATATTGAATCTTGATATGTATAATTTTTATTTGAATGATGAACCTATACATTTAGAATTATAGTCATCTTAAAGCTTACTAATTAAATAAATTTGAAATTGGATAAAGCGTGTTATTGTTATAATAATTTCAACGTAGTTTTGATTACTTATTTTCTTTTTAAATTTTATATATTACATACTTTTATTAACAAAATATTTGATAATCAAAATTTTACTTTATGTATTCATAAACTATTAACATATCTCTATATTATAAGTAATTGAATTGATTTTTTCATCTTTGTCTGCTCATAATAGATTAAACATTGCATCAAATTAATAGCATTTATTTAATTTTATTTATATGAACATTGTATTTATTTAAATGTCAAGTACTATTTATATATAATTTTTAAATTGGCATGATACATACTTTTATATATTTAGAATCAAAAATCAACTCAAATTTTGGTTATTAATTTTTTTTTTATATTTAAAAATCCCAAACCAATTAAGATTTTACCTATAAATTATTTTCACACTTAAAGTTTAGGATTACATGTTGTGGAACACTCTCGTGAACAGTAACACCCCTTCCACAAACCAAGACAATGAATGTATTGCAGGAAAACCCACCAAAACCACCGGACGATCAAGGGGTACAATCTCAAGGAATAATAACTACAAGAACTTAAGACACTAAAATTCTGGATGGGAAACGACACTACCGCAGAAACACCTTCTTTCAAAAATGTCTTACTAAAACCATAACAGCCCCCAAGATATGGAAATGGAGGAAGATGAACACAACTTAGACCAAGACGACAATGAAAACGACTCACATATCATCCTAACAACAGAGGGAAAAAAAAGAAGAATTTATATGCCTTGGAACTTCTCAATGATAATCAAGATTTTTGGAAAAAAACTCAGCCACATATATTTTAGGAAAAAACTCTCCCTGTTTGGCGACTCCCAGAGGAGATTACACTGATCGATTTAGGGCACAACTATTTTATAGTCAAGCTTCTCAAGAAAGAAAATAAACAGAAGATCTTTCAACAAGGGTCATGGTTTGTTAATGATTTCTTTTTGTCAGTCAAAGGTTGGCACCCTAATTTTTTGGCGTTGGAGGCGAAAGAGACAAGTACAACAATATGGTTTAGGCTACCTGAACTACCAATAGAGTTCTACGATCATCAAATATTAGCGAAGGTAGGAAAGAAACTAGGCAAATTAGTTAAAATAGACGTCTGCACCTCTGCTGCATTACAAGAGAAATATGCACGCATATGTATGCAAATTCCAGTAGGCGTTCAAGTCAGGAAACACGTCACAATAGGGAACCACAAACAATAAATAACTTACGAAGGTGAAAACATACTATGCTCTACTTGTGGGGTTTTGGGCTACATAACAAATGAATGCACGAACATGAAGATCACAGGATAAATTGTAGAGGAACAAATTCAAACGAAACAGAGTGCACTAGCTACCAAAAAATTAAAACAAATACAGAGGAGAAATGGTAGATCGTAGAATTCCCCCAAAAAGAAAAACCAACAAAAGCGGCATATCAATGCTAGCACAAATGAAGATTTCGATATTAGCGTTGATATTTATCACGCCGAGACAGGTAAGTATCTTGACTTCTAAATTTTTTGATATTGTCATTAAATCCCCAACAATTAGGGAACCACTTTGTCGCCATAGTGCAAGGCGTTGTAACTCCAGTAAAAAGCTCTCTGGCACAGCCAACTCCTAATCTGGCTCAGTAGGATGGAACTCCAAGCGTCAATATGGATGACGTCCATCAAGCTGATGTAATTACTACCAAAAAAATGAAATTAAAATTAATAATATTAAAGATAAAAACTCAATTAAAAAAAATCTAAAAATTAGGTTATTACCTATACTGACTCAGACACCTCGATGTCCCACCAGGACATTAACTCCATGTCGCCAAAAGGTGCTTTGGAAAATGAACGTATGACAGCGGATACTTTTCCAAGGGTAGAACCTATACTAATCCTTACAAAACTTTCAAATAAAAAATAATAAACAATTGTTTAAGTGGAGACAAGTCTGATAACGTCTCCCTACTACAGTGTCACACCCCAAGCCCTGTTAGGGTGGACTGGCACCCGTTGCCGATAAGGCCCGGGAGAACCAACCTGTACTATACGTTTACTATGCTTGTCAC
>JAPFFP010000113.1:12074393-12105122 GCA_026153255.1 Solanum medicagineum | reverse complement strand
CCGATTCCAACTTAAAATATACACTCCAATTATAATTTAGCACCGCGAACTTACTTAATTTTAAATTACGCCATGTTTGCCCTAACTTTTCCAATTAAACGGTTTACCTCGATTGAATTAATTACGGGGTCTAACAATAAAGATGTGCAAGAACAAATTAATAGAGATAGAGTGTACTAGAAAAATGTATTGACAAGAATTATTGTCGTGATCAAAACTCTTGGAAAAAATAATTCGGCATTTAGGGGAACAAACGAAAAGATATATCAAGAAAGTAATGGTAATTTTTTAAGTCTAATTGAAATGATTGCTGAATTTGATCCAATTATGCAAGAACATATTCAACAAATTAAGCACAATGAAATTCATAATCGTTTCCTTGGGCATAATATACAAAACGAATTGATAACTTATTGGCAAGTGAAGTCAAGAATAAAATAATTAAAGAGATTAAAGAAACCAAGTACTTTTCAATCATACTTGATTGCACTCCGGATGCAAGCCATCAAGAGCAAATGACTTTTATATTGAGCAGTGTGGATATTTCAACTACTCCTATAAAAATTAATAAATACTTTTTTGAATTTTTAAAAGTGGATGATACAAGTGGTAAAGGTTTTTCTGAAGTTATTATAGACGAGATAAAAAATATTGGACTTGATATTGATAATTTAAGAGGACAATGATATGACAATGTATCAAACATGAAAGGAAAACACCAAGGAGTACAAAAAAGACTTCTCGACGTAAATCCTAGAGCATTTTACACGCCTTGTGGTTGTCAAAATTTAAATTTGATGCTTTGTGACATGGCTGATTCTTGTACAAAAGCTATATCATTTTTTGGAGTGATAGAACGTATATATACACTATTTGCTACTTCTACTATGCGGTGAAAAATTTTAAAAGATTTTATATCCAATCTAACTTTTAAATCATTATCACAGACTCATTGGAAAAGTCATATTGAAAGTGTTACAACATTAAGATTTCAAGCACCACAAATAAGAGATGCTTTGTTGAAACTAGAAGAAGTTAGTGAGGATCCAAAAACTAAAAGTGAAGCTACTTGTTTAGCAACATCTGAGCTTGAAAATTTTGAATTTTTATTAGGTATGACTATTTGGTATGACATATTATTTGCAGTTAATTCAATTAGTAAAAGTTTACAATCTAAGAATATGCATATTGATGTTGCTATAGATCAGTTAAAAGGTCTAATTTCTTTTTTTTTTTTCAAAAATATAGAGAATAAGGATTTGAGAGTGCTATGATTTATGCTAAAGAAAATGCAAAAGAGATGAATGTAGAACCTGAATTTCATAAGAAACGTGTAATATTTAGAAAGAAACAATTTGATGAAAATATTGATGATGAAATCACAAAGTCTGTTGAAGAACTTTTTAGAGTTGATTACTTTATATATATAGTAGATCAAGCTACGTTTTTCACTTCAAAATAGATTTGAATAATTTAAGCATATGAAAATATTTTTGGTTTCTTATTTAGTGGTAAAAAATTAAAATCAATATATGATGATAATTTTAAAAAAACATTGTCTTAACCTTGAACCTTCTTTAACACATAATGGTTATTCTGATATTGATGGTTTGGATTTATTTTTTGAATTAAAAGTATTAAGAGAAATAATATAAGTGGAAGATAATGATCTAATGGAAATACTCAATCAAATAAAAAGACTTGATTGTTTTCATACATATATTGCTTATAGAATAATATTAACAGTTCCTGTTACCGTTGCCTCAGCCGAAAGAAGTTTTTCGAAACTAAAATTGATAAAATATTAGCTAAGATCAACAATGTCTGAAGAAAGATTGAATGGATTGGCTATATTATCAATTGAAAAAGAATTATTAAAACAAATTGATTATAAAACTATAATTAATGATTTCACGTCAAAAAAAGCTAGAAAAGTAGATTTTAAATAAAAATATGTAAGATAATTTTTTAAAACAAATAATTAGGGCCCCTGTTTAGAATTTGGCTTTAGGCCCCCTATTCTCGTTGAGTCGGCCCTGGAAACATTAACAAATTTGTTTCTTCTTTCAAATTTACTAAGTAGCCATGACTTCACCAACTGGCTCCGTCAAGAGTACTTCAGCTGAGAAAAGTTCCCCTCAAGATAAAAACAATGTAAGATTTCCTAATCAAATTAGGAAAACTTACATTATTTTTATCTTGAGGGAAACTTTTCTCAGCTGAAGTACTCTTGACGAAGCCAGTTGGTGAAGTCATGGCTGCTTAGTTAATTTGAAAAAAAGAAGCAAGATTGTTAATGTTGATGATGAGTGGTGGGATGGGAAAATGAGTTATGCAAGAGTCCTACGTATAGTTCTTACCATTAGTTTTATTTGACATGCAATGAGTAGACACGACAATGATCCATGAACGTGAATGTAATGTACAACCCAGAGCTGAAGGAAACGAAAGCTATGGTGTGGGTGCCAAAGATTCATCGGAAAAAGTGGAGGCTGTGGAAGTGTAAGAAATGTCTAGATTTGGAAACCATTTTCTGTTGGGTTTCCCTCTTATCTTTTTACCTTTTTCGGGTTGGACCGCTTATGTAAGATGCCCATTTGGGCCTATTTTCTGAGTTGATATTTATAAAATAGGGTCCATGACCCAAAGTTACTACAAAAAAATACAATTAATTAAGGATTATAAATTAATCAGTTGAAATATATGCAAAATCAAAAGAATATTTGAAATTAAAAGTAATTTGGCTATTTTCTGGTTATTAACCGAGTGGCCCCATTGGCCTTTTTTTGGTAAGACAAAGTGTCATGGCCAATTTATTTGTAAGTAAAATTTTGATGACCACTAGATATAATATCCCACAAGATTTGTCAAGCTCATTTAAAATTATGGCTTATAAGCCTAGTCTAACTAAGCCATTGACCTTTGAGGTCTGACCGAGGTCAAGTTGGGATCGGCTCATGGGCCAAAAGTATTATTTAATTTGAATTACAATAAATAAAATTATAAGGCTGTTTACAGTTTGTTTAGGTAAATTTTATGTCACGCCCCGAGAGGGTATCCTTGACTAGCCGACACTTGGTTCCCCAAGAGAACCATTGTTGGTTCCCCAAGAGAACCACCTAGCCTCATCATTCCATAATACTCAACAACAGAAGAATACTCAAGAAAAGAGATGAAACAGATAAATAAAACTATATGATAATAATGGTTTCCAATGATCAAGTTTGGAAAAAATTACAATCGACAATCCTCTACTCAATGTCTATGAAGCCTCTATCTGACATGCTAGATAGTACCATTCTAGGTCATAGCTATCCTAATCAAAGAAATAAAAATACTCAAATGAAGATAAAAGGACTCCTCCAAATTGTATTATTCTCAACTTAGTTTATTTTCATATTTTTCCTAACCATAACTATATCAAAATGTATAATAACAGTGACGTGGATTGTATAGATAATGATTAGAAAAATAGTCAAATACTTTTAGTTTCTAATATTCTTATCCATTTGCATGTAATTCAATTCATTAATGCAATAATCCTTAACAGATTGCATTTGAAAAACAATTTTAACAAACAATAAATTTTAAGAAATGTATATATCAAATAAAATTAATATTGAGAGGTATAAATAGGACTCCTCACAACTCATTTTTTTCTATCCCATCACTCATCAACATCATTAAAAATCTTGCTTCTTCTTTCAAATTAATTTAAGCAGCCATGGCTACATCAATAGGAGTCGTCAACATTGCTACAATTGAGAAATCCCCCTAAGGATAAAAATAATATAAGTTTTTCTAATTTGGTTATCAACCGATACAACATATATACATTAGATCTGTCTATCTAGAAGGTCCTTTCTTCAATAAATGATAATATGATTATTATTTTTTCTTTCCTTGGATATATGAAGAACAAGACTGGTGTTGATGAAGAACACACTTCTTAATCAATTCCCAACCATGCTGAGACATTATCCACTCGTAAGAAAAAAATGTGTGTGCCCGTACACACACACATATGTATCGATTTTGAGTTTAAAATCATAACTCTTTTTATTTAGGTTCAAAATATTTATTTAACCAATCTTTCAAAATAAGAATATAGGATTTCTCGGAATACATTTGGTTGTTGATCTTCCCATATATGGACCTCCTCCCCTAATGTCTAACAAGGATGGATTTACCAATAATCAAGCACCAAAAGGTGAGCAAGAGAAGGTTTTGGATGACAAATCAAAAAAAGAGGCGACACAAGCAAGAGAGAAATCCAAGCCGAGTGATGGCTAAACGGTTGTGTACTGTGTTTGGTGATGGATCACGTCCATATAAACCACGTAAGCGGATGTGTGATGTGTTTGGTGATGTGCCTGATGAAAAGTCACAAATATTATCAGTTGGAGGACTTATTCACCAGCTAGATGAATGCACTTCTCATCCTCCAAAGGACTAGCCATGAAGAATGCAGTACCATTCTCACATCTCAACCTTCCTTTAGTACTCGAGAAAGATGATAAAGCTTATTTATCAATTAAAACTTTAGAAATTTTAATTTGATGTTTTGCTTGTTTTTTATGTGTTGAACTATTGAAAAATTTTCATATTTCTGAAGCTTTTGTTATATTTAGTTTTATGAATATTTGGCAGTGTTATGTAATTATTTTCATTTTTCTGTTTTGTTTCAATATAGTATCGTATATATTCCTTGTTCTACTGGCTAGCGCAAAAGTCAATGCACCTATTTTTGGGAATTATTAAAAAGAAATGTGTTTGTTTCCTTGCAAACTGCTACATTTTTGTACATCACTATATTTGTTGAGTTCAAAAGGTGTAACGAAAAATGAAGAGTTGCGACTTTTCTAAAATGTTGTGACTTTTGCAAAGAGTTGCGAATTTTTTGATAAGACACAATAAATACCAGTTCACACTTCCTTTTGTTGTTTATGAATACAGGATTTTCCTCTCTTTTGTTTTTTTTAAAACAATGAACTTCTAGACCACTTCGATCTTCTAGTGCTAAATCTAGTATTCTAAGTGTACTGTTGTTGATAGTTCACTGACATAGTGATTTTAGGTACCGCTATAAGATGAGTAAGATTTTTCTATTCTAAAAAACATATATTCCATTAACCTTAGGTACTTGAGGGAAATATTTTCTTAAGGAGACACGGTGCATTTGATGGATTTGATTTTCTTTTTATCAATTGATTTTGTTTTTCTTAAAGATTCTTGTTTCATTACAAGTTTTAACTTTTTTTTTTTTTTTAATTTTGAAAACTTATTAGAATCTTTATTATTTATGATATTCACAAAAAACTTTGTTTGGACAAAATTTTTTATTCTAAGTGGTCTTCGAATACAAATTAAACAATAATATTAAAGTAAAAGTTTAACTTTCAAAGGATGGCATATATAAATGTGGTCAAAGTTGATACAAAATGACTCATATAGTTAACTCTAAACCATTTTTCGATTAAAGATATATTTAAAAAACTAACATAAAATTAAGCAATCATTCTCAATTTAGTGTGTTTCTATTTCTTTCCTTACACGACCCGGGCCTAGGCCTTAGGGATGACATGGCAAATGGGAACCCGAGAGTACCCAAACCAGCCTGAAGATACCAAAACTCACATCATCGGTTTGTAAGCGTATACAAAAGTAAGCACATAGTTCTAAGGGACGAGAAAATAGGACTCACACTATGGGGGCAATTCGAGACTTGGGATCTGTCATATCAAGAAGCATAATCACATCACAAGCATAAATCATGTCATAAGGTCATATTCATAAAGAGTCATAACCAAAGCTCTAAATACATCACATGACTTATAACATAGAGAGTGGACAAGATGTCCAACAATGCCTCTAACATAAGATAGGTCGGGGGCCAAGACATACCCTGGGCTCACCCTCAAAAAAAGTAAATTAGCTAATGATACCGTAAGTAGAAGAAGTGGTGGTTGGTCCTCGGAAGATAGGACTCACCACAACAAGTATACAATCCAAAATCCAAGTAGATGTCTAAGGTGGATAGATAGGATCCTCAGTCCCTACATGGTGATATAGGTCAAATATGTGTTAGTACATTTGAATGTACTAAGTATGTGGGGTGCAATATATGAAACTTACCAAACCCGCACTTCAAGGTTAGATGATAAGCGCACACAATATAGGATGAGATACCTAACAAGGAATGTAATATAACAAGATGCCATGAAATTCATGATGCATGATGTGTAAAGGATGCTCATATATATATATACACACACAATGGGGATGTGACCATAACCGACATCTCAAACCCATGTGAGTTATTGCATGAATTTGCCCGATGTTGACCTCACATCGGGTGAGAGAAGATTACTTGTCAAAGGTAATCTTCACCACACCTTATGACCCAGTCATTCGTATGTGGTGGCCACCTTCCTTACGACCCGGTCATTTCGGAAGGATTTACATATCAAAACATATCATATCATAAATGAATAGTCATCCCTTACGACCTGGTCATTTCGGTGATGACTATCATTTTTATATTGGCACATATTTCAAGGAAAGGGAGAGAACCCTCGGGGATAGCTATGACGCCCCCAATCCATCGGTGATAAGTAAACATCCCACGAGAATACTTATACATATACATGCTTTTCAAAGAAGTAAATCATTTCAAATCACTTAAATGCATAATTGGTCTTTAAAGACAAATACCATTCATAATAACTCATACTTGGCCTCAAATGCCAAGTTGTAGTTCATAGTCATAATACTCATATATAGGAATAGCTCATTCATACATACATAATGGTGCAAGCAGCCATAATGCTCAAAGAGTCATAATCATTGACATATATGTGATCACATTCTTGTCATAGCCATAATCTTATCAAAATAGTATCCTAAAACATAATTGGGTTTAACCCACTTCATAATTTCCAAAATAATCCAATGTTATGAATGCGAATGTCATGAATGATGTGAAGATAGCATTGGTAATTAAGATCCAATCTAAAATCAACAATATAATATGAAATTTAAGTGAAAACATAATCAAAAAACATATTGAAAATCATAGTATAATCACCCATGCATAAACAAGCCTTGAAAAAGGGACATGCATATTCATAATCTCATAAATTCAAAGTAAACCATCATAATAGGGTCTAAAGTAACTTAAAATCATCAAATATGTACAGCCCACATCAATTTAATTTAATAAATCCAAATAGTGAAAACCCACATTCAAAAAGAGTTTAAATTCATGAAATTTTGATTGAAAAGATTTGGGTCTCTTTGGTTGGAAGGAACCAAAGATCAAACCCACATACCTTAGCTAAGGAAGGAAATTCCAAGTAGAAATTTGAGGAAGATTAGGCCTTCCCTTGATTCCCAAGCTTGATTGACACTATAGTTCTTGAGAGAAGTTTGAGAGGATTTTCAAATTGAGAGGAATGAATTTGATAATTAGGAATAAGATTTAGGTTTTTAGGAACTGTTAAGATAGCATGGGAAGTCCCAAAAAGTCATTAGAATAAATTAAATTTATGAAAACGCCATGAATGAAACAAGTAGAAAAATTACACGTCACCACTTCAAGAGAGGGTTCACGGCCTGTGTGGCATTACACAATTCTTGTACCCATCCGTGAGACAATACTTATAAAATATTGCTTGACGGAAGTTCAAAACAAAAATCCCATACTTCCCAAAATTTTACAAAATTAACTACACGGAGGACTTCACGGGCCGTGTGACGTCACAGGGTGTGTGTGACTGCCCATATGACAACAGTTGGAGAAATTTTGGATGTAAATGGAGTCCCACGGCCAGTGGATAGCCACACGGCCAGTGAGCCTGGCCGTACCCCTTTACTTATCCCAAAAATTGTTGGTTCAAGCTTAGGGTCATGCACATGGGCTGTAGAAGTGTACAAGACGTGATTCCACACTTAGAATATAATTTTGGGAAAAACTTTTATGATAGCACATCCACATGGTTCGTGGGAAGCCACACATCCCGTATGGGTGCCCGTGTGGCTTGCCTTAGAGAAATGCTGACAACACAGCACAGGAGGTCTTTACGAAAACGGGCATAACTTTTTCATCTGAACTCTAAATAAGGTGAAACCAAGTGCATCGGAAAGATAATTCAAAGAGCTTTAATTTGATAGGTTGTGGTCCACCCAGATCCTTTTGTTCTAAGAGCATGACCCTTTAAAGTTGACCCTTCTAGTGGTACTTGTGAAAAACTTAGCCTATGGAATTCCTTTGAACTTAGCTTGATGTAGGAGACCCATGATGGCCTTAAACAACATAAGTAAGCTTGAATTGAGGGCTTGAGAGTGAACTTAGATTGAGCTAGGGGGTTCCATGGGAAATCCCCGATTAGAGTTCTGAAAGAGGATTCTGAAGGCGTTTGAGCGACTGAATGAGAAGCTAAGTGTTTAGAATAAGAATGAATAGTAATGAAGGAGTTTAAACTAGTTTGGGGGTCCCATATAGGGGTCACACAGCCCGTGGAGGCATCCATAAGGTGTCGCCTTGGCCCAAAACTTTCCAAAACCAAATCCCAAGCATCCCTAAAGCTATACGAAAACCTGGGTCCTCGCATTATCTCATCTTTGGGATCATTCGTCCTCGAATGTGGAAGAACAAGGCTTTAATTAGAACATGAAACCTCCAAACACAAGGTACAATGCATAATTCATCATTTGAAAATCATCAAGTCATTATAACTCATATCAAAATGTATTCAAATCATTTAAAACATCATGAAAATCATTTTAATGCACATGTAAGCATGTCATGCCATGAGACTCTAGAGTTGAAAGGATTAGGACCACTTAGAGAAGGAAGAACATAGCACCTAAGGCTTGAATAGATTGGAAAAGATAGAGATATAGCGTTATCATTTCCATCTCCGCCTCCCATGTAGCACTCTCCACATGTTGATTTTCCCAAAGTACCTTAATTGAAGCCACATCCTTATTACAAAGCCGCTTTACTTTCCTACCCAAAATTTCTACCGGAACTTCCTCATAAGACAAGCTCTCCCCCACCTCAACACCTTCCAAAGGCAGGATGGTACTAGGGTCACCAACCAATTCTCTCTAAGGTCACCCATACCCGAAACACATAATCGAACTTGATTAGAAAGTACACCATCTCACCCTTGGTGAAAAACCCCTATATTATCCTCAAAAACCAATCCACCCCAAGAATCGCATCAAAGTCAAACATCTTAAGTTCCACAAGATCACACCTGAAGACTTTATGTAACACAGAAATAGGATAACCACGATAACTCTACGTGCAACGACAGATTCACCCACGGAAGTAATAACTGAAAAGGGGTCCCTCAAGATTTTGGGACTCAAACAAAACACAACAACCAACAGAGGAATCATAAAAGACAAATTCGCACCCGGTTCAAGCATTGCATAAACATCCACTCAAAGACTTTTAACGTACCAGTGACAATATTTGGGGCCTCCTCAATCTCCACACGAGCATGAAGAGTATAAAACATGTTGTTCCTCGGGGCAACACCTTGTGTGGCTCTTTGCTAGTTCTGTCCACCTTGAGCCACCAGACCTCAATCCCTCTAAGCATTCTCAGGACTATCAGCAATCTTGTGGTCCTTATCACCACACCTATAGCATACATCCAATTCCTTCCAGCAAATACACGAGTGATTCTTCCTGCACCCGTCACAACCAAGAAACCATGGTCCACCACCCCCATGTGCCTTAGAAGGAGGCAATCTAGCATTATCCATCCGAGCAGTGGAACCTTGGCCTTGTTAGAAGCGATCAAAACCACTACCTCTAGAACCGGAGAACCCACCACCAAACCCAGCTCTCTTAGCATCATGAATCCTCCTCTCTTTGAGTTTTTCTCCTTCAATTTGTTCGGCATACACCATAAGCCTAGGTAAATCCATATCTCGAATGAGCACTGTTGTATGACATTCTTTCATAAACAAGTCAGAGATACCAGAAATGAACTTGTGCATCCTTGCATGAGGGTCAACCATAAGTGTCAGAGCATACTTGGAGAGCTT
Source organism: Solanum medicagineum (assembly GCA_026153255.1). NCBI lineage: Eukaryota > Viridiplantae > Streptophyta > Magnoliopsida > Solanales > Solanaceae > Solanum > Solanum medicagineum. Next base: position 12,095,058 of record JAPFFP010000113.1, on the reverse strand, counting down.
AGTGAACTTAAGGGCATAAACCCTCACACTCATACTACCCTGCTTAAGGTTGATAAACTTAGTCATATTGGCTTCCCTAAGCTAAGCGTGAAGAAACGATCCAAAAAAGCAAGCTTAAACTCCTTCCAATTAACATCATCACCACAAACTCTCTCCAAAGTCCACTGAGTGTACCACACCTGGGCTACATCCTTCAATTAATAGGCAGCCAGTTCAGCCTTCTCCTCAGAAGTGACACCCATGCCATTCAACACCTTTGTGAGCTCATCAATCAACTCCTAGGCATCCTTGTCAGCCTTAGACCTAAAGAATTTCAGAGGATTCATCCTGGTGAAATCCCTCATTCTCGAAGCTGGAGTAGGATCCCGAGGAAGGCTGCCCTACCTAGTCTGAGTAGTCACAAAATGGGCAAGCATAGAAAAGGCCGTACGGAATTCACCATTTGAGATAGGCTCATCCATAGGCCGTTGAGGTGCTTGACCCTCATTAGCAAGAGCCGGTCTAGGTAGCTGGGGTCTTCAACGAGGCATCTTCTGAACATCAAGACAACGAAGCTAAATACATCTGATTCATAAAAAAACATAAGAAATGAAGTAGTGAGAAAATTCCTATAATGTCATCATATCCTCCCACTCATAAGCATGGTGCACTTCACACCCATGAATAGGACTCTACTTGATGTGGCATATTAGACTCTGAGGATCATTGACAAACCTAGTGGCCTAATACCATCATTATCACAACCCAAGCCTAGGGTCTAGGCGTGACATAGCAAATGGGAACTAGAGAGTCCCCAAACAAGCCTGAAGATACCAAAACTCACATCATCAGTTCATAAGCATATACAAAAGTAAGCACATAGTTCTAAGGGATGGGAAAGTAGGACTCATGTTATTGGGGCAATTCGGGACTTGGGATCTTTCATATCAAGAAGCATAATCACATCACAAGCATAAATCATGTCATAAGGTCATATTCATAAAGAGTCATAACTAAAGCTCTAAATACATCAAATAACTTATAACGTAGAGAGTGCAGAAGATGTCCAACAATGCGTCTAACATATGATAGGTCGGGCCAAGACATACCCCAGCTCACCCTCAAAGAAAGTAAATAAGCTAATAATACCGTAGGTAGAAGAAGTGGTTGTTGATCCTGGGAAGATAGGACTCACCACAATAAGTACAACCCGAAATCCAAGCTAGATGTCATAAAGTGGATAGATAGGCTCCTCGGTCCCTACATGCTGATATTATGTAGGCAAAATATCTGTTAGTACATTTGAATGTACTAAGTATGTGTGGTGCAATGCATGAAACTTACAAACCTGCATTCAAGGTTAAATGACAAGGGCACATAATATAGGAAGGGATATATAACAAGGAATGTAATATAATAAGATGCCATGAAATTCATGATGCATGATGTGCAAATGGTGCTCATATATATAGTGGGGATGTGACCATAACCAATATCTCAAACTCATGCGAACTATTAATGAATTTGCCCAATGTTGACCTCCCATCGGGTGAAAGAATATTACTTGCCAAAGGTAATCAACACAACACCTTACGATCTGGTTATTTCGTATGTGGTGGTCACCTTTCTTACAACCTGGTTATTTTAGAAGGATTTCTATATCAAAACATATCATATAATATAATAAATGAATAGTCATCCCTTACGACCCGATCATTCCGGTGATGACTAACATTCCTATGTTGGCACATAGTTCAAAGAAAGGGAGAGGACCCTTGGGGATAGCCCTAATGCCCCCAATCCATCGATGCTAAGTCAATATCCCATGAGAATACTTATACATGTACATGCTTTTCAAAGAAGTAAGTTATTTCAAATCACTCAAATGCATAGTTGGGCTTAAAAGACAAATACCATTCATAATAATGAGACTTGGGCTCAAATGCCAAAACATGGTTCATAGTCATAATACTCACGCATAGAATTAGCTCATTCATACATACATAATGGTGCAAGCACCCATAATGCTCAAAGAGACATAATTATTGACATATATGTGATCACATTCTTGTCATAACCATAATCATATCAAAATAGTATCCTAAAAGATAATTGGGTTTAACACACTTCATAATTTCCAAAATAATCCAATGTCATGAATGCGAATGTCATAAATGATGTGAAGATAGCATGGGTAATTAAGATTCAATCAAAAATCAACAATATAATATGAAAATTAACTGAAAACATTGTATAATCACACATGCATAAACAAGCCTTGAAAAGGGACATGCATATTCATAATCTCATAAATTCATTGAGAATAATCATAATAGGGCTTAAAGTAACTTAAAATCATCAAATATGCACAACCAATATATCAATTTAATTTAATAAATCCAAATAGTGAAAACCCATATTCAAAGAGAATTTATATTCATGAAATTTTGATTGAAAAGATTTGGGTTTCTTTGGTTGGAAGGAACCAAAGATCAAACCCACATATCTTAGCTAAGGAAGGAAATTCCAAGTAGAAATTTGAAGAAGATTAGGCCTTCCCTTGATTCCCAAGCTTGATTGGCACTATAGTTCTTGAGAGAAGTTTTAGAGGATTTTCAAATTGAGAGGAATGAATCTGATAATTTGGAATAGGGTTTTGGTCTTTAGGAAGTGTTAAGATAGCATGGGAATTCCCAAAAAGTCATTAGAATAAATTAAATTTATGATAATGAAATGCGTAAAAAAATTATACATCACTACTTCAAGAGAGGGTTCACGGCCTGTGTAGCATTACACGGTTCATGTATCCATCTATGAGAAAATCCTTAGAAAATTTTGCTTGACAAAAGTTCAAAATGGAAATCCTATACTCAGAAAAATTTTACAAAATTAACTACACGGAGGGCTTCACGGGCTATGTGACATCACATGGTCCATGTGACTGCCCATATGATAACACTTGGAGAAATTCTGGATGGAAATAGAGCCCCATAGCTGGCCTCACGGATAGTAGCAAGCCACATGATCTGTGAGCCTGGCCATACCCCTTTACTTATGCCAAAAATTGTTGTTTCAAGCTCAAGGTCATGCACACGGGACATACAAATGTACAAGACATGATTCCACATTTAAAATATAATTTTGGGAAGAAATTTTATGATGGAACATCTACACAATTCGTGGGAATCTACACGGCCCATATGGGTGCCCGTGTGACTTGCCTTAGAGAAATGCTGACAACACAGCACAGGAGGACTTTATGAAAATGAGTATAAATTCTTCATCTGAACACTAAATGAGGTGAAACCAAGTATGTTGGGAAGATAATTCAAAAATTTTAAATTTAATATGTTGTGGTATACCCAAATCCTTTTGTGCTAAGAAATATGACTATTTAAAGTTGACCCTTCTATTGGTTCATGTGAAAAACTTAGCCGATGGAATTCCTTTGAACTCGGCTTAATGTGGGAGAGCCATGATGGCCTTAAACAACATAATTAAGCTTGAATTGAGGGACTGAGAGTGAACTTAGATTGAGCTTGGGGGTTCCATGGAAAACCCCCGGTTAGAGTTCGAAAATAGGATTCGGAAGGCGTTTGAGCGAGTGAATAAGAAGCTAAGTATTTAGAATTAGAATGAATAGTAATGAAGGAGTTTAAACTGGTATGGGGGTCCCATATAGGGGTCACACAGCCCGTGGAGGCTTCCATAAGGTATTTCTTGGCCCAAAATTTTCCGAAACAAAATCCCAAGCATCACTAAAGCTATACAAAAAATCAGGTCCTTACATTCCTTGACAATAAGTGAACCAAAATATATTTGAATATTGACGTGAACTTTATATATGATAATAAGAAAATCTTGTTATATTTTTCATATATATTCTTACTAGTTTGCGTTGTAATTCAATTCGTCAATGTAATAATCCATAATTAATTACTTTAGGAAAGCAGTTTTAATAAATTATATGGCAAGTAAATCTTATAAACATTTGGTGGGAGAGTAAACCTTTTTTACTATACAGCTTAGATTTCAAGTGAGAGCTATAAGTACGACTCCTGCATTACTAATTTTTATCGTCCCATCTCTCATCAAAAACACTAATCTTGCTTATGTATTCTTTTTAATTAATTAAATAATTATGACTTCATCAACAAGCTCCAACTTCAGCGTTTGAATTAAGATAATGTTTTCTAAAGATAAAAATAATGTAAATTTTCCTTGCTTGATTGTCTAATGATAAAACACATACGCATAGGACCTTTCTGTGTATTAGAAAGTTCGTTTTTGTTTTCTATTGTGCAAATCAATTATTTCTTCTATGATGTTATGATTCTTTTTTCTTTTTTAGGATATATGAAAAACAAGTCCTGAGGTGAGGTAGAAAACACTTCTTAATCCAATGCCAATCACACTGAAAAGGATATTACTCCTCTTCCAATGGTGAAAAAGTTATCACAAGTGACACACATTGGACATAATTTTCTGAAGCGAGCCCTACCACGTATATTGTCTGTGGAACCATGCCTAGCTGCGATGCCAAGCTTATATCCTTTGCATGGCCTCTGAGTCATGGCCAAGCGGTCACATGATGTGTTTGGTGAAGGATCATATGTCGCGATGGAAAAATGAGTAAGTTATTTAGGTACTCATTCAGATTTACCCATTTTGAACAAGTTGGGTACTCAACTCATTAAGATGAATTAAAAATGGATAAAGCATATATTGCCCATTTTAAAATGGATAATCTAATGGGTTAAAGATACTCATTCATAAAGTAAATTAATTTTTTATTGGGAGGGGTTGGAACTGGGGAGGGTGATAATTTTTTATTTTTAACATTTGGGGTGGGTGGGGGGAGCTTGTAAAAAAATTTAAAATTTTATTTTCGAAAAATTTATATATATATATTTTTTTGGATAGGATAGGAAGAGGTGGGCAAGGGATAAGAAAATTTAGGATTTCGTCTTTTGGAAAAAAATAAATTTTCATTTACATTTTATTTTTGGTAGGGGAGCGTTCAGGGGTTGTGGTTGGGGGTGGGGGCCATTAGGTGTGAAGACTGGCTAAAAGGATTTGCTTTTGAAACTTTTAACATGATCCTTACAATAATATGAGTATTCATATTACCATATTATCCATGAGATAACTCGTTTTTACCCATTTAAAATATGAGTTGAGTTGAGTATTTTATCCAATTTTCTTTAACTTTGTTTTTATTAATTTGGGTCACTGACCCTGTTTTATTAATAAAGCATTAAAAAGTTTGGGCTCCTGAAGAGCATACAAGAGAGTCCATCCGGAATAATAATAGACCCAGCCCAAAGTTGGACCATAAAAGAAACAACCCTAAACTTAGGGTTTCCTAATCTGATCCTAATCCTATTCCGCTTTGTTCACCATAAATGAAGTTCCCCTGGTCTCCTTCCATCTGTTTCCTCATGCTTCATTTTTGGGTTATCAACATGCTTCACAGGCCTAAACATCATCATCATCCTTCAGCTAACAAAGTTACGTTTGATTTATCATGTACCTACTTGTCTGAAGATATTAGCATTAATACTTTCTCCTCTTTCAGGTGTCTCGTAGGTTGGAAAGTGTAATACGAAGGATCTAGAATCGGCAACTCCATCACAGTCCCACACATGTAAGTATCCCTTGTTTCTACTTCAAAGCATTCTTCTATGTCTAAACCTGCTTCTTGTTCTTCAGAGCCAAGAAGAGAAAATGGGTTACTCACATAGCTACTTAACTCGTATTTGATCGACTCATATTTGACATGACCTGCTTATTTGGTGCTCCTAATAATATATGTATTAAAATTAGTTGGAGGAATCATTCCACATAAGCTGTCAATTAGAATGGTCAATAATTCTGCTTACAACATTTTCAGTTACTTCTTCTAGGTCTTACTTTAGCATGTAACTCAATTTATCAATGTAATAATCCTTAATTAATTGACTTTGAAAAACAGCTTTTAACATACACATTAAAAAGTTTAATAAAATACATTGATACAATTATATGGTAAATAAATCTTATGGATATTTGGAAAAGATAGTTAATTTTTTTAATCATACGACTATTTGGTAAAACAGTTCAGTTTGTTTTATTAGATATAACGATTTAATTGCAAGTGAGAGTTGTAAATAGGATTCCTGCATGACTAATTTTTCTCATCCCATCACTCACCAACAACACCATTCGTGGTTATTCATTTTTATTACTTAAACAGCCATGACTTCATCAATAGGTTCTGACAACAGTGTTTAAATTAAGAAAAGGTCTTCTAAGGATAAAAAAGTTTAAGTTTTCCAATTTTTGATTTGTGGGGCTAACTAAGGTGCATATATATCCATGTTTCAGGTACTATAGCCCCTAAAGCCAAACATGATGAGATCTTAGCCTTACAAAGAAGGCTCTGAGATGAGTCTTCAGATGATGAGCAGACCCCAAATTCAAGCGGATCAGTAGAGGAGCTGGGCGTCAACCCGGACCCAGAGGAGGATCGACCACAAACTAGATCTACTTCTAGGGCTGGGCAGGCTCAAGCTATCAATCTTTGTACTGTAAGTCTAATGAGGGTGGTAGCGATGGAGCGATATAACCCATATGACTCCATCCAGAAAGGAGTCCAGCTCTGGGAGAGGCTCTGAAGATGAATCAGAGACAGAGTCCTCCATCGTACCCCTATCATCACCATCTCCACCTGATGCCCTCACTAGTCGGTGGTGTATCACAAATATGCGTGACATCTACACAGATAGCCAGTAGCACAAAGAGCGAGGCAAGCCAGCCCACTCCATATATAAGGAACCCAGAGTCATCTTCGATAGACTCGACTATGTCCCTGGTCTCAAAGAGACGATGATTTTCTACGAGCTTCAGTGGCTCACGCATCTCTAGGACAATAATCCCCGACCATGGTGAGGGGCCTTTATGCCTTATATGCATCCATGTTACACAACACTCTTCCAAAGGGGAAGAAGCGCCTCACTCAGCCCAGATCGACCAAGACGAGGGTGAGGGGCCGGTAGGTGGATACATCGAAGACTACCATCTGCTGAATGCTTTTTGGACCATAGTTCCCTACCCACAGATCCACCGCAGAGTTTGTGCCATGACCCAAGCCTAGGGCCTAGACGTGACACGATGAATGAGAAGTCCAAAGATAATCCAAAAAGGCCTCTTAGTATATCATGCAGATATCCTTAGTTGCGGAAGCAAAATAAGACAATAACAAGAGCCAAGTATAAAAGGGGAAGTAGGACTAAGGGAAATCTTTCATAATCATAAAACATAAGAAGAGTCGAGCTCATAAGCATATACAAACATAGTATCCAACAACACCTCTACTTAAGAATGGAGCGAGGCCCAAGACACTTCTTGGGCTCACCCTCATGATAATAAGTATCCAACATAAGGAACAAGTCTCAACATAGAAGGAATAAAATGGATCTTGTCCTCAGAGTTTGGGACTCAACAAAAGCTTTCTTCAAGAACCAAACTAGCCACGTGGAGGACGATGATTGATAGGAGCTCCAGTCCCTACATGGTAATATCATGTAATCATAGAGTATGTGTTAGTACTTGGAATGTACTAAGTATGTGGGGTGCAATGCAACAAACACATAAGTCATAATAAGCAAGATGCATGTCATAATCAATGGATATATGTTCAATATGACATGTACGAGCAATACTTGTGATGAATCATGCATGAAAATATTCAACTTGCATATATGACATACATATATGGGAGGAGACCTTAATCGACATAGACCAAGCGAGCTACTACTTAGAATCCGAGGCAGGACACCCCCTCGGTAAGGTGTACGACGCATGATACCGCCTCGATAAGGTGTGGTCCACTTGCCAAGGTAAACAAACATGATAACATAAACAAGATGGATCCACTAGCAAAGCCCTTCTAGGAAAATAATATACTCCTATGGTGGCACATATTTTAGAGACTAAAGACTCTATATAAACACCACTTGAGTCGATCCCCCATCTTAAGCCTCAATCGGTGCTAAGTCTAGTCCCACAGGATATTTGAAATATTCATAAGTTTAACTATAACATGCATAACTTGTAAGAAATATGAATCAACATGAGTAGCTCATTCACATACTTCACCTCTACTAGTAAGCTTAACTTGAACATGAGGGTAAAATAGTTATCATGCTTGATCATGAATGGCTCACAAAAGGATAGAATCTTCAATAGGGCTCAACTTGTCACTTGTAAAATCATAGATACTTTTCATGAATTTAATAGATGTTTGGAAGCCCATAATTATCATGAAATCACTTGACTTTGAAATCATGCAATAGTTCATCAACAACTTAATAATTCTTGTCGTGTAATTTAATCAAACACATGGTGGGTTCATGACGCTTGTTCAAAATCATGCAACTTAAGAGTATTACAAGAAGGAGTAAAATAAATTCAACTCAACCCACCAATATTGTAGTAAAACCCTTATTTTGGTTATCTTGAAATTCATCTCAAAATTCACAATAGTTCATAGTTTTCATCGTTCACATCATGCATTACTTCAATAGATATAAATCAACTCAAAGAATGATATTAAAAATAGGTATTCATTAATTAATACTTGATAAAACCCAACATAATTTATATTCATAAATCATAATAAGAGATACCCATAAGTAAAACAACTTGAATTCATGCAATTTTCATAAAATGAGAAGGTTGGGCTCCATGGGTGGAAAGGCCCATGGATGAAGACCCACATCGGGCTCCATGGGTGGAAAGACCCATGGATGAAGACCCACATCCCTTAAACCTTGAAATTTTCTTGAGATTTAATTGAAGAAGACTTAAAGCATGTGATGGGTTCTTAAGCTCCAAAACTTGAGCTTGAATTCTTGAATTTGAATGGAGATTTGATGATGTTGTTGGAGAGGCTTAGAGAGGGTTTTGAGAGTTCTAGAGTTGATAAAAGGCTAATTATGGCAGATTTCACGTTTAAATGGGCATTGGGCAATTATCCCAATACCTTTGGATGAATTATGAAAAACAGGAAAAAAATTACTCTGGTCTGCATCCAGTCCGCGACGCGGACCAAATGCGAAAAACCTTTTTACGCTAGTCCGCGCCCAAGTCGCATCGCGCCTAGGACGTGGATGCACACTGGAAATCATTTTCTAGCTTACATTATATTTCGCAATGGTTCTTCTAAAATCTGGGGTTTACCCATTTCCCACTCAATTTTCCCCCAATAAAAATAAGTTGAATTTTCGAAATCACGCATGATTTTTAAGATATTTAGAAAATACGATTATGGGGCATTCTGAAGCACATAAAGGGTGTTTCAATATCTCCCTCTTGGGAACATTCGTCCCTGAATGTCAAAGAAACATACGAAAGAGAAGTATTATGGAACATTCAGCCCGACATGAATGCAACAAACGTAGTTAAACATCATTCTTAAAAAGTTTCACATATATGCATTAAAATCATCAAAACTTGTCAACATGAATATGTATGTATGCAAAAATGACATGAGGGCTAAAACATAAGACTTGAAATCATGGATAGGACTTAATTTATTACCATCAGCCTAAGCAGAATAGAAGAGGTACAGATATCGCTTCATCATGTCAGCGTCGTCTTTCCATGTAGCACTTTCAACTTGTTGATTCCTCTAAAGGACCTTGATGGATGCTACATCTTTGTTTCTCAACCTTTTCACTTCTCTATCCAATATCTCCACCAGGATCTCCTCATAGGTCCAATTATTCTCCACAACACCCACAACCTCTTAGGGAACTATAGCACTTGGGTCACCCACACACTTCCTTAGCATCGACACATGGAAGACCGGATGAACCATACCCATATCTAAAGGCAACTCTAATTCGTATGCAACCTTCCAATTCTTCTCAAAATTATATAAGGCCCCACAAACCTTGGGCTCAATTTCGCTTTCTTGCCAAACCGGACCACATCCTTCAAGGATAAGACTTTCAAGTAAACCCAACCATCAACATTAAACTCAAGACCTCTTCTCCTCACATAGGAATAAGACTTTTGTCTACTTTGAGTTGTCTTCAACCTCTCCCTTATCAACCTCACCTTCTCCAAAGCCTCTATAACCATATTCAGGCCTAACAAAGTCATCTCCCCCACATCAAACCACCCAATTGAGAATCTACAATACCTACCATATAGAGCTTCAAAGAGAGTCATGCCAATGCTTGAGTGATAGCATTGTTGTAAGCAAACTCAATAAGTGGAAGATTTTCATCCCAATTAACCTTAAACTCCAAAACACAAGCTCTAAGAATATCCTAAAGAGTTTGGATAGTCCTTTCGGCTTGGCCATCCATTTAAGGATGAAAAGTCGTGTTAAGCTTGACCTTGGTACCAAGACCCCTTTGGAAGGACCTCCAAAAATGAGAAGTGAATTGAGCACCATGATACCGAAATGATAGACAAAGGTACCCCATGCAATGTAACCAACTTATGAATATACAACTTGTCGTAATCTTCGGTACCATAAGTTGTTTTAACCAGCATAAAGTGAAACCAATTTTGTCATCCTATCAATAATAACCCAAATAGAATCAAACTGTTTCCTAGTCTTAGGCAAACCAATCACAAAGTCCATGTTGATCTCTTCCCACTTCCAAGTAGGAATTTCTATCTATTGGGCTAGGCCACCCGGCCTTTGGTGTTCGGCTTTCACTTATTGGCAATTATGACACCCAACTACAAACATGGCAATATCCCTCTTCATACCACGCCACCAATATACCACCCTCAAGTCTCTATACATTATGCACATATGACCGATGCAAGCATTAGAGTTCTTCAAACATGGACCACCATGGTTTCTCCCACACTTTTGGCACCTAGGAATAGTCAACTTGCACCCTTGGGTAAGATACCCCATCATTAGCAAAACCTCTTATTTGGAACATTGGCAGACCCTTTAGCTTGGAACTTGTACCCTTGTTGGAAATGACAACCCTAGGCACCTTGGAAGCCACCCTCAAACCGAGCCCTTTTGGACTCCCCACTTCTTTTCTTCCTGAGTTTCACCCTCTCAAGTTGTTCGACATATGTCATAATCCAAGACAAGTCCATATAACCCACTAGCATGGTGGTATGGCACTCTTTATTGACCAAGTCAGACACTCTTGACACAAACTTTTTCATTCTTGATCTAGGATCAGCAACCAAATGAGGAGCACACTTTGAGAGCTTGTTGAATTTCAGGGAATACTCCCTCACACTCATGGAACCTTGCTTAAGATTCATGAACTCCATCATTTTAGCCTCTCTTAACTCAGTAGGGAAGAACCGATAAGGTGGATATGAACTCCTCCCAAGGAACAGCATTATCATTTTTCCTCTCCAATTTCCATTGATCAAACCAAATTTAGGCCACACCCTTGAGTTGGTAGGCCGCTAGATCCATCTTCTCCTCTTAATTTACCCCCATGATAGATAGCACCTTATACACCTCTTCGATGAACTCTTAGGGATCTTCCTCTACTTTGGACTTATGAAACTCCGGAGAGTTTGTCCTTGTGAAGTCCCTCACCCTTGAGGCCAGAGTAGGACCATGAGAAGCATGGGCCCCTTGGTTCAATTGATTGGTCATAGTATGGTCCAACATAGTGATGGTATTCCGGAACTCATCTTGGGCCGCCGCTCCATCTTGAGGAGCTTGAGGAGCGGAATGAGCTGGTTTCTGCTCAAGAGTACGGGCCCTCCTTAGTCTTCCTCTTGGTAGAAGCATGATCTAGAAGAGAAAAAGAGCATTCGTTAAGGGGGAAGTCTTATCTTTACATCTAAAGCATGACATAGATCATGAAGTAGTGAAACATTTCCTAAAACGCCTAATAGCCTCCTATTCATAGTTGTGGCGCACTTCACAACTATGAATAAGACTCTAATCGATGTGGCGTATTGAATTTTTGATGACCATTAACAACCTGGTGTTGTGATACCAAGCTTGTCATGACCCAAGCCTTGGGCCTAGACATGGCACGGCGAATTAGAAGTCCAAAGACAACCCAAACAAACCTCTTAGTATATCATGTGCACATCCTTGGTTGCGGAAGCAAAATAATGCACTAACAAGAGCCAAGTATGAAAAGGGAAATTGAACTAAGAGAAATCTTTAATAATCTTAGAACATAAAAAGAGTCGAGCTCATAAGTATATACAAATATAGTATCCAACAACACCTCTACTCAAGAATGGAGCGGGGGCTAAGAAACTTCCCGGGCTCAACCTCATGATAATAAGTATCCAACATAAGGAACAAGTCTCAACATAGCATGAATAAAATAGATCTTGTCTTCGGAGTTGAGGACTCACCAAAAGCTTTCTTCAAGAATCGAACTAGCCATATGGAGGAGGATGATCAATAGGAACTCCGGTCCCCACATAGTAACATCATGTAGCCATAGAGTATGCATTAGTACTTGAATATACTAAGTATGTGGGTACAATGCAACAAACACATGGGCCATAATAAGCAAGTTGTATAGTCATAATCAATGGATATATATTCAATATGACATGTGAGCTATACTTGTAATGAATCATGTATGAAAAACATTCAACTTGCATATATAACATACATATGTGGGAGGAGATGTTAACCAACATAGACCAAACGAGCTACTACTTGGAATCCGAGTCATGACACCCTCTCGGTAAGGTGTACGAGGCATGACACCCTCTCAATAAGGTGTGCTCTACTTACCAAGGTAAACCAAACATGATAACATAAACTAGATGGATCCACTAATGTAGCAAGGGTGTAATATATAATACCATGGTGACATATAGTATAGAGACTAAAGACTTTATATAAGGACCCCTTGAGTCGAGCCCCCACCTTAAGCCTCAATCGGTGCTAAGTCTAATCTCACGAAATACTTGAAATATTCATAAGTTTAATCATAACATGCATAACTTGTAAAAGACATGAACAATGACATGAGTAGCTCATTCACATGCTTAACCTCTACTAGTGAGCTAAACTTGAACATAAGGGTAAAATAGTAATCATGCTTGATCCCTCAACTTAATATGAATGGCTCACAAGAGGATAAAATCATGAAATAGGGCTCAACTTGTCACTTGTAAAATCATAGATACTCTTCATGAATTTAATAAATGCTTGGAAGCCCATAATTATCATGAAATCACTTAACTTGTAAATCATGTAATAGTTCATTAACAACTTAAGAACTTTTATCATGTAATTTGATCAAACACATGGTGGGTTCATCACACTTGTTCAAAATCATGCAACTCAAGAGTATAACAAGAAGGAGTAAAACAAATTCAAATCAATCCACCAATATTGTAGTAAAACCCTCATTTTTTGGGTATCTTGAAATTCGTCTCAAAATTCACAATAGTTGATAGTTTTCATAGTTCACATCATGCATTACTTCAATAGATATAAATCAACTCATAGAATGATATTAAAAATAGGTATTCATTGATAATCAATCAATACTTGATAAAACTCAACATAATTTACATTCATAAATCATAATAAAAGATACCCATAAGTAATACAATTTGAATTCATTCAATTTTCATAAATGAGAAGTTTGGACTCCATGGGTGGAAGGACCCAAGGATGAAGACCCACATACCTTAAACATTGAATTTTTCTTGAGATTAAATTGAGGAAGACTTGAAGCTTATGATGGGTTCTTAAGTTTTCAAACATGTGCTTGAATTCCTTGAATTTGAATGGGGGATTTGATGATGTTTTTGGAGAGGTTTAGAGAGGATTTTGTGAGTTCTAGAGTTGAAAAATGGCTAAGTATGGAGGTTTTCACATTTAAATGGGCATTGGGTTATTACCCCAATACCCTTGGACGAAATATGAAAAATAGGGGAACAATTACATTGGTCTGCATCTTGTCCGCGATGCAGACAAAACGCAAAAAAACTTTTTGTGCTAGTGCACGCCCAGATCGCGTTGCGCCTGGGCGCGGTTACACACTGGAAATTATTTTCTGGAAAAAATTGTTTTTCAGTACGAGTCTTCTAAAATCTGGTGTTACCCGTCTCCCACTCAATTTTTCCTCCAGATCAAGAATATGAAGTCGAATTTCTGAAATCACGAACGATTTTTAAGATATTTGAAAAATATGATTATGCGGCATTCTAAAGAACATGAGTGGTGTTTCAGTTTTCCTACAGGGTGGGGCAGACGACAGACCCCCTGGTCATGATAGGTCCAAAGCAACAAGCCAGCTTTATGAGCTAGGTGGCTGGTTATATTGTTGAGCAGGGTCCGGAACCTGCATGGGTCTCTACACACTTGGAGCCTATTGTCAAGGCTTCATTTGGTTTCCCCGCCAAGTTTTGGTCAGAGGTTTTTCGTTCACATATCTACCTTACTCTTGCTGATAATAAATTGATGCCGGAGCATGTACTTTTGGTTGCCATCATCTTAGTTGGTTATGATATTAATTGGGCTCTCCTCATAGCCAAGAAGATCTACGAGGCCACCCTAAGGAGGTCAACCTCCATCCCGTTCCCTTGCTTGATATACCGGCTCTATCTAGAGTTGAGGGTGGAGAGTTTGCAGTAGCTAGACTAGTTGATTGAGGCCTAGTGTGCATTTGATCCTAGCCTGATCAAGGCTGAGAGAACCCGATGGCACTCCAGCAAGCACAGCCTCCTCCTTTGCTTGAGATGTTCACCCTAGTCCACTGCCTAAGGGTTCACAAGCTACCACTGCCACTACTGCTGCTACTAAGGTGATGCCCTGCTGCCCAAGGTAGATGAAGATACGGAGCCTATTACTTCTGTTCCTGCAATAGGACAAGACACCATAGGTTACTCCCGCGGGCATAGTTGACGTGTTTGTTGCATCTATATATGCCCTGGCACAGAGGTTAGCTCAAGCGGAGTCGCAGTTGACTCAGCTTGTTCATCAGATCAGGCCATGGCTCCTCCACGCCATTTCTAACTCAGAGGGTCATATGCAGGCATTCGCGGTTGCTACTATTCAGGACCATATCTCTATCATGGATGCCCGCATTAACGCCTTCGAGTAGTAAGTATAATAGAGCCTACATATGGCCCGTCCATCAGTCTTTATGGCCCTTTAAATGGAGATCCAGTGACTCCAGGTTGATATAACAGTAACGTTGGCAGCACCAATTACACTACCAGCAACCACGCCCCCGGTGCCGATGGTTGATCATTTTTCTCTTAATGAGCCTATACAACTTCCCCACGGGAAGAGGCCCCATGAGGATGGTGATCCAAATGATATATGCTCGCGTGCGGGGCTTACAGAGTAGGAGGAGCTCGATCTTATCTTGAAAAGATCAATACGGAAAGAGAAGAGACGACGAACTCAAGAGAATGAGAACATGAGGAGAGCTGGCCCCTCCGGACAAAGTACTACTTCTAAGATGACTACCCCACAGAAGGAGGGGGCCAGACTCAGCCATGCACTGGCGCTTAGGCATCCAAGGATGTTTTTGGACCCGTTTATGTTTTATTATACTTTGTTGTTGTGCATTAGGGACAATGCACATCTTTTTCGATGGGGTGTGGGTAGTTATGGGCCTCAATGATGTATGAGTAGCTTGAGTACATGACTACCCTAATTTTTTAACCCGAGGTTTTCTTTTCTGTATTTTTTTCCCTGTGTATCCATCAATCTTGGATGGAGCCAAAGATTCACTATTTTTTGGCATTGGAGTATGATGAAATAAAGCAAAATGGCTCTTTAAACTTTCTGCGCTTCTTTCAATTGTGAAGTAACAGTCAATCAATGTAACTTTCGATGCTCATCATGGGTCATCTGGAAATAGTCGCCCTATGTTTTTAAACATAGGGGTCAGGCTGCGTACATCCGACCCCCCCTTACCCCGCAATGGGGGGAGCCTTTGAGGCATCGGGGTAATGTTGTTGTTGTTGTATTCTTTTTCCCTGTGGATATTACTTTCTATTGAACCGACATGTTTAGGATGTTTAGAGTGTACTCATAGTATATAGTACTAATATTTGTGGTATATAGCATGTTTTTATGTTTTTGTTTTAAAAATGATATTAAAAAATGATACCCATCAAATATTTTGATTAATAGTTAGATAGCAACCATGCATGTTTAGGAATGTGACAATGTTTATTCTGATAAGTGAGGATAAATTGAGATAAAAAGCATGATCTGAGAGTCTTTTGTTGATAATGTATGCCGTGCCATGTGAGTGTAAGCCTAATTAGCTAGTTTCATGTGTTTTTTTCTAATTCAGAACTGGCCATATTACTCTAAGTTAGATTGTAGATTAATTGGATTAGTAAAGGATCTTAGGCCATTGTACTTAATAGTCCACTTAGCCTAAAATCACCAACCAAAACTATGATATATCCCTTGTTCCTAATGTTTGAGCCTAACATGTACTTACTCTTTGAAAATATCTAATTATCCTCGCCTTGTTGGTAGTAAAATCCTAAAATTGTCCCTGGTCCATCCTTGAACATTGTGCACCTTGACATAGGGAAGAAGCCAAAGTTGAGAGTGGCTACCAAAAGTGGTTGTGGTTCTGAGGACGGATATTGTGCACCTCAACACAGGCCAAAAAAATCTAAGTTGAGGATAGCTGGTGTAAGGGTGAAATACAAAAATAAGGGAAGAAGTTAGTGATATAGACAAAAATAAGGAAAAATCATATAATGGGTGTAAGAAAAATAAGTGATGCCTTAGTTGTGAGCTAAAAAGAAAAATGAATTGTAAAAATAAGGCAAAAAGCTGAAAAATGAAAAGAAAGCACCCGAAAAAGCTTGATAGAGGAAAAAGGGAGATTGAGGTGAAAATAACAAAGTTGGTAGGGCAAAAATGTAGAAAACTGCAGTGTCAAGGAGGGCCTTTAGTCACTATGATCCTAAAATACCATAACAAAACCCCCTGAGCCTATGTTACAAAACTAGAAAGTCTATGTTATAGGTTTGGCCTTGATTTTGGGAAAAAGTGTAGAAGTTGCTGGCTTTTGCTGCTATACGAGACCTTTTACAAGTCGTAGATCATTCTACGATTCATGAAGTGGTTTCGTGAACACTTCTAGTGAGGGGCAATTTTCTAAAGTTATTCTACGAACATGCAGACGAGTCGTGAATGACTTTTCGAGTCGTAGAAGATAGTTCGTGCCTTGAGGATCAGAGATTGAGACTTTTTGAAGATTTATCAGATGAAACCCCTTCACGGATCGTAAGCCATTTTATGAGTCATAGAGGGGTGTCGTAGAGTTCAAGTCCAAAATTCCAGCAGCTGTGTACGAGACCCGCATTACGGGCCGTGAAATGCAATATGGCCTGTAAATCCCTTTTGTATGGCGTGCCGAGTAGTTCTCCTATTTTGTTTAGGACTTATATTTTACTTATTATAAATAGATTTTTTAGGTTATTTTCAGATGTTTTCGCCTAGTACTCAAAGAACTCAGTAATTAGAGAGAGAAAATTGTAAGATCACATTTGAGAGTCTTTGAGAACACTTGTATTTGGATTTCATCTTTAAGGTATTTATTATTATTGAAGTTGGATTTGTTGGTCCTTAATTCTATTGTGTAAGTATTCAATTATGTTTTCTCAATCCATAATTCTTGCATCTACACAAAGCATGAGTAGTTAAATCCATAGGTAGGTTCGTGAGAACCATGAAGAACTAACAAAGTAAAATTGGATTCATAATGCTTGGAAGGTGTGTATGCATATATTAAAAACTCTCTTCATTTTGCATGTTTTCTAATGGTGGCCAACATTAGAACCCGCCTAGTGTTACTGACTAGACCAAGGTAGTAATAAATCAAAAAAGAAATTAATTAACAGGATTCGATTGATGTATTCCCGTCTAATCAACCAGACTGGGCCAAGGGGAGGTTGTACTATGACTAATAGGTAAGGGTTAGTAATGCACACTGTAGAGAGGGCTAAGTCACATAGTGAAATTCACCTCTCACCTTTGACCAAAAGGCTTGGTGAACTTAACTTATTCTCCAGCATGCTACACACTAGAAAATAATTAGGTTATCCAGTGACACTGAGTTGGGGAATCATGGGGAACACAATACCCTAGTTTCTCTCCATATTGATTTCTCTCTTTTGTTAGTTAGTTTAGTTTTATTTCCATTTATTATTGAAACGCCCCCCCCCCTTTGGGGAAGTAAGTTGGTTAACCACTCGAATTGCAGTCATTGAATTCTCTTGAGTCTATATATTCCCTGTGGTTTCGACCCTAACCTTTGTTAGGTTCTATTTCTTGATAACAACCACTTTATCCTTTAAAAGAAGGTGTAACTAGGGTGACATCAAGGACTAATATATCTAGGACTCAACTTACCTTTCCGACCAAATCTCATATTCCTTTCATAGGAGAAACTTTCAAAAAGACTTTTTCGCCCTTCAAAAACTCCACATCACGGACATTCTTATCTGCATAAGATTTCTGTCTACTTTGTATTGTTCAAAGTTGTTCGAAGTCGTTCCGTATCACTGCAACTTTCTTTAAATCCTGCTGAACCAAATCTGGACCTATCAGTTGTGCTTCGCCAGGTTCAAACCATCTAATAGGTGATCGACATTTGCAACCATACAGAGCTTCAAACGGTGCAATCGGTATACTTGGTTGGTAGCTATTATTATAATCAAACTCTGTTAGCAAGAACTAATCATACCAATTTCCACCAAAATCAATTGTGCAAACTCTAAGCATGTCCTCCAAGATCTGAATAACCCGCTTGGACTGTCCGTCAGTTTGGGGATGAAATTGTACTCAACTTAACCTGTGATCCCAATGACTTCAGACTAGAATTCCAAGACTCTGCAATGAACTGTGCACCTCGGTTTGATATTATTGAAATAAGAACTCCATGAAGTCGAACTATCTCTTAAAAGCAATGTCTGCTAACTATTTTGCAGTATAAGTAACTCGAACTAGTTTGAAATTGGCAGATTTTGTGAGTCTGTCTACAATCAGCCAAACTGAGTCGTGCTTCTCGAAAGTATTTGGCAACCCAATAACAAAGTCCATGGTAATCCTTTCTAACTTCCACTCTAGGATAATCAAGTTATTCATTATTCCACCCAGTTTTTGATATACTTAACTTGTTGGCAATTCAAGCAACTAGTCACATACTTCAAAGTATCAGCCTGCATACCTTTCCACCAGTAAAAAACATGAATGTCTTAATACATCTTCGAAGCACCTGGATGGATATAGTACCACGAGCTATGAGCCTCTTCAAGTATTAGCCATTTTACCTCACCCACTATAGGTATAAACAATCTACCATGTCTACACAAAACACTCTCACCATCAATTGACAATGACTTCATGCCTCCACTCTATTCTCGATCTCATACTCTAGCTAGTTGGGGATCACCATATTAGCAATCCTTGGCTTCTCCTATTAAGGATGATTGCACCATCATTGAAACACCCCTCATGTGCTTCAAAATGCCTTATAATTGTAATTTTCATATATCTCAAAATTCGTGCATCATTTCAAAAACTCGACTTCATATTCTCGATTAGGGACAAAAATTGAGTGAAAATGGGCATAACCCCAGATTTTAGAAGACCCTTAGCGAAAAATTATTTTTGTTAATTTTTTTATTTCCAGTTTCTGTCCGCACCCAAGCATTGACACGCCTAGTGTGCGGACTAGTGTATTTGGTAGTCCGCATCACGCTTGGGGCACGGACCAGTGTAATATTTTCCTTGGTTTTCTTATTTCATCTAAGGGAATTGGGGTAATAGCCCCATGCCCATTTAAACGTGAAATCTTCCATACTTAGCAATTTTTCAACTCTATAAATCATAAAACCCTCTCTATAACCTCTCTAAAGTTTTATCAAATCTTTCATTCAAATTAAAGGATTTCAAGCTCAATTTTGGAACTCTACAACCCATCTCAAGCTTCAAGTATCCTTCAAGTTCATCTCAAGGGATTCAAGGTTCAATATATGTGGGACTTCATCTATTGGTCTTTTCACCATGGAGCCTAACCTTCTCTTTTGATGGAAATTGCATGATTTCAAGTTGCATTACCTATGGGTATATCTTATTATGAATTTTGAACATGAATTATGTTGGGGCATTATGAAGTATTGAATGATTATGCATGAATATCTATTTCAAGCTTATTTCATGAATTGATTTTGTCTTTTGAGATTATGCATGATTTGAGCTATGAAACTATGAACTATTATGCGCTTTTATGATAAATTTCAAGATACCCTAAATAAGGGTTTTACTACTATGCTGGTGGGTTGATATGCAATGTGTTTACTCATCTTATTTCACTCTTGAATTACATGATTTTGAACAAGTATCATGAACCCACCATGTGTTCGATGAAATTACATGACAAGAATTCTCAAGTTGTTGATGAACAATTACATGATTTAAAAGTCAAGCGACTTCATGATGATTGAGGGCTTTCAAGCATATATTGAATTCATGAAAAGTATCTATGATTTTACAAGTATAAAATTGAGCACTATTTTAAGATTTTCACCTCTTGTGAGCCATTCATGTTAAAACAAGGGATCATTTATGATTATTATCTACTCTAATATTCAATTTAGGCTCACTAGTAGAGATCAAGCATGTTTAAGAGCTACTCATGTCATATTATCATGTCTCTCACAAGTTACT
>JAPFFP010000113.1:12034757-12061321 GCA_026153255.1 Solanum medicagineum | reverse complement strand
AAACTCTGCCGAAATTTCTGCAGATTTCCAGATCAGGTAGATGGGATGTTCATGTCTATGCATGGGTAGGTGTCCCTCCCGGGCACTAGTCACGTCCCTCGGTGGGGCTGTGACACAAGTAATATAAAACATTTCATAATATCAACATTTGAAAGGAGTTCATGCAATTTCATAAAATACTTATAACTTTAAATAGTTAGAAAAAGAAATACTTTGAGCTTTATGGAGGAAAGGTCCCCATAAATTAAACCCACATACCTTTTTGTGATTTGATGAGGAAAATTTGGAAAAGATGCCAAAATTCTGAAATCCAAGTTTTCTTTCTTCACTTGGCACTTGGAGAAGTCTCGGAGGATTCTATACATAGGTTAATTTGACAATGAGGAAAATGAAATGAATTTGAGGAATAATAGCCTGAAAAGGGGCTTAAATGATATAGCATCAGGCATAAAATATAAGAAAATATCGAAAATGCCTTTATAAAAAAATCCTATTGGGACCATCGACGAGATCCATCTACAATTTTGAACTATGGTCCGTAGAATGGGGTTATTCCGTTGGATTTTGACCCCTCTGAGGTCATCTTTCAAACTCCATCCACGATCCAATTTACATTTTGTAAATGAGTCTACGACTCATCTTGTTGTTCGTACTTCAAACTACAGAACCCAACTTTCCTTCAACTCAGACTATCATTCTATGATCACAATTTATGGCCCGTATAACATATAATGACTCGTAAACACAATTCGTACACTGAGAGCTTGTTTGGATGGTAGTTTTTCATGGTATGGTATGGTATCGTTTGTAAGAAAATCACATTTCTTTTGACTATTTTATTAATTATATGGTATGGTTTGATTTGGTTTTATGATTTTATAGCCATGAAAATCCTCAGTTTTTGAAACCACCAATTTGGTGGTATCCCATAGTTCCTTTTTTTTTTTCAATTATACTCTTACTTAGCTTTAAATAATTTTAATTTATCATTTATTCTTTATTAAATTTTACCCTAGTATATCTCCTGCTTTTGTATTACTCATTTTTCTCCTCATCAACTTTTGAAGCTTGACTTCTGCCTCTTGTCTTTTCTCCCTCGATTTAGTCTATTCTTTATGTTCGTTTTAAAAAGTTCTTATTTTTTTTTGTTTTCTTGTGTTCTTATATGGAATGGGGATATATTAGCTTGTTTTTCTACTTAATTATGTGTATTTATTAAAAAAAAGTTATTAAAAAGTTGATAAATATTAAATTTATAATAATTAAGGACATTTTTGTGAATTTATCAGTTATGATATACAATCAAATCAAACAAAAAAATTATCATTAAATAGTAGCAAACCATATAGTCTATCCAAACTTTGTATTGTATTGTACTGTATTGTACCATATCATACCGTACAGTACCATACATTATGTAACCAATCCAAATAGAGGATAAACGTTCCAAACTTAGGCTACCAAAATTGCACCCTTAGAACCACGAACACATAGTACGGTTCATAGTTCCTTTAATAGACCGTATAACTTACTCGTAAACCCCACTTACACTTGATAAAATTTTCAACCCTATATCCCAGACCACAATCCTTGTCCACGACTCATAGACTGAACCACGAGTCATATATTGGGCTCATGCTCTTGCCCTGCGGATTTCAAATCTCCTTTCTTCTGCATTTTCATACTTTCTAACACGAAGGGCCTCACAATTGAAATGAGTAAGGAGTCACCCTTCCAACTGGATGCAATTTAAATCATAAAAACATATGTAGAATAACTCAACTAAAGCAGGACAATAAATGAGATGCAGTATCGGTATAAAGGAAATGAAAAGAAAATTCATGTGAAATTTCAACTAAAATTAAAAATTAACATAACAATAATTGAAAATAAAAGTAAAAAAAACCAAGAATAAAGAATTTCAAGCATGTGTTAAAGTTCGTTGACTCAAATCATAGATCATTATTTGTCACTTAGTGATCTTCTTTTACCTT
Organism: Solanum medicagineum; assembly: GCA_026153255.1. NCBI lineage: Eukaryota > Viridiplantae > Streptophyta > Magnoliopsida > Solanales > Solanaceae > Solanum > Solanum medicagineum. The sequence goes on along the minus strand of JAPFFP010000113.1, from coordinate 12,059,327 downwards.
TAAAGCCTCCTAAGTATTTTCCTCTCTAGAAGCTCCTTATCTTTATTGAAAAAGAATTTTCAAAAGCCATGATGATGTTATGTTTTATGGAGATTGAAAATGGATAAGCATATTGGGAGCAAGAAAGGAAACAGAGAAGTAGTTTAGCAACACTTGTTGACATCTTCATACTATTGTGAAAAATGAAGTAAAAGAAAGAAAGCAGGAAACAAATGATCTGGAAGGATGCTACGCCTGATTTACTTTAGCTTTTACATTCTAATAATAATTGTTTGGAAGTTGATAATAGTCGAAAAAAAATTTATATTTAGTCCATGAAGATGGTTTGTTATTAAATTACATGAAATTTGGTCCATATTAGATTACACTACGAAACAATCTCTCTATCTCTATGAGATAGTGATAAGATCTGCGTATATTTTATTCTCTTCAAATTCCACTTACTGAATATGTTGTTGTATTAAATTAGACCATGCACTTTTCATATTCTTTAGATTTTTACAACATTTAAGAAACTGTTGGTTTGCCAAATTGGTTTGTGAAGTTACAGATATAATGAAAATATAATTATACTATTTTATATTTAGTTATTTAAGACATGGACAAAATGATAATTCAATCTTGTATTTGAACCTTCTTATATATGATATGATGTTTTAATTAAAATTTGGGTTAAAGAGTTGCAAAAATATGACCTATTTAAAAAAAATCAATTGTAATTAAAGTGTGATTATAAAATTGTCACCAAACTTGGAAACCTATTAAAAATTGAAACAAATCCATTTACAAATGCTTTTTACTTATTGCCGGATAAGTGACAATCCTTATCCTGTGTCCACTTTGTTTTTGTTTTGTTTTTTCCTCCATCATCTCTCCCACTTATCTATCAACCTCTTCACCCTTGTCTTGCTCTATCCCCATACCCACCACTTCCTAATTTCTCAAAAGGATCTTTCTTTTTTAGCCTATTACTTGTTGAATGGACTGGGGCCTCTCCTACACCAAAATTTCCCTTCACCAATCTTTACCTCTCACGGTGAAGACTTTGCTGGCATCTACTACCCGTTTTGCTTTCACCAGTTTTTCTGTTGGTTATAGGAGATCCTTGTTTCTAGTGGCTAGTCGTAGGAGTAGTAAGTGTGAATTCGGTGGCTTAAACGCGCCGTTAGAACCAACTACGCCGGCTGGGAGGTTGTTGAGCACTGTGCTTCTGAATGATCGCCAGTACTTCCACGTCGCTGTTCAGAAACAGTTGGAGCAGTTGGCTTATGAACGGGATGAAGCTCTGGCTCGGATGAATCTGAGTTTGGGCTCTCATGAAGCTTTTCTGCACAAGTACTCTTTCCTTTTGCCCTTTTGGTCACTGTTATTTTGCTTTTCCCATACTTTTTTTTTGGATGACAATGATGTCTGGGCCACCTATTAATTCCACGGGGGCTCGGGATCAGCAATTAAAGCTATGTGTCCACCAAAGTGTAGACTGATGGAAAGAAATGTCGCATTTAAACTCATGATATTCACTGTTTCTATAGTTTAAAGTCGACGCTTTCCACTAACTTTCTACTTCTGTTGTAGACCAGTGGAAATCCCCCTGCTTCTATTCTCTTCAAACTGTACCTGGAGATAGAATTGTATTTGTAGAGCTCAAATGAAGTAAAGGACTCAAATAGACTTTGGTTACACGGATCTTAGTAGGTAGTACGTCATTGATTTTGTTTTTTAGGTACATTGAACTTCTCAGTCTCATATAAAGTGTTGGGTGATAAATGAAAACTCAACTAACCACTAAATTGCTGAAAGAGTTGGGAGATTTTTACATGAAATTAAACAGAATAAAGGTTTTGCTTCAGTTAGTAATTGTCCTCAATGTTAATCAATCTGTTGTTTCAGATAATTTTCTTATAGATATGGACCAGTTTGTAGCTGTCATTAGCAAAGTTGGATTGAGGATACAATAATTTGCTAATTGATTATGTTCCCCAAGAATATATTGTGCCTTGCTTAAAATGAATTATTTTGAAACTTGAATAGAGATTACCCAATGAAGGCATGATTTGATCAATGTGATATCTGGCTTGGGTATGTTAAAAGTCCATTTTTATTGTAATAACCTGTAGCTTGAGATACACCTACAAAATGAACATGTATCATACAATAATACAATTGAACTCTGGTGTTTTAGGAGCTGAAAATGCTCTATGTATATCATCTTTCACTACGAGAACTTCAGGTAAAGATACTAAGTTTAGAATATATTGCAGCCTAAGGCTTATCATATATTTGAATATACTTAATAATATCCTTGTTTTCCATATGCAATAAACATGCTTGTTGATTGATATCATTGCTTGAGTCGTTCAACTGGAAATCCTTTCTACAAGCTTGTGTGTTCCTTTATCTAATTGCATCACATGTTTTTATGGGGACTTGAGCGATGCTGGGAGAGACAGATGCAGTGATCCATTTTAATAGGACAGAGAAAGAAAAATTGAACAAATTCACTCTGTTGATGACATTTTGAATGCTTTCAACTAGTCAATGAAAAGTAAAGGAGGACAAAGCTAATAGAAAGTAGCCACCAGTCTATGACCAGAAGATCTTTACTTTCTCGCATCTACCACATGTTCAACATCATTTCTCTTTCTTTTGACCTCAACTTGGTAAACCAAAGAACATAACATTTGGTGTTAAGCTTCTATAAGTAGAAACTCTTAAATTATAAGGGGATAAGGTCTTCCGGATTGAACCAAAATACCACCAGAACCAAACCCAAACTGAGTTTGAAGGCTTGGTATGCATAAAATTCTGAACTTCTGAGGGTGGGTAAAGCAGGGCTGAAAGGCTTCTAGTCTGGCAAGCTTTTGAAGATGGTTTGGACATGAGAGAGGTAAGTCTGTTGGGGCTCGATGTGGCATAGACCGAAAGACAAATCTGTGCGGGCCCAAAGCAGATAATACGTTTCATCGACTTAGGTTGTGACAAATATGGTTATAGTTGGTAATCCCTCAGTATAATGGTGAACCTTAGTGAGGACCCATCCGTAAGAGGGGGGAGAGGGGGGAGAGGGGCGTATCACGTAAGTGACACCCCTGACGGAAGTGACTCTCATCAGGGTGGGTTAAGCAGGCTTCTAGGTGATTAGTTTGTGAAGATGGTGTGGGCATGGCACTTTACATTAATCCCACATCGGAATGTGAGAGGAAAGTTAAGAGCTTTATAAGGCATGACTTTAGTTCACTTGGTGTGCACACTTTTGCGATTTGGTCTGATATAGCCTGGATGACAATTCCAAGAGAATCTAGGCCTAAACCGGACAATATGTATCATGGACTTGGGTCGCGACACAGTTGGTCTCATCTACAACAAATTCAACCTTCTGCTAGAAGCATGGCATCCAGTTAACGTGAAGATAAAAACAGAGAGGCTTTTTTCGATAAATTTAACTGGATTCATCAGAAAAGAAATATCAAATCCCATCTGAAGTTTGATTAAAATAATTAGGAAGCTCAAATCCTCAAAAATTGATTAAGATAATACTGTCTTTCAAATATCGGGAAACTGACCCATTAAAGTCTTCTGTAGTTCTACTGCTCAATGAACAACAAATCCCAATTAAGATACTTAGTAACGAATTTTATCGTTCTCCCCACAACTGTATGATTATCAAGCATATTATGCAATAGAGCTGATAGTGTTAGAGCATAAGCTCTTGTATATTACACCAAATCATCGATTATCATTCAGTTGATCAGCTTCATTTTCTTTTTTCTTTTCTCCATTTATCTGGTTGTCCTAGTTAAAATTGCAAGTATTAGTGGAATGACAGAGAACTCAATTCTTGATAATGTAGTCCAGTTTTAAGGTTGTCTTCAACATGAGATCCTCCTTGAAAATAAGCTGCAGTAGTGCAACAACCATCCACATATAGTCATCATGGAGCTTAATTTTGTGGATAAAATTTTTCTTTTTTTGCATTTATGACTTCAAATTCAGGTGGGCTCTAGACTTCTAGTGGTATTTTGGTGCAATTAACATGTTCTTGTTCCATAAATATGTACGAATCCTTAATTTGTGCAATTTCAAAAATCAGTTTTTTGTAGGAATTGCGTAGTAGGTTGAGTACAAATGTAAGGGACATGACGATGAATGTGTGGAACGTGGGAGATAGTGACAATGGAGCAGCCACGGATTGGAGGGCCATCTTTTGTTGACTTCCCCCCACCCCCCCACTTATATCAACATGTCAGGAAAGCTTTCAAAATAACATGGAAGAGTGTTTTGTTCAAAATTTGGTTTCCATTCTATTTTACTTATGCAACAGCTGTTTGAGGAATGTAACTTTTATTGATATTGTACCAGTGGTGGGAGCTAGTCCTAGCCATTGTTTTGGTTCCTAATTCATCAGAAAAAATGACTAAAATAATAGATAACATTGGTTTCTGTGCAATGATGGTAGGAATAATTATTTGGATGACTCATTGTAAGGTTACCTGTTACTTGCTCATCTGGATATAGACTATGCAAGTCTCCTGTGTCTGATTTGTTGGATTTACTAAGATTTGAGTATGTTGTTATGCCAGGAGGATTGCTGAAGTAAGAGAGCTGGAGTGTCAAGCTTCTGTTGAAGACATTATGTACATGCTAATATCTTACAAGTTTTCTGGTATCGGAGTGCACTTGATTCCCAGGCTTGCAAAATGCATGTACAACGGTAGGCTTGAGATATGGCCTTGCAAGGACTGGGAACTTGAATCTATCCATAGCTGCGAAGTACTGGAAATGGTAAGGGAACATCTTACTACTGTTATAGGATGGAGAGAGAAGTCAAATGTGGCAGAAAATTGGACCCTTACTAAAGTACAAAAGTTCCAGCTCTGCCGAGTACATACTGCTTCTGTTTTTTATGGGTATTTTTTGAAGTCAGCTTCCTTGAGGCACTATTTGGAGCAGAAACTTGACCATATTAACCCTGACCTTGATATTGCTAGTTACAATCGACTCTTACTTTCAGAAATTCCATCCTTAGGATCGGAGATTGTTCCCTTTGGTCACATCAGTGGCACACGATCTACATCAGTGGGTCAAATACCACTTCTCCGTGAAAAAAAGCAAGACAAACTGAAGTATTATGTGATGAGTTTTGACTCAGAAACATTGCAGAGGTGTGCAAAACCAAAGTCCATGGAGGCCCTGAATCTGATTGAGAAGCATAGCTGTGCACTCTTTGGTGATAAAGAGACTGGTTTGGTGGCGAGCGATGAAGTAATCTTGACATCATTGGCAAGTCTGAAGAGAATCGTCTTAGAGGCTATTGCTTTTGGTTCTTTCCTTTGGGATGTAGAAGAATACGTTAGGACTGTGTATAAGCTCAAAGAAGACTAACTTGGGTTTGGCATGATATGTTTTTCTATTAATGTTGTCATATATATGTACATATACTATATAGAAGCTTTCTGGTATCTGATACCAAAGGATTTATTCTCTGGTAGTTGATGTCAGAGTATATGCTTTGTAAATTTGAATTGTATAGAGCGTCATCCATAGTATGTGAATAAATCCTGTATGGTGTAAAGCAGTTTCTGATTTCGTCTATTAACGAGCACCGAAACCATATCATTTTGGCTTGTACTAGCAAATATGCTTTTAGACAACTACGTCAAATATTTTTGCAGGCAAACGAAGTCATGTTCCTGTGGCTGCAGCACCAGTAATCCCTAGTGGAATTGATGAAGGATGAACGTATGGAGGTTGGTGTCTTGGTCGTGGAGACGGCCCTCGTGCCAGTCAACTCCTGCAGAGGGATCTCCCCCCTCCCTGCAATCCATCTCTTCAATAACTAAGAGTTGAGACAGTTGACTACTCCAGTTATGAACTGTGTGTGGTTGTTAACAACCAGCAGAAAGCTTGTCCCATTTTCTAATGAGATGCTGGAGGGACGAAGAGTTGCCGATTGTGTTTGCTTTATTACTTCTCATTTCCTAAGATTAGGGTGTGTTTAGATCTGTCAACCCTGTTTTTTTAAATAATTTTCACCGAGCTTTGGCTGTTGCTGCCAAGTTGAAGCAATGATATAAAAAAGAAATGGATATTCACGTATTATCTTCTAGGCTGGCAGCGGAACCGGACTTGCATTTTCGGTACCGGTGGCCGGATCGTACTACCCTTTTTGGGAGTTCCGTCCCGGTCCCTTGTGCACCGGTACCGGACTGGTTTATTGGTTTTAATTAATTTTTTAAAATATTAATAGACTCTTTTCACTTTGCAGAAATTGCCACAAATTTTTCAGTCTTAATATAAAATAAATGCTTATTCACTTGGTCAATCTCTAAAGCAAAAGCCTCATATAAATTAGTTAGGATCTTCCATTTGGAACTAAACTTAACTTGACGACTTTATGTTGCTGAAATGTGCGGACCACTACTTCCTATATGATTCCAATAATGAAACCGTATAAATTAATGACAAGAACTCAACCAACTTATTATCCTAACTATTTAAATCTGTCGATATTCTTCTTTTCTCATCCATACCTCCTGTTTCAATGGCTCTTCTCTTCTTGAACGCAGTATTCTCAACGTTAGGTACGTTATTCAGCTTCATCATTCGCTTATTTTTTTGTACGTCAGCCTGTGTATTCGTGCTGTTGATCCAAGCACTCAAAGTTCCTGCCGATGTTATCCAAACTGGATTGCTAGCCGTAAGAGATACCTTCAAGGCATGCCTGGAATGTCTGCTGAATATGATGTTACAAGTATTGAGTGAGGCAGCATCTTCTTTCATTGATCTTATCAAGACAAGCCTCAAAGATGGATCGTCAACCATGGAAGAAGTAATAGAGAAGTTGAGAATTTCATCAGCAGATTTGTCAAAGGAATTGTTGCAGGTTTTTGAAGGATTACAACAGTTATTCTGTAAGATTGTGGAGGGTTTGTTGAAAAATTACGTGGATGCTATAAAGTATGTCCTTCAAAATGCTTGATTAGACTTAGCACTTAGCTCAACTCCAAGTATTTAAGGGGAAATGAGAAATTGACCTTGTCCTCATATTTGCAAAACAATTTGTGCAGACTTTGAGGTCTGTTTTACATTTTTAAATGCTGGGAACCAGTTCAATAGCAAAGAACTACCCTTGTGACGCATTATTCTTTATAGCTCGTCCTAAACAAATGTCATTTTAATATAATCAGAAATAAATGCAAATTCAATATCTATCAATTATTTTACACCACAAGTTTCAAAAGTCTTCATTTTTTTTTCTTAAATATCATATCAAGTTAAACTGTGTCATGTAAAATAAGATGCAAAGAGTTTTTTTTTTTTTTTTTAAATGGCGAGGTTGTGTTTGTAACATAATACAGAACTTTTGTCAACTTGGAAGAAGAAGATCACTTTTCGTCTTATGTTATACTGATTGTGGACATATATTTTGCGTGTATCCTGTGTCAATTATTATTATAAATTTATATATGAGAACAAATTTAATTGCTTGCATTTTTATTTTTTTTTTTAAAAAAACGTTGTTTGTATACCGAAACAAAAGAGGTATAATCGGAGGAATTGATCATAATTCATTTAATAAAATAGCCGAACTATCAACAAACAATCATCGCCTTTATCCAGAGTTAATATTTTAACACTGTGTTGGTTGCATTTTAATATCATTTTTATATTCTAAATATTCCTTCATGGCCTTGCATGGATAATTGACTTTGGATGCTGCTCTTTAGTGGGCAATTGATCTTGCTGCTGTTTGAAAATTAAATGGAGTTAGTGTCATTTGTGTAGCAATTCGTATTGCACCATTACTCCAATGTTACTCCATTATGGAGTTACTTCTTGTGTTACTGAAAGGATTTGTACCCCTACGCGGCTAGTCAACCTAGTTCAATAAGCAGTGCCAACATACACAGAGAAAGCAGTAAAGATAACAAGCAACCTATGGTGGAAAAGCTCCTTGCTTAAGAGAGAAACAATCACTGCCTACACTAGCAGGATTTCAACAACTTCACTAACTTCGAACGAACAAAGTCAACTTACAACTCACTCTTCAAACTTAACTATTGAGAGTCAAACCAACTCTCAGTTACAACTCACACAAAGAAAATCAACTTCTTACAATATTTGTCCCTAAACAAAGATTTTAAACAGATTGTCATACAAACTTGAACAATCAAGAAAACCTAACTCTAGATCTTCCTTGAGTGCTCTCGCCAAGTGCCTGTGCTCTTGCTTGAATGCTCTCACCATTTTTCGATTGCAAAAGCTATCTCTTCTAGGGTTGATGATTGTATTTATATTGAACCCTACAGACATTCCATATAGGACTCCTTTCTTGAGTAGGGCACACAATTCTTTTCCATAAAGGAGTCCTTATCCTAAGTTGTTGCCTTCGCCAAATCCCATCCCAATTTCGTTTCCTTAAATAGCAATCCTACTTCAATTGGGATTCTGCTTGACTCCGCTGGTGTAGATATACGAGGCCTGGTTTCTTGTCATGTTGTTGCTGGTTCTGTTTGTCATCATCAAAACAGCATAGTCATACCTGCAAAGATTCTAACAAAGGCAAACCTGTGTGAATATATGAGTTCCTATAAAACAACTTCCCCCTTTTGATATCTCAAAAAGAGAACAAGCATTAGCACAAACCAAGCAACAAGAACATTAGTACAAATACCAAAAACAGAAACAGCATCAGACATAACACATTAGAACTGAGGATATTATCCATCCACATAGCATAGAGTAATGCAGCAAGACAAAGCAAAATATGATATCCATAGCAAAAAAATAACAGGCAAGCACCAGTGCCCACACAAGCATCCACAAAAAAGTTATACAAGCCAAACAAATTGTCTGTAATGCGAATCAAAAGAAAGGATAGCAAAGGACTAGGAGAACTAAGGATAAAGGGATGAGGGGCCTGCGCCTGACAACCTAAGGAGGGAGTCAACCCGCGGATTATGATCCACCCGCTGCTGGCGAAGAAAGTTCTTAAGGCGAACCACTTCCACCTGAGAGTCTCCAAGCTAATCCTAATGATCACCAACCTGGGCTTGAAGACGAGCCTGTTTAGCTTGAGCCTTTCGATGTTCCCTCATGATCTGAGTGATAGTGCCAGTAGACTTCAGTGAAGCAGTTGTAGCAGCAACAACAACAGGTGGGGTACATTTGCACTCAATGGCAGTGTGACGATCAATCATATGTTTCTTGGTCAAAACCCTATCTGCCCAAGCGGAACCTGAAATGCCCTAAAGATGTGGGTCAGCAGATTATCATAGGCGAGCTCATGGGGACCCTCCACAGGATAAACAATGCGCGCCATATGACACAGAATCAGAGAAGACCAGTCCACAGGTTCCTGCAAGACTATCGCTTGAGCGATCCCCATATCACGATATGTTGCTTCATGCACGCGCTCACCCCTGGCAACACCCCCTTATGCACCACTTCAAATAAGAGCTTCAAATATGGTGGCATCTCCGCCTTAAAAACCTTCCTAGGCACATTATTGACTCGCCCATCAATAAACTTGGAGGTCAAAACACAACTAGCCTCCTCCAACCATACATATTTAGGCAGCCTTAGTGATTGAATTTGCAGTATCTTCCCAGTTTCTCCTTATCAAACACAATATCTACCCCATGCACCCTCGAGGTAGCCATATCCTCCTCAACAAAAGCTAAATTCATATAGAATTCCTCCACCCTAGACTCAAAAATAGGGGTCTCAGTATCAAAGAAAAGGTTAATCCAACCCTAGGAGGCTAATTTGTCACACAGTTGTGAGACCACAAGATAAGTACTGACCTCAGGGTGGATGACCTTGCCCCCCAGCACAGCCTTAGAGATGAAATAAAGTTCCTTCCCAACCCGATTAAAATTCTCCACATGTTTTTTCCTACGGAGTGGAGCAGGAAAGACAGAGGGTGAGCCAGATGCAGGTGTCCCTTCAGGAGAGGAAGACACCTGGATAGGGGATGGCTGAGAGATGGAGGACTTACCAGAGTGAGCCTTCTTGTGACTGGAGGAGGGGCCAGCTGAGTCAAACACGCGCCTTTTACTCCTGGTGATTGGACCATGAGCTTGAGGAGCGTTGGGTTGTGGGGAAGAAGGCGAAGGGACTTGATGGTGAAGGAGATCGCGGTGGACTTGGGCCAAGGGAATGTCATCCTGTGAGTCCGAATGGTCTGGTGTAGAAGTAGGCACCACATGGTGCAAGAGTAATTGGAGATAGAGAGGTGCCATGAGCAAGCGACACAACCCGAACTGAGGGGTGTCGTGGAGGAAGACGAAGAAGAAGGTTCGTCAATAAAGCATCGACGAGAGGGTTTAGGGTCAGGAATGGGCAAGTCGACAGTTGTGCGGTAGGGTTTGGACACATAAGGGTGTGGTTGATAATAGGGCAGGTCCAGAGACGGTGAGGGGGAAAAGCGAGGGTGTTCACTAGTGGTGGTGGGGACGGGTTGTGGGCCGAGGGTGATGAGTGGAGATCATCCTGTGAGAGGTCCTGTGGTGGAGAAGGGGCAGTGGCACTTGAGTCGGTGTTGGGTAAGAAACAAGAGACGTCATTGATTGATGGTTGTTTTCTTGAAGAAGGGTTTTGTTTTTTCTGGTTTGAAAACAAAGAAGGTAAGGAACAATTTTGGGCACACAGGTGGGAATATTAAAGGGTATATAGGGAGTTGGAAGAGGCGCCGGGATATGATTAAAAAGACGTGGTCTGACAAACTGTAACCAGCACGACTTTTGAGATCTCAAGAAATGTGATCATTGCCTTTTTAAAGTAAGATACCTTCCTGCCAAATTAAGGAACATATAAGGAGAATCAAGTGCAGGTATTGACTACAAACAACTTTTTATAAGCGTGTAATCATTTAGGCAGTGGAATTTATGGGGCAAGGGAGTAGGTTAGCATATGAGAACAGTTCCCCCTGACTCTATGCCTTACTCCTGCATCATACACTAAGGGTAATATTAGCAGTTCCCAGCGTATATGTCTAAGAGCATGTTTCTGATATGGGTACCTACAAATTCGTTCAAGATAATAGATTTGTACAGTGCTGGAAGTACGAATTAAGAAGCAAAAAGAGAGAGTTAAGAGTCCGTGATTAGCCCCAAATGAAGGCGATTCTGCTCAAAGTGTTCCTTACTTAGAGCCTTGGTGAAGATATTGGCAACCTGGTCCTCGATTTTGTAGAATACCATTTCAATAAACCCTTTTTTTTCAACATTGTCCCTCAAAAAGTGATGCCTCACATCAATATGCTCATTACGCTTGTGCTGGACCGGATTCTTTGTGATATTCACTGTGCTTAAGTTATCACACATAATAGGGATTTGGTCAACTTGGATCCCAAAATCTACAAGCTACTGTTTAATCCATAGAAGCTGAGCACGATAGGAGGTCGCAACAACATATTCAGCTTCAGTAGTAGATAGAGCAACAGAATTCTGTTTCTTGGTAGCCCAAGAGACCAGACAAGGTACCTAGAAGCGGCATAATCAACATCAGCAAAGCCTACTAGATCGAATGAGAACCAGCAGGGTACTAGAGAACTAGGTCCATAGATCCCTTTAGGTAGTGCAAAATTCGTTTGACATCTTTGAAATGTGATTCCTTGGGCTTTGGTTAGAACCTTGCACACATGCCCACACTGAACACGATATCAAGTCTACTAGCTGTTAGGTAGAGGAGTGACCCAATCATCCCTCTATACTTGGTTTCATCAACTCTAACCTTTACATCATCTTTGTCAAGCCTTGTAGTGGTTGCCATGGGAGTGTCGCTGACTTTGGCATCCTGTATCCCAAAGTTAGTGATCAACTCCTTAATGTACTTCTGCTAATGAAAAGATGTACCAGTCTGTTCTTGATGTATTTGAAGTCCTAATAAGAAATTTAGTTCCCCTATCATGCTCATCTTAAACTCACTTCTCATGAGTTTTGCAAATTCTGCCCCTAGAGTTGCTTCCATTACTCCAAAGATGATGTCGTCAATATAGACCTGTACAATGAGCACATGGGCACCCTTTTTTCTTAAGAACAACATATTGCAAATCTTTTTTCTCGAGTAATCATGACTTAACAAGAAGCTAGAAAGTCAATCATACCAGGCTTTGGTGCCTGTTTTTAGTCCATATAGAGCTTTTTCTAGCTTGTACACATAGTGTGGATGCTCATGGTCTTCAAAAAGAGGTGGTTTCCTTACATAAACTTCCTCCTGCATATACCCATTGAGGAATGCACTTTAATGTCCATCTGATACAGCTTAAACTCCATGTGAGCAGCAAACGCCATGAGCATTCGAATAGCCTCAATGGGGGCAACGGGGAGTCTCATCATAGTCAATTCCTTCCTCTTGATTATAACTAATCTATCCTTATTTCTTGTGACCATACCTTGTTCATCCAGCTTGTTCTTGAACACATTTAGTTCTAATGATGGTTCGATTTCAGGAGGGGGGAACTAGGTTGCATACGTTGCTTCGCTCAAACTGTAACAGTTCTTCTTGCATGGTGGATATCCATTCTTCATCCAACAATGCTTCTTTGACATTTTTTGGTTTAAAGAAGGAAATATATGCAGAGAAGGTACACATTTTCCGGAGTCCAGAAGAGTCAATAGATTTTCAAGAGAGTATGAGCTCTTGTGCTTCCAATTATGTCCTAGATCATCAAGAACAAGATTATTGCTTGTACTGTCTGGGGAACTAGCTTCAGCAGGGTGAGATGTTCCAGAAGTGCCATCACCATTTTGAGGGACAATCTCAGAAGGTGCCCTTTCTCCACATTACCTTGAGTGGGGGGACCAGATCTACTGGTATGCTCCCTGTCATCCTCATCATCTGACGCTTTCCTATTATTAGTTGCTTCTGGCCTTTGTACCTGTTCCTGCAAAACTTTCTCTCCAGTTACTGGCCTCATCAAATATAACATGTGCACTTTCTTCTACATATCTAGTTCTTTTAGTGTACACCTTGTAGGCTTTGTTGTGAGAGTAGTACCCAATGAAAATTCCCAACTTTTGGCGTCATACTTTCCTAGAGCATCCTTTTGATTGTTGTGTACATAACATACACAGCCAAATGAACGAACATGGTCTAGGTTTGGTTTTCTTGCCTTTTAGTAACTCATAGAGAGTTTTGTTCAAGATAGTTCTAATCATGCATCTGTTGATGAGATAGCAGGCGGTGTTCACTGCCTCAGTCCAAAAGCTCTGTGGAAGATCACTGGTTATCAGCATAGTTCTAGCTCTATCTTCCAGAGTTCTATTCTTTCCTTCCACAACCCCATTTTGCTGGGGATTTCTAGGGGTTGAGAAGTGGTGATCACGCCAGTTTCAACACAGAATGTGAGAAACCTAGAGTTCTCAAATTCTGTACCATGGTCTATTCTCAAGTTCATCAGACGGTAGTTTAGATTATTTTGGACTATTTTATCATACACAGCAAAAACCTCAAATATTTCATCCTTAGATTTTAGAAAGAAGGTCCATGTGAACCTTGAGTAATCATCTACAAGTACGACAACATACCTATTCCCACCTCTACTTTGGACTCTCATAGGGCCGCAGAGGTCCATGTGAACCAGTTTCAGAGGTCTATTAATGCTGACTAGTCCCACAGGTTGAAAACTTCTCCTGACATGTTTACCTTGAGCACTGGCTCCATAAACTTGATCTTCACTAATTTTTCCCTTAGGCAGTCCCAGAACTTGCTCTTTGATGATCAGTTTGTTGATTGTAGAGAAGCTGGTATATCCTAGCCTTTTGTGCCAAAGTGTCGATGGATCGCTCATGACACTCAAGCACTTTATCTCAGGTTGACTAGATCCATTGATGTCTACCTTGTACACGTTCTTGTGTATCTTTCCCCTGAGTATGAGCCTCTTAGAGACAATATTTATCACTTTGCATTCCGAGGCCATCAAAAGTACATTGTTTCCTTTATCACACATTTGGGAGACACTCAACAGATTATGTTTCAATCCCTCCACATAGTACACATTGTCAATGCATTGGGACATAGATGGTCCCACCTTTCCAATACCTTTAATTTCACCTTGTTTTTCATTTCCAAAAGCCTACATTCCCGCCTTGGAAGTCACTTAGTAGAAGGAAGTTGCGTTTGTCTCCTTTCACGTGTCTGGAGTTGTCTAAGTACCAGTGCTTCTGTTGTCCTTCTACTGGTTCCTGCACAATTAACAGAGGTGAGATTTGGGTACCCAGATCCACTTGGGTACCTTTTGATTGTAAAAAAGGTGAATAAGATCTATTTTTGCCCAGGTAGGAAGATCCTTCTTAATCATTTTAGTCTTGGTGGTTCTAGAAGAGTATCTACATTCATTATCATACCAGTTAAATCTAGATGGATATCTTCTGCCTGACTAGTACTTGTTAGTTCTAGGGGGATATCTTTTTCCTGTCATGTTTCTATTTCTCCTACGAGGATACCTTTGTCCTGTTCCCCTTCTTTGTCTACCCTTATCATAATTCATGTTGATGTAGGAGATATTGCTATCATGAGCCTTTGAGTTTTTAATGCATTTATCTCCCAAATGACTGGTCATCCCACAAAGGGTCCAAAGGACTCCATGTTCTATTGCATGATCCTTGGGTTCCTTGATTTGAACCCGATCCCATACTTGGTCGTAGACTGACCTTGTTGTATATTATCGAGCAATGCAGAGGACTTGGTCCACTTCATATTATGCTCTAATTTAGCTTTGATCTGGTCCAGTTCTTTTAGAAGGACTTCATTCTTATTTGACATGATACCTAGCTCATCCCCTAGTTTCTTAACCTTTTTCTCCAGATCTGATTGGGTTGACTTCATTCTTATTTGACATGATACCTAGATCATCCCCTAGTTTCTTAATCTTTTCCTTCAGATCTGATTGGGTTTGACCCATAAAGTTTTTCTCCTTTCTAAAGGACTTAAGGGGCTATCAATCTCCACCTGTAGTTTTTGACTAACATTCTCAAGATCATTCTCAGTTCTAAGCTGAGTATAGTCCTCACAAGAAGGTCCTTGGAGTCACAAATGGTCAGATAGGCTTTAATCGGGACTTATGACAAGGAATCAAGCTTTTTCTTTGAATACAAATGAATGTTAGCTCTATCTTTTTCAAAACTTACCTTGGTGTCTAATAATGCACTGTCCTGATCATGAGAACCTGCTCCAGCCATTAGCGCTAGATTCTCCTTCTTAATGTCAACCTCGTTAGCCTTGAGATCAGTTACTTTAATCACCTGTTCCTTGCTACTTTCATCGTCAGATTCATCCATAGCGACAAGAGCTAGGAAGTCACACTTTTCAGGTTCCTCAAAAGCCATGAGAGATTGGTTTTCAGGTTCCTCACCATCTGATTCATCACTAGAGTTGCTAGCCAGTGCCATTAAGGCTCTTTGCACTAAGAGATCCGCATCCTGATTTGTCATGCTCCTATCCTTGCAAACATATGGTTCGTCCTTGGTTTCCTTGGGTTTCTTTGGGACATTCCTATTGTGCTCAAGTGCCCAGAGTGGACAAAACTTGATGAAGTGCCCAGGACTTCCACACTTGTGACATAGTTGTTCCCTCAGATCTTTCTCAGTTGTTCATTGAGGAGTCCTTCTTTGTCCACCAGTTCCTCTTTGCAGTACCTATTAGAACTTGGTGATCAGTGCAATGTTTTCTTCCTCGAAGTCCTCTTTCTCAGTAGCTTTCAGAACCAGGTTCTTTTCCTTCCTCTTATTGTTCAACTCATCTCTTAACTCTTCTCTAGTTCATAAGTAAGCAAAGTTCCCATCAGCTGATCCATGGTTATGGTATCCAGATCCTTGGCTTCACTGATGGCTTCTACTTTGCTTTCCCAAGATTTAGGTAACACACTCAGAAGATTCCTGATGGCCTCCCAGTAGGAATGACTTCTCTTAAGGAGTAAATCTCATTGACAATAGTAGAGAACCTGGTTTCCATCACCTGTATGGTTTCTCCTTCATGCACTCTCAACAGCTCATACTGTTGATTAAGATTATCAATCTTTGCCTTTTTCACTTGAGTGGTTTCTTTGTGAGCAACTTGCAGTGTATCCCTGATTTGCTTAGCATCTTGACAAGATAATATCTTATTGTATTCATCAGGAACAATGTCGCACAATAGGATCTTCTTTGCCTTGACATTATTCTGAATAGTAATCTTGTCAGCATCATTCCACTCACTGCGTTCCTTAGGCACTCTTGGAGCACTTGAGGTTGACTTATCTTTCATGGGAATGGTTAGTCCATTGAGCACAACATTCCAAAGATCACGATGTTCTCCCTCAATGTGATTTATTATTCGAGTTTTCCACCATCCGTAGTAATGTGCATGAAACAGTGAAGGTTTGGACTTAGAAGCTCCTTTTTGTGTCGTGGGTGGAGCCACCATTATCTTTTTGAGGTTGTTAGCCTTGTTTTGATACCATTGAAAGGATTTACTCCTATATTGCTAGTGAACCTGGTATAGTAAGCAGTACCAATATGCACAGAGAAAGCAGTAAAGATAACAAGCAACTTATAGTGGAAAATCTCTTTGTTCAAGGGAGAAACAATCACTTCCTACATTAGTAGCATTTTAACAACTTCACTAACTTCGAATGAGCAAAGTCAACTGACAACTCACCCTTCAAACTCAACTATTGAGAGTCAAACCCACTCTCAATTACAACTCACACAAAGAAAAATAATTTCTTACAATATTTGTCCCTAAATAAAGATTCTACAAAGATTGTCAAACAGGCTTGAACAATCAAGAAAACTTAACTGTACATCTTGCTTGAGTGCTCTTGCCAAGTGCACGTGCTCTTGCTTGAATGCTCTCACCATTTTTTTATTGCAAAAGCTATCTCTTCTAAGATGGATGATTGTACTTATATTGAACCATAGAGACATTCTATATAGAACTCCTTTCTTGAGTAAGGCACGCAATTCTTTTCCATAAAGGAGTCCTTTTCCTAAGTTGTTGCCTTCACCAAATCCCATACTGATTCCCTTTCCTTAAAACCAAACCTACTTCGACTGGGATTCTGCTTGACTCCACTGATGTAGATATATAAGACCTAGTTCCTTGCCATGTTGTTGCTGGTTCCGTTTGTCATCATCAAAACAGTATAATCATACCTGCAAAGATTCTATCAATTACTACAACTGTTTTGTGTTCGTTGGTGTTGATGGCATTTGATGCCTTCACTTTATTTTCATTCTTTGTTCCTCCATTACACTTTGTAACCTATATAACCTCTAGGATGTTAATCTACCCTAATTACTTATTCATTACATGGAAGACTTCTTCAACTATAAATAGTAGAAGTCTTCATTTGTTTTGGAATAGAAAAAAAAAAAGGAAGAACCTATAGTGTAAAGATTGTAAAAAGAGAGTTTTTATTAGTTGAAGGGAGGTAATCTTTTTGTGGAGCTTGAGACTTAATTATTGTCCAGAGTTTGTTGAGTTATACTTTTGTGATAATGTTGTTATATTCTGGAGGTGACAAGTCAAGGAGAATACTGTTAGACCGGTGAAAATATTTATTGTAGTGGGCTTAAATCTCCTTAAAGAGAGCGAGATATCCGCACCGTAGTTTGAAGAACTTTTATTTTCTTCATCTTACCTTTCCAATTGTCAATTGTATTTTTTTTTAATTTCACCAATAATTTTAAGGAGATTTAAACAGATACAATTGAAAAAACCACAGATGTCAAGATGGAAGATCTTAATAAGCCATTTCGGTTCAAGGGTATTCATTTCAAGAGGTGAAAGGGCAAAGTACTTTTTTACATGGGTCTTCTCAATGTTTCTTATGTGTTATCTGAGAAGAATTCCAATAAAGTTGACATTCTCTCCATGGATATTGATGAACTCATTTCTCATCAAGAGAAAATGGAAAAACATAATAATGAGTCCTACAAGTTTGGTATTATATACTTAATTGTCTGTCTGATAATTTTTATGATTATTATGATAGAACTTACTCAGTGCAAAGAAAATTTTGAAAGCATTGCAGAGTAAGTATGATACCGAAAAAGTTGGAGTGAAAACAATATGCCGCTAGCCAAATTTTTCATTTCCAAATGGTGGACAACAAAGCAGTGGTAGATCAAGCTCAAAACTTTATCATGATTGTTGGAGAGCTTAGATCTGAGGAGGTCAATATGAGGAATGACCTTATTGTTTGTGGCATAATTGATAAACTTCCACCTTCTTGAAGGAATTTCAATTAAAAAACTATGCGCCACAACCAAAAAGAAATCTTTCTTTTGATGTTGATAATGAAAATCTGCATGGAGGAGGAGGCAAGGGGCCAAGATGCACTTTTGCAATTAGAAGAGAGCAACAGCACATCAAAGGTAAAATTTAGTTACTTCGAATACTGCTACTATTGAATCTAACAAAAATACCTCTATGAAGCCTAATAAGAAATATTTCAAGAAAAAGAATGGTAGACCTCCCAAGAAATAAATAGTGAAAATAATCAAGCACAAAAACAACAAGTTCAATATAAGGGATCATGTTTTCTCCGTGGCAAGAGTGTGAATATTGCTCGATTTTGCAAATATCTGAAACATGGTCCTACACCTCAAGTAAACGTTATCGAAGAGCCTTTTGTGGGGGTGATCACATACATATTTATGATAGAGAATGTTGATGGATGGTGGGTTGATTTTAGTGCAAACAGTCATTTCTGTTATGACAAAGACTGATTTAAAAAATATACTCCTTTTGATGAGCCCAAAACCAGAATGGTTGGTGATTCTCACACTACACAAGTGTTTAGAAAGGAGATGTTGAATTGTGTTTTATCTCTGGACGAGTATTAACTTTAAAAGATGTACTTTATACTCCTTCTATGAAAAAAAAATTGATGTCTAGTTTTCTTCTTAATAAAGCAACTTCAAATAGATTATTGAATCTCATCAATATGTAATAGTGAAAAAGGGTATCTTTGTGGAAAAGGGGTATGCTTGTGATAGGATGTTCAAACTGAATATTGAAATGAGTAAAATTTCTAGTGATGTTTATAAGCTTTCTTCTACTAATTTTTGGCATGCTCGTTTGTATCATATAAATGATCAATATGTTGGAATCATGAGTAGTTTAGGATTAACTCCAATGGTTAAAAAGGATTTTGAAAAGTGTGAGGCTTGTAGTAAAGCCAAAATCACTAAAATGCCGCATTTTCAAGTTGAAAGAAAAACTTATTTATTAGAATTAATTCACACTGATATTTGTGAGCTTGAGGGAATTTTAACTCATAGAAGAAATAGATAGTTTATCACATTCATTGATGATTTTTGTAAGTTTACAAATGTTTACTTAATGAAAAACAAAAGTGATGCTTTTGAGTATTTTAAAGTTTATCTCCATGCGGTTGCAAAATCAGTTTGGAAGAAAAATAAAAAGAATTGGCAGTGGTAGAGGCCGTGAATATGAGTCAAATGAGTTTAATTCATTTGTTAGATCATTGGGAATAATTCATTAAACTACTCCTCCTTATTCTCCTGCATCTAATGGTGTAGCAGAAAGGAAAAATAGAACTTTGGTTGAATTGACTAATGTTATGCTCATTGAGTCAAGTGCACCTTAAAATTTTTTGAGTGAAGCTATTTTGATTACTTGTTATATGCTAAATCGTGTGCCTCATAAAAATTCTAAACTAACACCTTTTGAGTTGTGGAAAGGTGACAAGCCAAACTTGGGGTATCTAAGAGTTTGGGGTTATTTAGCGTTTGTGATGCTAATGAATATTAGGACTGCTAGTCCATGTACTGACAGACTCAATAGTCTATGACTTGTAGGACTCCTAATCTTGAGTTTGTGTTACACAAAGTGACTTGATTCCCTTACAAGCATCCCCTTTGTACCCATTATATTTTTATGAATAGAGCTGTCCAGCAGTCTTAGCGAGACTTTGATTAATTCTCTGTACATGGTATCAGACGTTCAAGGCGATCCCAAATCTATTCCTTCGTCCACATCTTTCTTCTTTGTCCAGTTAGTTATTCCTAATAATATGGCTTCTGGGCCACCTATCTCCTCTTTTTCAGATGTCTCGCTTTCTTTTTCTATAACAAATACTAATCCTCCTCCATTTACATCTGTTGGTTTGTCGGGATCATCTATTTCATCTTTTCTAATTCCTCCATTGCCCCCTTTTTCTCATTCTCTTCCTATCCATACTGTTGGTCCTAGCATTTTACTAGGCTTTTCTATAGGGCATATTGGTCTACCATCACTCCCATCTCACGCTGGAATAATAGAACCAACAATTCCATCTCTTTTCCACTTCGTCGTAGTTCTGGCTGTACCTAATATCACTAACTTGGTGACTATTGGTGCACTCAATTCACCTTTTTGTTGATCTCTCATGAATTTCTTGGCTTTGTGGATGTTTCTACATCCCAACCTACTAAATGTTTATGTAATGTCTCAGGTAACCAGCAAGTTAGCCCACACTATCATTCATGTGTTAGAGCTGATCAAAGCGTACGATCTTGGTTGTTTACAACCTTGTCTCGTGAGGTCCTTGTCAATGTTCACTTGTTAACTACATCGCGTGATATTTGGCTATCCTTACATAGACGTTTTATGGATGCCATCAGACAAAATCAATAGAACTTAAGCGCCAACTAACTACAATGTGGAAATCAAACTATACATCTATTGATCAGTATCTCCGAGAAGCGAAGATGATAGCGGACTCCCTTGCAGCAATTAACTCTTTAGTTTCCTCTCAAGATCTTACCGATCATATCATTCTTGGGTTAGGAAGGGAGTATGACACAGTGGTTGGTATTATTACTCTTTTTCCAGGCTAACTATCTTTTGAAGAACTTCACACCAAACTTTTGCTTCATGAGCAACGGTTGTAGTGTTTAAGAAACTTGGACTCTGGTGTCTCTCATAAAGCCTTTAATGTTCAGAATTTATCCTCCAATTCCTCTTCTACATCTCAAGGAGGCCATGGTAGAGGTCAATCTTCCTCTTATAGAGGTTGAGGCCATAGAGGAAGAGACTGAGGCTCATCTGGTGGTCGCAATCAATCACCACAAGTTTCCTCATTCAACTCTCCACGCAATGGTTTTCATGAGCAGACTTCTTTAGGTATTGGTAGTGCTTCTACCAATCCCTATCATTCACAATCTGTTAGTTCACTATCCCCGAGAGTCTTAGGCGCACACCTACTTCTACTCATTATCGAATTTGTGGATATCCTTATCATTCTGCATTACAATGTACTAATCATTTCAGTCATGCTTTTGTTGCTAATGACCTTCCTAAGTCCTTTGTTACTATGTTTGTTTTGAAATAAATGATGCTACTTGGTTCTTTGACTCTTCTGCATCTGCTCATATGACCCCGTCTGAAGGTAATTTTTTGCGAAAATCCCCTTATACTAGCTTTGATCGTGTGTTGGTTGGAAATGCTACTTTGCTTAATATTAAGAATATTGGATATCCTTAATTACCTTCTATATCCTGTCCACTAAATTTGCACCCTATGTTTCACATCCCTCAACTTCGTCATAATTTAATTTTTGTAAAGAAGTTGTGTAAGGATAACAATTGTGTTGTTAATTTTGACTCTTCTTCTGTTTCTATAAAGGACAAAGCCTCGGGTCAAACTCTCTTACAAGCTTCCAGTGAGGGTGATGTTTATTCGCTACTGTCTTCATCAGTGTTCTCTTATCCTCAAGCATGTATTGTTATACGTCAATCTGGAGATATTTGGCATCGTCGGTTAGGACATAGTGGAGCTCACACTTTAGATCATCTTAGAAAAAATAATTGCATTAGTTTACTTAATTCTGTTAGTAGTAATTGTGTCCCATATCGGATAGGTAAATCTGAATGATTACGCTTTAATTTAGAAGACCACTACAGTTCTTCTCCTTAAGATATATCTCATTCAGATGTTTGGCATTCACCCATTTTATCAAACTTGGGATTTAAATACTATGTTATTTTTGTTGATGATTTTTCTCAATTTACATGTTTATATCCTATGAAAAATAAATCAGAAGTGTTTTTTTGCATTTTTGTGCCTTCCAGAAATTAGTAGAGAACATATTTAACACTAAAATAAAGGCCTTTCAAAGTGATGGTAGTGGTGAATTTGATAACACATCTATGCTCTCACATTTTTCTAACTCGAGCATTTTCTTTCATAAGTCGTGTCCAGACACTCCTCAACAAAATGGGGTTGCTGAAAGAAAACATTGACACATTCTTTTGAAATAGTGTGTATCGTTCTCAGAGAGGCTATTTTACCATCACAATTTTGGGTTGATGTTGCTTATTATGCCGTTTATATATTAATAGACTGCCAACATCTTTTTTTAAGGCATTTTCCCCTTTGAAAATCCTTTTCATAGACCACCGAATTATAATTTTCTTAGAGTTTTTGGTTGTGATGCTTCCCTAACCTTTCTGCCCGAGTCTCTCACAAGCTTACACCCTGTTCGATCTATTGCATTTTTTAGGTTATGCATCTAACTTTAAAGGATATCATTGTCTAGATCCCAAATATGGTCATGCCTATGTTAGTTATCATGTTGCTTTTCATGAGTCGCTCTTTCCGTACAGTCTATTATCTTGTCCTTCAGACGTGTCCTCGTCATCCATCTCTCTAGATCCTATTGTAGTGACATCGCCATTCTTTATTTCGTAACCATCTATAGTCGTCACTCAATCTAATCATCCTTTAGCTAGTTCTCCTTCTGCTACTTGTTCTACCTCATTAACTTCGGCAATAGATACAGATCTATCTAGTACCTCTCGCTCTATTGATAATTCTACATCTTTATCCACCTTGCCTACCACGATTATTTTCGCTTCCATGTCTACCATTCCATCACATCTAATGCAAATTCGGTCAAAAATATTGTACTTCTAAGCCTAGAATATTTTGTCTTTGAGTACCATTCTTTAGTATTGTGATCCCTCTTGTTTCTCTCAGGCTGGGAAAAATCCTAAATGGCAACAAGCCATGGAAGATGAATTTAATGTGCTTTTGGATAATAAAACTTGGGTACTTGTTCCTCTTCAGTCACACATGAATTTAGTTGGTTGTAAATGGGTTTATCGTTTCAAATATAATTCGAACGGGTCAATTGAGTGTTACGAAGCTCGTCTTGTAGCATAAGGTTTTCACCAACAACCTGGTATTGATTACCATAAGAGTTTTAGTCCTGTTGTTCGGGCTACTCCTATTCGTTTTGTACTCTCTCTGGCTATTTCTAATTCTTGGCCTATTCGTCAATTAGATGTGAAAAGTACCTTTTTACATGGTCTTCTTAATGAGGAAGTTTTTATGAGACAGCCTCCAGGTTTCATTCACCCTGACTTTCCTCATCATGTTTGCAAATAGAACAAAGTGATTTATGGTTTAAAACAAGCCCCACGTGCATGGTTTCCTCATTTTAATTCATTTCTCCTTTATCATGGTTGTACTTGTAGAAAATCTGATACCTCTGTGTTTATTCTCTATTCATCCTCTGGTATTCTTGTCCTATTGCTTTATGTTGATGATATTATTCTCACTGATAGCCATTCACCGTTGCTTGATCAGTTCTTTAGCCTTCTTCTTGTCAATTTTCCATGAAAGACTTAGGTGAATTTCATTATTTTCTTGGTGTTCAAGTTGTTCGCTCATCTGATGGTCTTTATTTATCTCAACAGAAATAAATTTCAGATCTTCTTCTCAAGTTTCACGTGCATACTTGCAAGCCAGTTGGTACTCCTTTAGCTTCTCGGACTACTATTTATCTTATGGATGGTGCAGTATTTTCAGATCCTAGTGAATATTGGAGCATGGTGGGTCACTTCAATATTTGACACTGATCCGTCCTGATATTGCCTATGCTATGAATATTTTATCTCAGTTTATGCATACACCTCATACTACTTATTTGCATTGTGTGAAGCATATTTTTAGGTACTTACAGGGTACAACTAAACATGGACTATTCTTGCGTGCTTCATCATCTAACTCATTGATGGTTGCTTATTTAGATGCTGATTAGGTTGGATGTCCTGATAGTAAGCGCTCTACTATTGGCTTTGTTGTGTTCCTAGGTTCTAATCTTATTTCTTGGCATGAAAAGAAACAACCCACAGTTTCAAGATCGTCTAGAAAGGCTGAGTATAGGGCCACTGCCTATACTGTTGTGGAAACTTCTTGGATTTGTCATATACTTAGTGAGCTTGGTTTTTATCTTCATGAGCTGGTTCGAGTGTTGTGTGACAACATTAGCTCAACATACATGTCTCGCAACGTAGTGTTCCATGATCGTTCTAAGCATATTGATATTGACTATCATTATGTTCATGATAAAGTTGCTCAAGGAACTCTTACTGCACAATATGTGCCTTCTCAGTTACAGCTGGCTGATATTTTTACAAAGGGTTTATCTTTTTCCCATTTTTGCTTTTTACGTGACAATCTGTTCATTATATCAACACGTCCGGATTGAGGGGGCATATTAGTACTCCTAATCCATGTACTTCACAGACTCAATAGTCTATGACTTGTAGGACTCCTACTCTAAAGTTTGTG
>JAPFFP010000113.1:12011510-12034657 GCA_026153255.1 Solanum medicagineum | reverse complement strand
GTAATAGTAATAGTAATAGTAATAGTAATAGTAATAGTAATAGTAATAGTAATAGTAATAGTAATAGTAATAGTAATGGTACTACTAAAATATAAACTTATACATATAATAAAAAAATATATTTTTTAAATGTTTAAATAATTGAATAACATAAATAAAAGGGTTAAGGTCAGTCAAAATTGGGTGTCAACAATAAGGACGAATAGAAATAGGTTGGGTATCCAGAAGAAGATCTATGTGAAAGTCTAATTCCCTTTTAGGAGGAATATCGGGCAAATCTTCGGGGAAAACATCAGGAAACTCATTAACCACTGGAACCGATTCAAGAGTAGGTGGCTCAGACTCCACATCTCTAACCCTCACAATATGATAAATGCACCCCTTAGAAATCATCCTTCTGGCTTTGATATAAGAGATAAACCGACCCTTAATAACAGAATCACTACCTTTCCGTTCAAGAATGGGCTCATCCGAAATTAGAATTTGACTTTCCGAGTTCTACAAGCTATAGAGGCATATGATGCATGCAACCAATCCATCTCAAGTATAATATCAAAATCAAACATCTCAAATTTCACAAGATCACACGGAAGGACTTTATGCAAAAGAAAGACAGGGCAACCCCGATAGATTCTTTAGGCAACAATTGACTCACCGACGAGAGTATAAACTGAAAAGGGCTTCCTTAGAATTTCAGGATTCCACCCAAACTTAATAGCCAAAAGAGGGGTCACAAAAGATAAATTTGCACCTCGGTAAAGCAAACATAAGCACCAAAATAAAAGATTTTTAACATACCAATCACTACATCTGGAGTCTTTTCTACTTCTTGTCGAGCATGCAAAGCATATAGCCCATTGCTTTCGGGGGGCACCACTTTGTGGAGCTTTTTGCTGGCCTTGATCACCTTGTGCCACTTGGCCCTGACTTTTCTTGGCAGCTTTAGGATAATCAACAACCTTGCAGCCCCTATCACCACACCTAAAACAAGCACCTGAACTCCTAAATCACACACCCAGTGATTCTTCCCACAAGTAGTACACTAAGGGAGTATTGGCCAACCTCTAACCTGTGCCTTGGGAGGAGACACTCTAGCTTTGGCAACATTTTCATTCGAAGGCCCGGAGGCACTCTAGCATTGGCAACATTTGCATTCGACCCTGGCCTTGTTGGAACAGATCATATCCCCCACCACTCCTAGAGTTGGAGAACCCACCATCATAATAGGCTCTCTTGGAATCATTCACCCTCTTTTCCTTGAGCTTTTTCCCTTCAATCTATTCAGCATAAGTCATGAGTCTGGAGATGTCTATATCCTAAATAAGCATAGTCATACAACATTCTTTCACAACCAAATCAGAGATCCCCGAAATAAACTTGTGCATTCTTGCACAGGGGTCAGCTACTAGCATAGGAGCATACTTTGAGAGCTTTGTGAATTTGAGAGCACATTCTCTCACACTCATAGCCCTTCCTTGAGGTTGATAAGTTCTATCATTTTGGCCTCCCTAAGCTCAAGAGGAAAGAAACGGTCACGAAAGACAAACTTAAACTCTTTCCAACTAAATTCACCATCATCAACCCTCTCCATTAACCATTGGGTGTATCACACTTGAGCCACATACTGATAGGAAACTAATTCAACCTTATCCTCTGAAGTCAACCCCATAATAGTCAGAACCTTAAAGATTTCATCAATGAATTCTTGAGTATTATCATCACCTTTTGATCCATAAAACTCCGGATGATTTATCCGAGTAAAAGCTCGTACTCTAGCAGCCGGAGTGGAGCATAAGGAAGAGGATTAGCCTACCTAGCCTGGTTGGTCACCAATTGAGCAAGCATGACAAAGAAAGTCCGGAATTCATCTTGAGTAATTGGCTCTCCCATAAGCTCTTAAGGGACTTGATCCTCATTAACCGAGGCCTGCCTTAGTAGAGGGGCTCTTCTTGGAGGCATCTTTTGCAAGGCATTAAGGACATCATTAAAGTTAGAAAGTATTAAGATACTGTCCAAAGCACGACATAAGATATGAAAAAGTGAGACAATTCCTAATATGTCATCATAGCCCCCACTCATAGGCATGGTGCACTTCAAACCCATGAATAGAACTGTACTTGACATTACATGTTAGACTCCGAAGATAATTTATAAATCTAGTGTTCTGATACCAAGCTTGTCATGATTCGGACCTAAGGTCTAGGAGTGACATGGCGAGTAAGAACCTGAGAGTCCCCAAACAAGCCTCATAGCATCCACATACACATCACCGGTTTAGAAGTGCTTAGTAAAGAAATAAACACATAGTTTTAAGAGTTGAAAAAGTATGACTCATGCTATGAGAATGTCATAGGGATAGGGATTTGCATGGATTCACATAGCACGTAGGAACTAAGGGGCAGATAAGTATGACTCATGCTATGGGGATAGAATGAGACTTAGGACTTTTCACATTTCCATATCTTATCATGAGAAAATCCTCATCTCATCAATATTCAATAGGTATCCATAATTGTAGTCTCCATAAACAAATAACATGACATAGCACAAATCCATACAAGAGTGTACATGTTGTCCAACAATGCCTCTAAGTCATAGAATAATATGGGGCAAAGACATGTCCCGTTCTCACCCTCAAAGTAAATAAAATATAAGCAGAAGCAACATAGTAGATAGATGGATAATTGCTTGTACTTTGATGATAAGACTCACCACAACAACTTTCACAATCCGAGCTAACCGTTAAGATGTGGATGAAGATAGTCTCTGGTCCCTACATGGTTCGATTGTGTAGGCAAAGAGTATGTATTAGTACATTTGAATATACTAAATATGCGGGCATGCAATGCATATGAACTCATTAAACTCGAATCCAATGTTAGATGACAAAGACACATATATATAAAGAAGTATATACACAAAGAAAAGTAATATATCAATATGCCATGAAATTCTATGATGCATGAAATGTCATATTACTTCAACATAGTAGGGATGAGACCTTAGCCTACATCTAGACCGTGCGAGCTATTACATGAAATTTTGGTGTCTTTTCCACACCGAATAAGAGGTGATCTACTTGCCAGAGGTAGACCATACTTCTCCTTACGAGCATATAATTTTGGAGAAATAACCTCACCTTATGGGCACTCCCATTTCGGCAAGGATTTTCGTTCGTCATAACATAATTGCAACCATACCTTATGGGCCTCCCATTTTGGTAAAGGTTACCATAAACATGAACCTAGATTTGCACATAGTCATAGGACTCGGGTGCTGGACCATTGGAGATAGCCTTCCCCCCCAACAAGTCTGCTCGGTGCTAAGTCATCATCCCACAAGAATACATATACATATGCATGCTTTCAAAGAGGCATAAGTCTTTCAAATCATTTCAATGCATACTTAGGCTTAAAAGCCAAACATTCTTCATAATCATACATACTTGGGCTAAAAAGCAAAATCATACTTCAATTCATACTTTGATGCATAGAACTAGCTCATTCACATATATTCATATTGGTGTAAACACCCAAAGTTTTCTCAAAGATCCATATCATAGACATTATGTGATCATATGTCATGTCGTACACATATTTTCGTCAAATCTTATTCATCAACATAATTGGGCCTTAACCCACTTCATAATCTCATGAAAATCAATGTTCATGCATGCATATGCCATGAGTGATGAGAGAATAACATGGGCAATAGAGATTCATACTTAAATCAACAATATAATAAGAAATCCAAGTAAATTTATTAGTAAATTCACATTTAAATCATACTTTAGATTACTCATGCTCAAAACCAATATTTAAAGGGGACATGCATAATCAAATCTTCAAAATATCAATGCAATTGACCATATTAGGGCTTAAATCACTTTTAAAACATCAATTAAACATAGTCCATATCTCAATTGAATCAAATAAACAACAATTTTGAAAGACCATATTCAAAGTAAGCTCAGTTTCATAAATCAATGAGTAAAAAGAGTTTGGAGTCTTCATGGTTGAAAGGGAACATGAATCAATCCCACATAAAGGATAATTAAGAAGAATCAAGAAGAAATTAATTGGAGAAGAAGACCCTTCCTAGAGCTCCAAGCTAAATCTCCAACGGCACACTTGAGAGAAGTTCTTTAGAGGAGTGAGTTTTGAATATTCTAAGTGTAATGAATGAATTTGAATAAGAAGAGTATGTCTTTACAGGGGTTTAGTAATTAGAAAATCATAAATGGTCCTTAGAAATAACCAAAATTACAAGAAAGTCGTTATGAAATGAGCTTCAAAAAGTTGCCAGGGGTCCCGTCAAAGAGCCACGCGGCTCGTAAAGAGGTACACAGACCATGCAGCGGTCTGTGTCCTGATCTTGGCCAAAATTCCAGTCAAGGTCATCTCCAAGGAAGGCACGGTCCATGCAAGTGACTCAAGTTCCGAGATGGTGATTTCATACTTAGAACTATATTTTAGGATGAGGGCTTCACGAAACACCTCACCACAGCTCGTGGGGAGTTCCACGACCCCACTACAGCTCGTGGAGCCTTGTACGACCCATGCAGGGCCGATGTGGTGCTTGCTTGTGCTTGCCTTGGCCAATATCATGACTCAGACCTAGGGTCTAGAAGTGACATGGCGAATGGGAACCCAAGGATCCCCAAACAAGCCTCAAAGTACCAAAATCCACATCATCGATTCAAAAGCACATTCAAAAGTAACACATAATTCTAAGGGACGGGAAAGTAGGACTCATGCTATGGGGGCATCTTAGGGAAAAGGATTAGCATGAACTCACATAACACATAGCACATAATGACTAAGGGCGGGTAAGTAGGACTCACGCTATAGGAGCAATTCTGGACTTAGGATATTTCCACAACATAACATAAGATCATCTTATAACAACAAAGTCCATAAGTAACCATGATCAAGAATCCCATACAACCCCTAGCATAGAACGATAAGAATACAGAAGATGTCCAACAATGCCTCTACCTAAGATAGGTCCGGGGCCAAGGCATACCCTGGGCTCACCCTCAAAGTAAATAAAGTAGAAAAGAAGAACATAGGTGGAAGAGGTGGTGGCTTCTCCTTGAAAGATAAGACTCACCACAATAAGTATAACTTGATACCCAAGCTACACGTTGTACGATGGATAAATGGGCTTCTCGGTCCCTACATGGTGAAATCATGTAGGCAAAGTACGCATTAGTATGTTTGAATATACTAAGTATATGGCATGCAATGCATGTAACTCACTAAACCTGCATTCTTTGTTAGATGACAAGGGCACATAGCATAGAAAAGATCATACATCGAGAGAGTAATATACAATATGCTATGAAACCAATGATGCATGAAATGCAATGCTCATATATAGTGAGGATGTGACCTCAATCGACATAAGTAAAATCAAGCGATCTATTACTCCCGATGAAATCCCCTCACCGGTAAAGAGGTGGTTTACTTGCCAAAGGTAAACCATACTTCACCTTACGGGCATCCCCATTTAGTATGAAGTAACCTTCCTTATGGGCATCCCCAGTTTGGATAGGATTTTTACATACAACATATCATATCATATCATATTATTTCATCTCCTTACGGATATCCCCATTTCGGAGGCAACTTTCCTTACGGGCATCCCCATTTTGAAAAGGAACCTATGTTAGGCACATAGTTCAAGGAAAGAGAGCATCCCCTCAATCCATCGGTGCTAAGTCATCATCCCACAAAAATACTTATAATATACATGCTTTCAAAAGAGGCAAGTCTTACCAAAACATTTCAATGCATTCTTAGGCCTAAAGGCCAAACATCATTCATAATAATTCATATTTAGGCTCAAATGCCAAATCGTAATTCATGCCATAATATCATGCATAGAAATAGCCCATTCATATACAAGATGGTGCAAGTGCCCAAAATGCTCAAAGAGCCATAATCATAGACATGTATGTGATCACATTCTTGTCATAACCAATATCATATCAAAATCATATCATAATACATAATTGAGCTTAACCCACTTTATAATTCATAAATCCATGCTCATGAAATGCATATGCTATGAAAAATGTGGGATGGCATGGGTAATTGAGATTCAATCTAAAACCAATAATATAATATGGAACTAAAGTAAAACTATAACCAAATCTACATTTAGACTATAATATAAATCACCCATGCTTAGATGGCCTTAAAGGGACTATGTACAATAGATTCATAAAAATGATGAAACCCAATATTTCAAAACTTCAATCATCTTAAAATCAATAGATAACCAAAATCAATTCATTATTGGAATTTAAGGAATCATAATATTTAAAACCCCAAATTAAAGTAAGCAAAAATTCATTTGGATCTCCTTGGTTGGAAGTAACCAAGGATCAAAACCTACATAACTTCACCAAGATGAAGAAATCCCCAAAGAATCTGAAGAAGAGTTGAGTTCCTTTGCTCCTAAGCTAAAAATTCATAAGAGTTCCTTTGAGAGTAGTCTTTGAGAGAGTTTAAAATATAAGTAGTGAGTTTTTGAATGTTTGAAATGGGGTTTAGGGCATTAGATGGCCATACGATAGCAAAGGAATCTACAAAAGGCCAATAGAATAAATTAAATTTACAAAAATGCCATTAATGAAATAGATGGAAAAATTATCCATCGTCGTCTCAAGGGGGGTTTCATGGGTCGTGTGGCACTCCGCGGTTCGTGTGGGGTGCCCTTAGGCAAAATTTGGAAATTGGACTCATGTCCCAACACTTAGATATTTTGAGTACAAGGTTCACCACACGAACAGCTTCACGGGCCGTGTGAAGCCACACAGTTCGTGTGGGGCACCCATATGCCCATCCTTAGGAAATTTTCGTGAAAAAGTTATGAGACGATAATCTTATACTTAGAATACTTTCTTAGCAAGCTTCACGGGAGGGTGGGGCTCGTGGCCCGTGTCACACCATACGGCTCGTGTGACTAGGTATGGCACCTCACTTAACCCCAAATGGTGGGGTTTCAAGCTCAAGTCATCCCACGGCACCTCCACACGATCCGTGTGGTGTCACACGGCCCATGGGTGGTGCCAGTATGACATGCCTTGGCTTGTAACACCACACCAAGAGTCAAGACCCCAAAATCAAGGCCAAGTATTGTCTCTCACTGGAGGCCACACGAGCCGTATGGCCTCACACTGGCCGTGTGGTCCTCCCTTGAGATGACACTTGGTCCAAACTTTGTTCGAAATGAAATTTCAAGTTCCAATGATGTTGTACGATATCCGGGTCCTTACATCATCTCCCCTTTGGGAACATTCGTCCCCGAATGTGGAAGAGCAAGGCTTAAGAGGCTTGACATGAAACTCCAAAACACAAGACACCATGCATAGTTCATCATTTGAAAATCATAAAGTTCTTAAAAGTCATGCCGAAACATATTCAAATCATCCAAACCATTATCAAAACCATTTTTAATGCACATTTAAGCATGCCATGCCATGAGACTCAAGAATGGAAGGATTGGTACCAATTAGAAAAGGAAGAATGTAATACCTTAGGCTTGAGTAGATTGGAAAAGATAGGGATCGCTTCATCATGTCAAACTCCGCCTCCCATGTAGCACTCTCCACGTGTTGGTTCCTCCAAAGCACCTTTACCTAAGCTACATCCTTGTAACAAATTCGTTTTATTTTTCTATCCGAAATTCCCATCGGCACCTCCTTATAAGACAAGTTCTCTGCATCCTCAATACCTTCCAAGGGTACAATAGTGCTAGGATCACCAACTATCTTTCTTAACATAGATACATGGAAGACAGAGTGAATAAAACTCAAATCCAGGTGTAGCTTCACCGTATATGCCACACTGCCAATCCACTCAGTCACTTCATAAGGGCCTACATACCAGGGACTTAGCTTGCCCTTTTTGCCAAAACACATCACTCCCTTCATAGGTGAGACTTTCACAAACACCCAATCCCCAACTTGGAATTCAAGGTCCCTCTTCCTAACATCCGAATAGGACTTTTGGCGACTTTGTGCCGTCTTCGACCTCTCTCTTATTAATTTCACCTTCTCCATGGCCTCCATCACCAAGTCCAGGCCAATCAAAGCCACCTCTCCTAACTCAAACCACCCCACCGAAGACCTACACCACCTACCATATAAGGCCTCAATCGTTGCCATACCAATGCTAGCATGGAAGCTATAATTTATAAGCAAACTCGATGAGTGAGAGATGGTATCCAAATAACCCTTGAACTCCAACACACAAGCCCTCAACATATCCTCCATGGTTTGAATTGTCCTCTCGGCTTACCCATCTGTTTGAGGATGAAAGGCGGTGCTCAACTTGACCTTAGTACCAGTCCCTTTCGAAACAATTTCCAAAAGTAAGAAGTGAATTGGGTACCCTGATCCGATATAATGGACTTAGGCACTCTATGCAATCTTACCAACTCATATATGTACAACTTTACATAGTCTTCGGCACCAAAAGTAGTCTTAATCGGTAGGAAATGTGCCTTCTTAGTCATCCGATCCATGATAACCCAAATGGAGTCAAATTGCTTTCGAGTCCGAGGCAACCCAACTATAGAATCCATATTTATATCTTCCCACTTCCAAGTAAGAATATCAATGTCTTGTGACAACCTACCGGGCCTTTGGTGCTCCACCTTCACTTGTTGACAATTCGGGCATTCGGATACAAACTTGGCTATGTCATTCTTCATACCATGCCACAATACACCTTTTTCAAGTCCCGATACATCTTAGTAGATCCCGGTTGAATAGAATAATGAGAATTATGGGCTTCACTCATGATCACCTTTTTAAGATCATCCACCTTCGGAAAACATAACTAGTCTTGATACCGAAGTACACCATCTCCCCCTTGACAGAAAATCTCAATATTCTTTTGGATAACCAATTTCTTCAATTCAACCAAGGATGGATCTAGATCTTGCTTAGCTTTCACATCAACAACCACCGAGGATTCGGCCCCATTTTGAACATGTATACCATTATCATTGGAATCGGCCAACCTAACACCCAATCTATCCAAACGGTGAGCATCCCTTGCCAACTCCTTCTTCTCCCCCTCCACATGAGCCACACTTCCCATATTAAGCTACTAAGAGCATCGGCTACCATATTTGCCTTGCCGGGGTGATATAGAACACTCATGTTGTAATCCTTTAGGAGTTCCAACCATCTCTTTTGCCTCAAGTTAAGGCCGTTTTAAGTGAACACATATTGTAAGCTCTTGTGATCAGTGAAAATATCAACATGGACCCCGTACAAATAGTGTCTCCAAATTTTCAAACCGAATACCATCGCCGCTAACTCAAGGTCGTGATTGGGTTATTACGCTCATGCACATTCAATTGTCTAGATGCATAAGCTATTACCTTACCATGTTGCATAAGTACACAACCCAACCCAATCTGAGACGCATCACAATATAACAAAAATCCATCCAAACCATTTAGTAGGGTCAAAATTGGAGCCGATGTAAGTTGATCCTTCAAAGTTTGGAAACTCCTCTCACATTCGTCCAACCACACAAAGTTAGCCATCTTTTGAGTCAATTTAGTCAACGGAGATGCAATAGATGAGAAACCCTCAACGAACCTTCTATAATAACCTGCTAACCTAAGAAAGCTTCGAATGTCCAAAGGAGTCAATGATTTAGGCCAATTCTTCACTGCCTCGGTCTTCATTGGATCCACCTTTATACCATCATCGGCCACTACATGACCAAGAAAAGCAACTTCACCCGACCAAATCTCACATTTGCTAAATTTGGCATACAAATTCTTCTCTCTCAAGGTTTGTAAAACCAACATCAAATGACCCATGTGCTCGCGCTCACTCCGGGAATAAATAAGGATATCATCAAATGAAGACAACCATAAAGCTATCAAGGAATGGCTTGACCACCTGATTCATAAGATCCATAAACACGGTTGGAGCATTAGTTAGGCCAAATGACATCACCACAAACTCAAAATGCCTATAGCTTGTCTGAGAGGCCGTCTTGGGAATATCACACTCTCTAACGTTCAACTGATGATACCCGAAATGGAGATCAATCTTCAAAAAGTGAGTAGCCCCTTGAAGTTGATCAAACAAATCATCAATCCTAGGCAACGGGTACTTATTCTTAATCGTCACCTTATTCAATTGTCGATAACCGATACACATCCAAAGAGATCTATCTTTCTTCCTTTCAAACAACACCAGAGCACCCCGTGGAGATATATTTGGCCTGATAAAACCCTTCTCCAACAAATCTTTCAACTGATCCTTTAACTCTTTCAACTCAGTCGATGCCATACGATAGAGAGGAATAGAGATAGGTTGAGTATCTGGAAGAAGATTTATGCCAAAGTCTACTTCCCTTTTGGGAGGAATATCGGGCAAGTCTTCAGGGAACACGTTCGGAAACTCATTCACCACCGGAACTGACTCAAGAGTAGGTAATTCGAACTCCACATCCTTAACCCTCATAATGTGATATATACACCCCTTGGAAATCATCTTCTGAGCCTTGAGGTAGGAAATAAACCGACTCTTAATAGCGAAGTATTACCCTTCCTTTCAAGAACTGGCTCACCGAGAGTTTAGAACTTGACCTTCAGCGTTCTACAATTGATAAAGACATATGATTAATACAACAAATCCATCCCAAGAATTACATTAAAATCATACATTTCAACTTCCACAAGATCACACAGAAAAACCTTATGCAACACAGAAAAAGGAAAACCACGATAGACCCTATGTGCAACAACAGATTCACCCACGGGAGTATAAACTAAGGATCCTTCAAAATTTTTGGACTCAAACCAAACTTAACTGCTAACAGAGGAGTCACAAAAAACAAGTTTGCACCCGGATCAAGAAAGCATAAGCATCAATTCAAAGATTTTTAACATACCAGACACAACATCCGGAGCCTCCTCAACCTCCTAACGTGCATAAAAAGCATAGAACTTGTTGTTCCTCGGAGCAACACCTTGAGGAACTCTTGGCTGGCCTTGTCCACCTTGAGCCACTTGGCCTTGGCCTTTGTGAATATTCTTAGGGCAATCAGCAACCTTGTGGCCCTTATCACCACATCCAAAGCAAACACCCAGATTCCTCCAACGAGCACTTGTGTGAGACTTCCCACACTTTTCACATGGAGAATATCCTGGTCCACCAGCAATCGGTGCCCTAGGAGGAGGCACTCTAGCATTAGCAACCCTGGCACCAGAACCTTGGCCCTATTGGAAGCAACCAAAACTACCACCCCGAGAGCTAGAGAAACCACCATCAAAGCGAGCCCTCTTAGGATCATGTACCCTCCTCTCTTTGAGTTTCTCCCCTTCAATCTTTTCGGCATATACCATGAGTCTAGAAATATCCATCTTCCGGATGAGCAAGACGGTGCGACACTCTTGCACAAGTGAGCCAGATACCTAAAATGAATTTGTGCATTCTAGCACGAGAATCAACCATAAGTATCGGAGCATACTTGGAAAGCTAGGTGAACGTGAGGGCATAGTCCCTCACACTGATGTTCTCTTGTTTGAGGTTGATAAATTCATTCATCTTGGCCTCTCTAAGCTCAAGTGGGAAGAAATGGTCTAGAAAAGCAAGCTTGAATTCCTCCTAATTGACAGCATCACCACAAACTCTCTCCATAGACAACTAAGTATACCACACCTGGGCCACATCCTTCAACTAATAAGTAACCAGTTCAGCCTTCACTTTAGAGGTCACACTCATGACCTTCAACACTTTGGTGAGCTTATCAATGAACTCTTGGGCATCTTCATCAGCTTTGGACCCAAAGAACTCCAGAGGATTCATCCAGGTGAAATCCTTCACTCTAGAGGCTGGAGTGGGATCCCGAGGAATGTTGGCCTGCCTAGCCTGAGTAGTCACCACCTAGGCAAGCATGGCAAAGGCTGTACAGAATTCACCATTTGAGATAAGCTCATCCATATTCCCTTGAGGTGCTTGGCCTTCATTAGCCGGAGCTAGTCTGGCAGGTCTACCACAAGGCATCTTCTGAAATAGAGCAAGGATACCATCAAGGTCAAGAAACCAAACCAACTATTCATAGCATGACATAAGACATAAAAGCAATGAGACAATGTCTAGAACGTCGTCATGGCCTCCCACTCATAGGCATGGTGCACTTCACACCTATGAATAGGACTCAACATAATGCGACATGTTGGACTCCAACGATCATTGATAAACCTAGGGCTCTGATACCATCTTTGTCACGACCCGAACCTAGGGTCTAGAAGTGACATGGCGAATGGGAACTCGAGGATCCCCAAACAAGCCTCAAAGTATCAAAATCCACATCATCGGTTTAGAAGCACATTCAAAAGTAACACATAATTCTAAGGGATGGGAAAGTAGGACTCACGCTATGGGGGCATCTTAGGAAAAGGGATTAGCATTAACTCACATAGCACATAGCACATAATGACTAAGGGCGGGTAACTAGGACTCACGCTATAGGGGTAATTTGGGACTTAAAATCTTTCCACAACATAACAAAAGATCATCTTATAACAACATAGACTGTAAGTAACCATGATCAAGAATCCCATACAACACTTAGCATAAAATGAAAAGAGTACACAAGATGTCCAACAATGCCTCTACCTAAGATAGGTCGGGGGCCAAGACATACCTCGGGCTCAACCTCAAAGCATATAAAGTAGAAAAGAACAACATAGGTAGAAGAGGTGGTGGCTTATCCTTGAAAGATAGGACTCACCACAACAAGTATAACTTGAATCCAGAGCTAGACGTCGTACGGTGGATAAAAAGGATCCTCAATCCCTACATGGTGAAATCATGTAGGCAAAATATGTGTTAGTATGTTTAAATGTTACTAAGTATGGGAGATGCAATGCATGTAACTCACCAAACTTGCATTCTTTGTTAGATGACAAGGGCACATAGTATAGAAAAGATCATATAACGAGAGAGTAATATACAATATGCTATGAAACCAAAGATTCATTAAATTCAAGGCTCATATATAGCGGGGATGTGACCTCAACCGATATAAGTAAGACCAAGCGAGCTATTAATTTGAATTCTAATAAAATCCCCTCAGCGGTAAAGATATGGTCTTCTTGTCAAAGGTAAACCAAACTTCACCTTACGGGCATCCCCATTTCGTATGAAATAACCTTCCTTACGAGCATCCCCATTTCGAATAGGATTTTCACATATAACATATCATATCATTTCATCTCCTTATGGGCATCCCCATTTCGGAGGCAACTTTCCTTACAGGCATCCCCATTTCGGAAAGGAACCTATGCTAGGCACATTGTTTAAGGGAAGAGAGCACCCCCTCAATCCATCCGTGCTAAGTCATCATCCCACAAGAATACATAGGATATACATATACATGCTTTCAAAAGAGGCAAGTCTTACCAAAATATATCAATGCATTATGAGGCCTAAAGGCCAAACATCATTCATAATAATTCATATTTAGGCTCAAATGCCA
Organism: Solanum medicagineum; assembly: GCA_026153255.1. Classification (NCBI taxonomy): domain Eukaryota; kingdom Viridiplantae; phylum Streptophyta; class Magnoliopsida; order Solanales; family Solanaceae; genus Solanum; species Solanum medicagineum. The sequence goes on along the minus strand of JAPFFP010000113.1, from coordinate 12,021,131 downwards.
AATCATAATTCATACCATAATACTCATGCATAGGAATAGCCCATTCATATACAAGATAGTGCAAGCGCCCAAAATGCTCAAAGTGCTATAATCATAGACATGTATGTGATTACATTTTTGTCATAACCAATATCATATTAAAATCATATCATAATAGATAATTGGGCTTAACCCACTTTATAATTTCATAAATTCATTCTCATGAAATGCATATGCTATGAAAAATGTGAGAATGGAATGTGTAATTGAGAGTCAATCCAAAATCAATAATATAATATGAAATTAAAGTAATACTATAACCAAATCTACATTTAGACTATAATATAAATCACCCATGCTTAGATCAAAGCCTTAAAGGGACTATGCACAATCAATCCAATATTTCAAAACTTAAATCGTCTTAAAATCGATAGATAAACATAACTCATTTTCTTTTGGAATTTTAGGAATTATAATATTTAAAACCCCAAATTAGAGTAAGCAAAAATTCATTTAGATTTCTTGAAAATAGGTTAAGTCTCCTTGATTGGAAGTAACCAAGTATCAAAACCCACATACTTTACCAAGATTAAGAAAACCCAAAAGAATTTGAAGAAGAGTTGAGTTCCTTTGCTTCTAAGTTGAAAATTCACAATAGTTCCTTTGAGAGTAGTCTTTGAGAGAGTTTAAAATATGAGGAGTGAGTTTTTGAATGTTTAAAATGGGGTTTAGGGCTTTAGCTGGCCATAAGATAGCACAAGAATTCCCAAAAGACCAATAGAACAAATTAAATTTATGAAAACACCATTAATGGAACGGATGAAAAAATTGTTCGTCGTCGTCTCAAGGGGGGTTTCACGAGTCGTGAGGCACTCCACGATTCGTGTGCTATACCCGTGAACCTACACTTAGGTAAAATCTAGAAATTGGACTCATGTCCCAACACTTAGAAATTGTGAGTACAAGGTTCACCACACAGACGGCTTCACGGGCCGTGTGAAGCCACACGGTTCGTGTGGTGCACCCATATGCCTATCCTTAGGAATTTTTTGTGGAAACGTTACGAGATGGTAATCTTATAATTGGAATATATTCACTTTGAAAGCTTCACGGGGGGCCTCACGGCTTGTGTCACACCATACGACTTGTGTGACTGCGCGTGGCACCTTACTTAACCCCAAATGGTGGGGTTTCAAGCTCAAGTCATCCCACGACCCCTCCACACGATCTGTATGGTGTTACACGACCCATATGGGGTGCCATTGTGGCATTCCTTGGCTTGTAACACCATATCAAGAGTTAAGACCCCAAAAGCAAGGCCAAGTATTGTCTCACTAGAGGCCATAAGAACCATGTGACCTCACACAGGTCGTGTCGTCCTCCCTTGAAACGACACTTGGTCCAAATTTTATCTTAAATGAAATTCCAAGTTCCAATGACATCGTACGATATCCAAGTCGTTTCAACCAACTTTTTAGTTGGTAGGCTGGGGCACCTTCCATGGCCAGTGGTGAGGACCACGACTCGTGGGAGGTTCCCTAAAGGGCCACCAAGCCTCAAATCCTTTATTAAGCCACCCAAAGTCATACACAAGCATTCTCCATAGCTCACACACCTCCAAAAACTCAAAGCTCATGGAAAGGTCTTACAAAGTCCAGTTCCTTACAAAAGATTTTGATGTTTAGACCACAACTTATTATCATGTTTTACTTCAAGTTTTACTTCATGCATGTGTTATTGTGATCTTACATCTCTCTACTCATATATCATGCTATCTAGGTTAGATGCATCTATATCTATGCATATCATGCATTGCTCACATACTTAGTATATTTCAATACACTAACCCCTATTTCGCCTACATTGTTAAAAATGTAAGGTCTAGTGTTCCTCTTTCTACTTGAAGTGATTTTTGGAAGGCTATTAAAGATCTTGTGGTGAGTCCTCATGCTTCAAGAGAAAGACAATGAAACTCTACCTATGCTTGATTGTTTAGCTTTTATTGCTATTGTGAGACTGTGATTTCATTACTTTTATGGGTGAGCTAGGAACATGTTTGTAGCCCCTGCCATTTATAGGATGATTGGACTGTGGTTCTTTATCTTGTGATGTTGATATGAGGCCCATACCTCTCTTCCCATATAACTTGTGATTAATGCTTTTATTACCTTATGAATGCTTAATGATACGTCAAGATGGCTTGGTTGGGGTCCTTCGGGGTTATAATCATAGTATCACACCTAGGGCCTAACTTGGATCGTGACACCATTAAAGCTATAGATTCAACTTGAATGACTACAAATTTTTCTAAAACAATCATAAATTAATCATAGAGGACCCTTTGGCTAGAGCTCTGATATCACGAATTTAATCAAGGTGAATTAAGAAACTTTATAAAAAGGTAGAAAGCTAAGATGATTGTGATAATCTCTTTCCTTATTCAGTTATATTGAATTATACGAGGGATGAAGTTGTTTATATAGTTTATAGTAGAACTTTTAACTCAACTATAGTTACAGACTCTTTATAAATATGTTAATTAACTAACTAATAAATAGACTAACTAACTAATGCAATAACTAACTAATGACTCTTAATTTATCTCAACACATCAGTAGTCTTGAAGATGATCGCCAACATTACATTATGCGTGGATTAACTAGATTTCACATTTGGATTGTCAAATCTATCAGGGCTAAGGCTCCAAGGAGTAGTTGGTAGTGTCGTCATTCTTTGTTATCTCTATCAAACATGTTAGTTCATTCGCCACTAGCATCCCCATGGGGCCATGCATGAACACCAGGTGTGCATAAGTATGAAACGTTATTGTTTGCAACGGAGTGTTCTAAACTGTATGGAGGCCAAAAGAAGTTGTTGTGTTTTCAATAAGTTTAACTTCATGTATCCCAAGTAATTCCTTTATCAAATATTTCTGATGTCCCAATTTTATGTGACACGGTTTTCTTTTGAGTCAATCTAAAATATAATCGCACATTTTCATATATAGTAACAATTTAACCTTAACAATGCTCATTCCACCCTTAATAAGATGACTAATAACCACACAAAGTCTACACAGTGTTTTAGATCACTAATTTTAAAAGTTCTTATTTTATTTTGCTTAATTATATGTTAAGTAAGAAAATATCATATAAATTGAAACAAATGAATTAATAGTTTACGATTATGCATATCTTGTTTCCTTGTGGAAGTAGAAACACTTGACTAGAAATTCTTAGGGCTACCTTATTTATAGAGAAGTTGTTAAAGTAAAGCTTTTGCCCAAGAGTTTCTAACGTATCTATGTCTATAACTCCATTAGTTACATCCTTTCTGTCCTAAAGACGTAAGCTATGAGATTATTAGGAGTTTCCCCTACCACTTCCTTGTTACTTGTGTTCAAAAATCATATGCGCAGCGGAAACACATAAGGATCATACTACTTACATGAATATTAGACAACACATACGTTTATACTAGAACACATATGATTATGATAGAACACATAAAATTTATGAAGTTTAATTCGATAAATACCTCTTAAAGCGTGACCATATACCTTCAAGCGAATCAACGGTTAGAGTGCAGTTCTGTAGTCTTCTATAGTGATCCCAAGTTCACATCTGAACTCTCTCAATACTTGGGTGGGCAAGCATTGAATAGAAAACCTAATTTCCTTTCATCCAAGATCCCCCTTTTTCTATATTAGGAAAAGCCCTATTTATAAAGGATCTTTCCAAATCCAAAAGGAAGAAGGAAACCCACTTTTCTTCAAAATAAGAAACTAGTGTCGTCCTTTTATTAAAAATAGGATTCTGAGTTCTAGTTAAATATGGGCACTATAGTGACCATGAAATTAATAACTGAGGCTCCCTATTATGGAAATAATTCAAATAATTAATTTGAAAATATTCTTACCATAATAAATTACAAATCATTCCACTAAAGATTCGTAATTGCACTCATCTATTTATATTTCTAAATTCCTCATTAAACACTTATGTAATTCCCCATGTTAAGATTACATATAATAATCAATAAATTAAATTACTAAAAAATTTAGTTTAAAGATTAGTTTCCTTTAGAGCACTACTTAACTTATTTCATGTGTCGGATTCATAAATCCACTTGCAAGGCTTGACACGGTGAAAACTTATGAGCTTCTCAAAAGGCATATCATCAATCTCTATATCGAGACATGGATTGCATCAACTAACTTATTATTTCACCAATATATATTATTATCACCAATCTACTAGGCATATTGACTCATCTCAGAATCTCACCTTTTAATAAATCAAAACGATAAGTAATAAACACAAATCATAATAGTCATATCAGGATTAAGAATATAAGTATATTTAACAGTTTAGTGAATATGTTTTTATTAGTCAGTCTAAAACAACTATCTCTACTCAGTTCCGTTCAATAGGTACAATATGCATTAGCACAAGAAGTTGGAACTATACCATTCCCATAATCAAGATAAATTATATATAATCTTGTGCTACAACATATCGATGACTTGTCGAATTTCCACCTTAGATTGTGAACGAAAAATTTTGTACTTATAAGAACTGATGATTTAATCTTCTGCGTATAAACTAAAACTCTATACACTAAATCATCTACTATATAAGTAAATGGACACATAAAAGATTTTAGGATCTATTAAAACTTTTATTAAGATTGGATGAATAATTGTTCTATAATAAATAGTATATCTAAACTCATGGCTAATAGTATATATGCTATATAGTATATATCCCAACAACTTGTTTGTGAAAAAATCGAAGACTGTTCACCATGACACTTGAACAACAGCGATTGAAGGTAGTACCTACATTAATATCTGCTGTGATGGCTCTGAGCATATGTATTTGAATTTCAACAAAAGAAAATTGGATGATGACTGTTATGTTTTCAAAGCAAACTCAGCTTGTTGGCTGACAAGAGTCGGGCTTTTTGCTGGCCTACAGGTACTTCCCCTCGAAACGCTTTGTTGGGACCTGATTTTATGCTAATGATGAAATGTCATATTTTAGAGATCCTTAAAACTAAGAGCAAGACATACTCTTTTTTCTTTTAGACGAATGACAACAGTTTCATACATGCAATTTGTTTGGAGATGAAAAATAGACATAATATACTAGTACTAAGTAGTTAATAGCAAGAGTGTGCATAAAGAGGAAAAGATAAACTTGTGATAAAAAGTAGAGATTGATGACATTGCTGGTTATTACCTAATATTAAGTTGCACACATGCTTTGTAATAACTAGTAGAGTATATTTTTGCCAGCATATGATAAAATATGGAAAGGAAGAAGGTGGTCAATCGGCAGACCTTCTACGTCCACCGCTGCCAGTCTCTCTTTGGCAATTAAAATAGACAGCAGCAACTGGTAAACCAAGATTATAGAGTTCCGAAAAATCTCTTGTATTGAAATTCTGACGCCATCCTGGAGCATACACTGTCTGTCGACCCAATTGTCTGAACAATACGAATACAAAGCGATGGATTCCCATTGATGGCCTTGGACTTTCATAGCTCACTATTTCTTGTCCTACAAACACATGCATCACCAAACTCCTCAATTTCATGCACTACTACTATCATTTATGCATGCCAAGTTTACCCATAGTTCGGGTCCTACACATATCCAATATTTTCAAGGAAATGAAACAAGATCCAAATGTGAAGATACTATACTTTCGCTCTAGTTACCTATGTATTAATATTCATGTTTTCTGTTTACAGTTACCAAAAAATAATGCATGTGTTCCATCTTATTTAAGGTCCTATCCAATATAAAAATAATATAGTACCCAGATTCCAGCATAGATATCAATTATTTGGAACATTAAGAAAATTAAAAGCAACCAAGTAATGTATAATAATGCAGAGCAGACATTTTGATTAAATCCATTTATTTCACCGACCAAACCAAAGGGACTCTGATCTGCATGACTCAGTTTGAATTGCAACAAAACAGAGGTGGCATGTGTTAAAACATAAAAATTACCTATCAAAAAATTAATAAATTAGTATTCCTTCAGTTTGCTTCCACTTTGTTCACTTTGAATTTGTGTGTTTATTAAAAACAATGATTATTATGATTATTTTATCACAATGTCCCATATTAATTGATGTATGATCTTAAATTTTGAAAAATAATTTGGAGAACAAGAAATTAACAGTGAGGGAAAAATAAGAAAATAATATTTGATTTGATATTTTTAGAATGATAAGTAAAGATAAAAATTTAATTTTGAAATACTAGACAAGTAAAAGTAAATAGATGGCATATTAAATATTGATGAGCTCATGTCTTCTAGCCTGTTTTGCTATGCTTTTGGAAGGCCAAGAAAGATTATTTTTTTTCCAAAAAGATATTTCATACGTCTCATTTCATGTGGCAACATTTGACTTGATATGATGTTTAAAAAAAAGAAAGAAAACTTTTGAAACTTGTAATCTAAAATCATAAAAGAAAAACTTTTTAAACTTGCGGTCCAAGATCATTCCTAGATATTTATATGACTAAAAATCATATCATTAATAGTAAAAGGAGAATTTTAATTTAAAGTTAATTTCCAAATATACTAATGTGACTTTTTTTAGGACGGATCAAAAAGAAGAGTGTCACCAACCAAGGGAGCATTTATTTTTAAAAAGTGAGATATTTGCCCAAACTTTTGAGAGAAAATAAATGTCTTTGACTATGAGAAAAGCTAAAATGAATAAGTGACTTTTTTCTAAAAACACTTTAGAGAAAATTATAAAGCACTTTTAAAAACTAGGAGAAAAAAAACTACTACTTAAAAATGCTTTTTAAATTTATTAACCAAATACAAATTAATTCTCACTAAAAAAAAACGAAAAAAAGAAGCTTTTAAAAGTATTAGGATAAATAGGCCAACTTTTAATGCTATGTCTACAAAGATTTACTTACAAAATAGTCTGCCTAAGAATTTCAGGCGTAATCGTGCTAGTGGTGGGACTTAGTGAAAGGATATTAATCGTTAGCATGCCTTTTAGGAAGGCTTAGGGCACATTAATCACGTTGAGAATAGATTTCATTTCCTTTCCTAGGTTTTAAAAGTTTATGACAAAGATGATAAAACACAACATTACCCACCGACAAGTATTTCTCCCTTACCTTTTTTTTAGGTGCGATGATTTAAGTGGCTTATCGAATGGCTTATTTTTTGAATTTTTGATTTTTCAGTGTTTTTTAAGTTCAAAAAAATGTTAGCATAATATAAAAACAAAAAAAAAAACATTTAAACAGTTTCCTAAAAGTTGAATATTTTAAAGTTAAATGCTATTAAATATAGAAATGTGTATTTTTTTTAGGTTTGACTAAAAAGAAAATTAAACTATATAAAATGAGGCGGAGGAAGTAGTACTTTGGGTATATTTTTGAATAATTTAAATTTTTTATTTTAAAATATCAAATTAATATTATCTAATTTAGCTATAAAAATCAATCAAAATAAATTTAAAGAAGTGCAATATAACAACTAAAAATGAAGAGAGCGAGTACCTTATTACACCTCCACATTACTATAAATATATGTCCCAAAGTATTTGTTAATTTATAAAATCAAGTAAATTAATTATTTTTTTAATTTTGCTTTAAAATTATCTTTTTTGAAAACGTAAACAATATAGATCATCAGCACCATGAATGCTGTAAAGTTTCAAAATAGTTCCTCGATTGTTAATCTTTTTCATGTGTATATTTAGTCAAAAGAATGCATTAATTTTCTGAGTAAGGACATGAATAGAGTAGTGTTAAAAAGACTTAAAAAGTAAATTAGTAAAACTACTTTCTTATTTATAAATTTTCTAAAGGGCTTATAAAAGTAGAAATAGACATTTAATATGATACCGATGAATTATTATTATTATTATTATTATTATTATTATTATTATTATTATTATTATTATTATTATTATTATTATTAATGCTTTAGTCAATTAAGCAATTGTGATAATGTTTGAGGAGTCAAATTTGGGGAAGGAATAAAATGAGAAACCAGGAGGAATGGGAAGACAGAAACAAATAATTAACAAAAAGAGGATTCTCACCAAAACTTGAACCTGTGGTAGCTGGAATATCAGTGACCAACCTGTCGAAGGTTCATTCATAAAAACTTACAATTATTTATAATATAACAAGAAGGTATAGACGAGAGAAAAAGCGCTAACTTAGCCCTTCTATTCTTAACATAAATAGGTAGAAATTTCCGACATATCGTCATTATTTACATCAATTATTAAATGCATAACATGTGTTTATATATCATTTTTTTACTATTTAAATATAGTTAATTAATTTGAGATTCATTTTTATAAATAATGTTCAATTATTTTAATGTATTTTTTTTAAAAAAAAGTATGATATATTATTTAAACATGAAATATAATTGGAATGAGGTTGTTTTTGTAAAAATAAAAAGTTCACCATAAAATTTGAAGAGGAGAAATGAAGTGAAGGTGAAAAAAAGTACTAAAACCTTTAAGAGACAGCTCCAAATTACTACCATATTTTAAAATTTTCATAACTAAATGTTGATTTTTAAATTTTTAAAAAAAAAAGAAGAAAAAAAAAACTAATAAATTCTCATAGCGGAACGGTCCTATTTATACCAGCTCTGAATTCCTTATAAAGCAAAATCAAAGGAGTTCACTGTATAAAATCTTGTGCAGGAACAACCCAAAGAATAAGAAGAGACACCTTTTTAGTGGTAAGGTGACAAAATCAGATAATCATTCAATGGCGTTCAACAGTCCCCATTCACCACCCATGACCTACATTTAACATTTGCCTACTAGACGTTCGCTTTAATTAAAAGGATGCACACGCAAAGTCTTTTATACGGTCTCCTCGGGAAAGCACGGTTCAAATCAACGAGTAGTCATCCATTACCGGAGACCTCTCAGAACAAAAGTATGATATATTATTTATACTATAAATCATTTTATTAGAAAAAAGTTTAGTACTCATTTTAAAGATAAAATATTACTAAGATAAACAATATCACTATTTTTAAATAATAAATAAAGTTAAAATAAATATTGAGACAAGCGAGGTAATGTTGCTTATAGTTAAAGAGGTGGGAAATACCTTTTTTCCTAAAAAAAAAAAAATTGGGGATAGGGGAAGGGAAAATGGAGAGAGGCTTACGATATGGAAAATCAAACTATTACCAATAAGGTGGGAGTTCAGATAGTCAATCAATTGAGCTACTAAATTCCCCAAAAGATGCGAAATACAAAACATTACTCTTTATTAAAAAGATTATAGATGATACTCTCTCTTTTTCATTTTACATGACATCTATATCAAAGTTTAAATATTTTATTTTAATCAATTTTTTTTTTAAAATTTAGAAACAATTTAATATATTAAATAATTACATACACTATTAATAATTAAATTAGAATCTTAAAATATCATTAATAAGAATAATTAAATAAAATACATCTCTTGTAATTAATATTTTTTAAAAAATATTGTATTAGATCAAGAATCAAATAATATAAAATGTAAAGTCTTGATAATATAAATTTTTAAAAGGAGGGGAGTGGGGAGTGGAGGCGGGGGTGGGGGATGGTTGTTAATAACAGATTCT
>JAPFFP010000113.1:11966105-11992518 GCA_026153255.1 Solanum medicagineum | reverse complement strand
AGTCTGTAAACTAAGATAGAAGATCATGTCAGGCCGCCAAAACTCTCATATCAGGGAATGAGTCATTTATGCCAAGACCATCATCAAACTTCACCATAGCTTCATCTTCCAATCTAGAGAGATGATTGGCTACTTGATTTTCTGGACCCTTTTTGTCAATCACATTAAAGTTAAACTCTTACAAGAGAAGTACCCATCTGATCAATCTTGGTTTTGCATCCTTCTTGGCATCATATATTTGAGGGCCACTTGGTTTGTGTGCACAATCATCTTAGGCACCACCAAGTATGACCAAAATTTTTCGGTCACTGTATAGTTTTTCTGGGCCATATTTAGTGCTTTGCTTGCACAATATATTGGATGCAGAATTCTCTCCCTTCATTTCCCCAACACCACACCTAGTACAACCCCACTGGCATCACACATTAGTTCGAATGGTTGTGATGAATTCGCAGCCACAATAATGGGTGTTATGGTCAGCCTTTTTTTCAATTTATCAAAGTCGTGCATGCATGCATCATCAAACACAAAATTGGCGTCTTTCTCCAACAACTTACACAAGGGTTGTGAGATCTTGGAAAAATCCTTTATGAAGCGGCGGTACAATCCGGCATGACCTTGAAAGCTCCTAATACCTTTTACCAAAATAAGTGGTGGCAATTTCTCTGTAACCTCGATTTTTGCTTTATCCACCTCAATTCATTTAGCTGAAATTTTGTGACCAAGTACAATGCCTTGTTTGACTACAAAATTGCATTTCTCCCAATTTAGCACCAAGTGACTCTCAACACACCTCTGCAACACATCACACAAATATAACAAGCATTCTTAAAAAGAATGGCCAACAACTAAAGATGTCCATGAACACCTTAATAGTGCTCTCAACCATGTCCAAGAAGATATACATCATGTAACTTTGAAATATTGTTTGAGCGCTACATAGTACAAAAGGAATTCTTTTAAATGCAAAGGTACCATAAGGACATGTGAAAGTTTTCTTCTCCTGGTCCTCAGACGCGATAACAAGTATATTGTACTCCACGTATCTATCAAGGAAACAGTACCATCCCTTCTCTGCCTATCTGTCAAGCATCTGATTCATGAAGGGCATAGAAAAATGACCTTTCTCGGTAAAAGCATTGATTTATCTGTAATTCATGTATACTCTCCATCTGGTGATTGGTCTCATGGGGATCAACTCATTCTTCACATTAGGCACCACTGTGATATCTTTTTTTTTTGGAACACACTCCACTGGACTTCCCCACTCACTGTCGGCAATTAGGTGGATTGCTCCTGCGTCTAACCTCTTGATGATTTCTTTCCTCATTACCTCTTGCATTGGGGGGTCAACCTTCCTTGATGCTCAATCCTCGGTTTATAGTCCTTGATTAGTTGAATCTTATGAGTGCATATCACGTGGGGTATGCTAATGATGTCTGCAATTGTCTTCTCAATGGCCCTCTTAAACTACTTGAGAACTAAGACAAGGGCCTATGTTTGAGTTTTACTCAAGTCTGATGCAGTGATGACAGGCAATGTACAATTTTATCCCAAGTATGCGTATTTCAGATTTGATGGTAGTGCCTTTAACTCTAACTCTTGTGGGACTTCTACAGAACGCTTTGTAGGTGGTTTTCCCTATTGCATATGTCTAACTCCAACCTTACTTGTCTTCTCCCAAATGACACCCCAAGAGCATTGATTGTTTCCTCATAATCAGGAATATTGTCGCCATCAAAATTCAGCAGCACAGCTGTCAAAGGATCAACTCTGAGCCTGAATTCTACTGGGATCTCCGCTTCAATGTTATCACCCATTGAGATCATTAAAATGACCTAGAAATCAGAACTATTTCATTCTTGTTAAGCCACTTGGAACACAACTACCTCTTCACCAAATATGAAAGTGAGTAGGCTCTTTTCCATATCAACTAATGCTTGACCTGTAGCTAAGAAAGGTCTTTTCAAGATGATAGGAACTGCAAAATCAACCTCATAGTTAAGTATTACAAAATCTGCAGGAAATATAAATTAGTCTACCTTTACCAACACATCATACAGTATCCCCATAGGCTTCTTGACTGTTCTGTCTGCAATCAGCAACCGCATCTTCGTAGGGACAAGGCTACCTAAACCGAGACTTCCTGAATACAGCAAGAGGAATCAAGTTAATGCTAGCACCTAAGTCACATAGTGCTTTAGATAACTCAAGTTCCCCTATAGTGCATGGTATGGTAAATGCACCCGAGTCTTCCCACTTTTGCACTAAACACATTATAGTGATGACACTACAATGTTGAAAATTTTTAGAGAGGTCTTGGCTCATTTTTGCTTCTTCTTGACTAAATATTTCATCCATTTGGCATGCCCCTACATCCTCTCAGGAGCTTCCATAAAGGGGTTGTCTACTGACAACTTCTTAAGCATCACCAAGAACTATTCAAACTTACCTTCCTCCTTCCTCTTCCCAAGACTTTGAGGAAAAGGGGAAGGGGGCCTTGGTATGGTTTTATATTTCTTGGGTTGCTCTTCTATGTTGTATGCTTTGGCCTCCTCATTCACTCTCTTCTTGTGGTTTCCATTTTTGACCATTGGCATAAGTGGATCCACAATGCTTTTGCCACTCTGAGTCATCACTGCCATGCAATGCCCTTCGTTCTTAGGATTTTGAACTGTGTTACTTGGTAAGGTGCCCTTTTGGCGTTGGTTCAACTGCGAAGAAACTTGCCCGAATTGTTGTTCCTGTTGCTTAATTTCCATGTAGTGAGACTTGATTTTCTAATTAATGCTTGAAATATCCGTCTTCATTCTTTTCAAAGTCTCATCATAGTGATCTGCTCTCTTTAACAACTTATCGAACATTTCTTCGATCCTAGAAGAGGCACATGAGGACCACTCCTGTAGCCATCTCGTCTTTCCCATTCGGCATCTGACACTATCCCTATTTTATAGTATCCACACCTATTGTCTCTATATACCCTATCACGATTAAAGTTTAGACCTTGATTCTCGCAACCTTGCTGCCAATAATCTTAATTAGATCCTTGGGGGTTGTTCCGGAAACCCGCGGCTTGGTTGCTTATAAAACATGTATCCTCATTGAAAAATGGATCATCATACATTGGAGTCTTTGGAGGTTGATGGGTTACCGCAGGAACAGCTGCTTGGTCTTGCTTTAAAACCAAGTCCATGCTAGTACGGAGATGAGCAAGTTGCTCCATAATCTCTTCATAAACCTTTGTTTGCTCACTATTGGTGGTAATCGCACAAGAACTCTTTGTTGTACCACGCTCACTCTGACCCCATGCTCTATTGGTTTTCACCACTTGCTCAACCCTTGTGGCTACTAGCTCAAACTGTTGGTCAAGAAATACAGCTCCCATGATTGTGTTGGCACAAGGTTTTCTATTTTCATCAAGTGCTCTATAGGAAATCTCAACCAAAGCATCGTCAACAATCTTATGATTGGGGACTATCCTCAAGCATTTATAAATCTCTCCCATGTAGTACTAAGTGAATCTCCAGGCAATTGTTCAAAGTTATTTATTTGGTCCTTGAGCTTTAGTTTTTCGACCTCGGAAAATATCTCTCTAAGAACACTCTTTGAAGGTATGCCCAACTTGTGATGGTACCTCAAGGAATCTCAGACAACCACATAGCTTCATTGCCAGTCCACGACAACAGAAACACCCTAAAGCCAACAACATCAATAGAAATGTTTTGTGTCCCCATGACACTTTTGCACACAAAGATGACATTTTGGAGATGACAATGGGGATCCTCTAACGGTAGCCCTATAAATAATCCACAATTTTGGAGAATTTGGAGCAATCCACTCGATAGAACAAACTTAGCATCTGCCGAAAGAGGAGGCAATACTATAGCACCAATAACGTCTATGCCATAGGGTTCAATCGGTACTGATTCCATCCATAAGCATTTTCATTCAAGTCCCTAAGTGGTACCCTGTTATCCCTCGGTGGTGGATTCTCCTCTCTTCCCATATCCTCATCATTCATATTTATCTCCTTAACCACAACATCATCATTCACTTGAGCCATTCTTCTAAAAAATCGATGGATCTCCAAATTAAACGAAACTAATGGTTCACCTCGGCTCCTTATGCTGAGCATACAACCTAGCACACCTTACAAGTAGGATCAAACAATAAAACAAAAACAAAAGTAAAATACACGAGACTCTAGAAATTAACAATAGAACTAACTAATAGTTAACTCCAGTAAAAACTAGTTGTATTCCCTGGCAACGATGCCATAATTACTTATGATGTTCATGCTTCAATAAGAAAGCGGTCGCTGTCAGCAATTAACCTAACCGAAGTTTAGGGTCAAATCCAGAGAGAATATAGGGCTTGACTACAAAACTTCACTACTAATTATTTCAAGTATTTATAACTAGAGTCTCTAAATTGGGGGGGGGAGGGGGGGTTCTGATTCAAAAACAAAGTAAAATAAACACTAAACTATGACGCGAGAAAACACTCAATTTTGGGGACAACTTCGGAATTGCATTTACCATGGTTCGTTGAATCGATTAACCTAGATAACATAAGTACAATTGGAGATTCGCATGCAAGACAGTAACTTAGGTCCTTCCAGCCCTCTTGTGAAGGTGAAGGTCAAATTTCACCATGGCATTTGGTCGGCCACCACGGCGTGCCAACTAACCGTTACCTATTGTCCCAGTCAACCTCCTATTGGTTAGGTTTGGTTGATTAGATGAGAACACATCAATGAATCCTATCATCTACTTCCCTTTACCTATTTGTCACTACCTTGGTCAAGATCGTGACAGTAGGCGGGGTTTGGTGTTGGCCACCACCAAAGAACTATCATAATGAAGGGAAATAGACGATACATGCAAAACTCTAATCATAAAAATGCAATAAACCTAGGCTATTTCAGGTCAATTACTCGTGGTTCCCACAACACCAACTTGTGGGTGCTTAGCTACTCATGGTTACGGAAAAACAAACAAGAATGCAAATACAAGATATAGTTAAAAGCTTTACCAAGAATAATAAAGAGTGTAGACACCACAAGTTGCAAACCAAAGCTTGATAGATTGGAAAAGTATACAAAGCAAGATTCGCAATCCCAAAATGGATTTTCCAAGAGAAAACAATAAACTAAACTAAGAAACCTAAAATATTCTAGAGAGAATATTCAAAGGCAAATTCCTATGTCTAAAATGTCTAATATTCGATATTTTCTCCAATGAAACCCTAACTTAATGTATTTATAGTGTGCACAAATAAACCCTAAAAATTCTATAGAAAAGATAGATGGCAGCTGGAACGCCTTGCAGGTATGACTCGTAGGATGACCTATGATTCATAATTGGGGTCTTGTATCAAGATCTTGGCATCTTGGACTCAGCTGGTACGACCCACTGGTACGAGTCGTTGCTTAGGCTATGACTTGTATGTTCCTCTCGTAGTCTAGGCTTCTAGTTTTTGGTCCAACATTTTGGCTCTCTGTCCTGGTACAAGTCCACCCATGTGAGTTATAGTAAGATTTATGATTCGTAGGATGGCCTCATAGGGTTGACCTCCAGTTAGCAGATTTGCCGATTCTTGGTTTCTATTTCTTGCTACGACTCACCCTACCACTCGTAGCTTGGGTTATAACTCGTAGGTGAGCTCATATGTCATATGCTTCAGCAAAATCTATAGGTTTTCTTTAAAATCATGCCAACCTAACTTTTATGTAAGAACAACACAAAAAACACATAAAAATCATAACAAGTCACATGAAGAAATACAAAATTCCTTGTATTAGGCATCAGATGTGTTGTATTATGAAAGCACATCATTCATCACTTTTACCTTATACATATAATATAAATCAAGATACACAACTTCATAGGTGGTTGAAATTTAAGCTACATCATATCCATATGAATAAAAAAAATCCTCAATTTGTAGATCAAGTATGAAAGCAATAGATACTGAGCTATTCAGCCATAGCAATGAGAACTTCCACATTTCTGCTAGGATAAAGATGGTTAAAGGCTATAAATTTAGACTACATTAATGTATTAATCCACTTAATTTACTTTAAATTTTTGTAGATTATTGAGATTGACCTATTAAGAATTGCTAATCGAATTGATATGTAGTTCAAACTTATCTAAGAGAAAGTGTGTCAGAATACTTTTAAAAAGATATTTTTTATTTGCTATATTATATGTGACTATAGTTAATAAAAATAATAGTATTTTTGGATATCAGTGAATGTATAAAAGTATTTGAACTTTGTAAAAATTGAGAAAATCGGGTTATGACCCGTATTTCATCCTACATAACTTTTGAAGAGGTCAATAATATCTTGTTTATTTATTAGCATAGTTCTTTGCAATTCTCTTTATTTCAATACAACCAACCTATTTCATATCTCTAAAAATATAAATAGATACACAAGTGGAAATATTTGCGACAAAGTTCCATTTTCCTAATTATAAGATTTTATATCCACTGAATGATAATAAAATTCGCGTGGAGAAAATATTAAGCACGGAACGAAAAAAGATTTCAACAATCATTGTATTTAATGTCAAGGACTAAGTTCTACAATCTTTATAAATCGTCTGATTCTCCTTTTCAATATAAATTCAAGGGCTCTTTAGCTTGATCTGTAATCTTGAAAAACATGATGGATTTGATCTGCACTTGTACTTGAACCCAAAGGATTTTGGGCTTGATCTAGAATTCTATGGTCTTGATCTTGATTTGTGGTTTGCCGAACTTTAACTTGAATTTGATATAGACGCCTTCTTGAACTTGATCTTGACTGTACTTGAATCCATGGGATTTTTATCTTGCTCTTAAATTAGGTGGTCTCGATCTTGATGCGTTCTTGAACATGAAGGCTTGAATTTCTTGATTTCTTATTGTTTGTAGAGAAATCTGTGTTTGATCCACGAGCTCTCTATGACTTCTTATTAGAATTTTTTATGTGAATTCTGGATTATGAGGACCCCTATATATAGTTATAGAATAGAGGAGTCATGATGGGATCAAGCTTTCCTCCAGCCAACCAAATTTAAAGTGACGTGGCATAGGAACAATGGTTAGAATAGGTTTCTTTTCAAGTGACACAGAGATATTTGATTTGTTGGAGCACATCACTTGTACATGTGGCATATTTTTATTAGCCTTTGATTGAGATAGGAGTTCCACGTCATTTTGACACATGGTATGATCTTATTGACTTCTTGGTTTGCCTTGGCATGCCACGTCATCCAACCTGTGGCATCAAGTGCGCCTCTAGGATTTGAGGATATGGGGCCTAATGAAGTGGGTCATCTTTTGTAGCCCAAATAAATGAATTTGAGGTTTTTATTAAATTCACATTTTATTGGACTTAATTAATTAACCCGATTATATTAATCCATAATATTTGTTTGGATAAATATATTTTGAATTATTTTATAAAATTTATATTTAATATATTATATATGATTACAAATTCCCCCTACTTCAAGTGTTGTCTATCATGACCCAAGCCTAGGGACTAGACGTGACACGGCTAATAGGGTACCCGAAGGGACCCCAAACAAGCTTCTTAGCATATCATTCACACATTGTTGGTTGCGGAAGCAAAATAGGCATCAACAAGTGATATAAATAAAAACAAAAATAGGACTAAGGGAGGACTTGATATTCATAAAACAATAAAAGAGTCAAGCTCATAGCATATACAAACCATAGTATCCAACGACACGTCTAACTTGGAATGGAGCGAGGGCCAAGATACTTCCTGGGCTTAGCCTTATAAAAACAAATATTCAGCATAAGATGGAGTCTCAACATAACATGAAATAAGTAAATATTGTCCTCGGAATTATGGACTCACCAAAGCTTTCTCCGAGAACCTAACTAGCCACGTAGAGGAAGATGATCAAAAGTAGCTCTGATTCCTACATGGTGATATCATGTAGGCATAGAGTATATGTTAGTACATTTGACTGTACTAAGTTTACGGGGTGCAACGCAACAAAGACATAAGTCAATATATTCAAAATGCATAATCATAAGTAATGGATATATAATCTTAACATGGCATGTATGATCAATGCTTGTTATATAACATGCTTGTAAAACATCCAACTTGCATAACACATAATACATGTGAGGGAAGAGACCTTAATCGACATAGCAGTGAGATACTACTTGGAATCCAAGGGATGTCACCCCCTTGGTAAGGTAATCGAGACATGTCACTCCCTCGACAAGATGATCAAGGCATGTCACCCCCTCGACAAGGTGTGGTCTACTTGCAATGTTAAACCATACAATGAATAATCCAAGGCATGTCAACCCCTCATCAAGGTGATCGAGGCATGTCACCCCCTCAATAAGGTGTAGTACAACTAGAAGGATCCACTATTATAGCAAGGTTAATAATCATAATCCTATGGTGGCACATAGCTTAGAGACTAAAGACTTTATATAATGACCCTTGAGTCGAGTCCCCATCTTAAGCCTCAATCGGTGTTAAGTCAAATCCCATGAAATACTTGAAATGATCATAACCTTAATAACTTCTAAGAGACATGATAACATGACATGAGCAGCTCATAAACATACTTGATCTCTATTAGTGAGCGTAACTTGAACATGAGAGTAGATCATAATCATACAAGAAGTCAAGTGACTATATTATGATTAAGGGAATCAAGCATGTCTTGAATGAGTAAAATTAATGCAAATCAACCCACCAACATGGTAGTAAAACATTCATCTAGGGTACCTTGAAATCCATCACAAAAGCTCATAGTAGTTCATAGTTTCATAGCTCAAAACATGCATAATCTCAATAGACAAAATAAATTCATGAAGTAAGCTTGAAATAGACATTCATGCATGATCAATCAATAGTTGATAAACCCCAATATAATTTATGCTCATAATTCATAATAAGATATACCCATAAGTAATACAACTTGAAAACATACAATTTTCATAAAAGGAGAAGGTTGGGCTCCATGGGTGAAAGGACCCATAGATAAAGACCAACATACCATAAACCTTGAATTCCTTGAATTAACTTGAAGTAAACATAGAGCTTTAAATTAGTCCTTGAGTCCCAAAATTGAGCTTGAAATTGTTATAGTCCAATAAGAGAATTGGTAGAGTCTTATAGAGTTCTCGGAGACAGTTTTGTTGGTTATAGAGTTGAAAAATAGCTAAGTATGGGTGATTTTCATATTTAGTGGGCATGGGGTTATGACCCCAATGCCCTTGGATGAAATAAGAAAACCAACGAAAATTTTACATTGGTCCACGCCCCTTGCGCGACGTGGACCAGATACGGGCTTCAAATTATACAATGTCGCACCCCAAGCGCGTTGTGCCTTGGGCGCAGACACCTACTAGAAATCGAAAAATTAGCGAAAATTATTTTTCTCTATGAGTCTTCTAAAATCCGAGTTATACCTATTTCCCACTCATTTTTGCCTCCAAAATTGATAATATATGTCGGATTTTCAAAATCACACACTGATTTTGATATATATGGAAATTATGATTATGGGGCATTTCGAAGCACATGAGGGGTGTTTCATCGTCGATATACTTTATTTTTTTGAGACTACACTACGGAGATTAAAATATATTTTTCTTGCACCAAAATCAGAAATAAGTGAAAATATTTTTGATATGTAGACATGAAATGACCCAAAAATATTGTTGACAAATATTAACAAGTGACATATTTGTTGTATTAAAATAATTTCCTTGAAAACATATCATGTGGACCACATTTAAAGTAATTAGGAATGACTATTCCTATTTATACTTTCTTTCTTGGCAAGTGTTGATTTCCCACTTTTACATGCATTGGGAGATTTTCGTACAATCAAACTCGCAATTCACGTTTTCATGTCAACCGCCTTAGTTCTCCGATTAGCAATGGGAGTGTATCAATCATTTTCCTTCGTAAATTTAGATGACTTTTCCCAATTTGTTATCCTACTAGGAATTCTTCAACTGTCACATTCATCTTTAAATAGACATCATATTTTTCATATGTGAGCATCAATTCATAAATTTTGCAAATCGCAAGATTCGTCCTTATGGCTAAGTGATAGTCATGTTCAGATAATTTCTTCTCCCTTCTTTTCTTGTATGCATTCTTTTCTTATTGTTTTTATAGGACAGCACAATCAATATTTATATTATGGATTCCATACAATGGAGAGTTTCCTAAAGGTATGAAGGGCATAGACCTACGTCCCCACCTTAAAAAGGTTATTTGAAGAAATTCTTATGGTGTGAAGGAATGAATAGACATCCACACCCTAAGAAGGACCACTTGAATATATCCTTATGATGAAAAGGAATGAATACACATTCCCACCTTAATAAAGACAACTTGAAGATATCCTTAAGGTGAAAAGGAATGGATACTCATTCCCACCATAAGAAAGATAATTTCAAGCGATCCATATGGTTAGATGGAGTGGATACGTATTCCCACCCTATGAATGACAACTTGAAGATCTCCTTATGGTTAAAAGGAATGGATACACATTCCCGCCATAAGAAAGATTATTTAAAGACACTCCTATGGTAAGAAAGAATGGATACACATTCTCATCTTAAGAATGAACAATTTCAAGATGTTCTTATGATAAGAAGGAATGAATACACATTCTCACCATAAGAAAGGTCAAGGCTTGAAGATTTCAACTTTCATTAGAAAGATCAAGGCTTGAAGATTTCAACTTTCAAGCGCAATGATTTACATACATGCTGAAGCTAAAACTTTAATTTGAAGACTTCAACTTTTAGACTTTGAAGATTTTCTTAAAGTACACATACTTAGTGGCTTTGAAGAACCATGATGGATGTTTAAAATTCAATTTGATGACTTAGAGGATTTGAAGGCATCAAGTTAAGGACCTAGTAAATTTGAAACTTCAACCTGCATGCTTGAAGCATTTGCATATTTGGAGAATTTAGAGACTTTAACATGCATACCTAGAAGATTTGAAGACTTCATTTCGCATATTTGAAAAGGATTTGAAGACTTTTTGGATGATTTGAAGGCTTCAACTCGCGTACTTGGAGAATTCAAAGACTTCAACCAGTGTACTTAGAAGATCTGAAGGCTTCAATTCACATATATGGAGGCTTTAAAGGCTTCAACTTACATACTTGAAGGATTTAAGGACTTCGACTTGCAGACTTAGGGATTTGAAGACTTCAACTGTAGTTTAGAGGATTTGAAGACTTCAACTCGTGCATTTAGAGGATGTGAAGACCTTGACTTGCGTACTGAGAGGATTTGAAGTCTTAATCCTTCGTATTTGGAGGATTTGAAGGCTTCAAATTTTATATTTTGAGAGATATGAAGACTTCAAGTTGCATACTTGGAGAATTCGCAGACTCCAACTTGCATACTTTGAATATTTGAAGACTTCAAGTACATTGTTAAAGAAGCTCATATTTCATAGGGGTTTGCCCCCATTCACTCACGACCATTTGGTATAAGTCCAAAGTTTCATGAAAAGTACTTAGAGCTTTAACACTCATGTAAGAGATCAAGTGGGGACATGTGGCTTTTTGACACTCATGCAACTAAACTTAAGAAATAATTCTAAGAGCCTACGTACCTTAGTAAAGAGGATCAAGTCACAATGTAGTTCTAAGAGAGTGAGTATTTTTTTTGGAAGGTTTGTCCCGTACACAGTTTACACTCTTACGGGCCAGGAATAACATGCAGTTTATACTAGTTCATTACCGAGTGTCATCTTACTTCAAGTGTAGCACCTATTAGGGAATTTTTGATTTATGGGACCAACCCGTATGCCATCTGCATCAACAAGTTTACAAGTACCACTTGAATACACTTCTTTTACTACATATGGTCCATCCCACTTTGAGGTGAATTTGCCCCCAGACTTATGTGAAGTGATAATGGGTCTTTCAATTGCAAGGACATGGTTTCCGACTTGAAAGCACCTTAAACGAACGTCTTTATTAAAGGAAAGAGAGAGACTGGCTTGGCAGCATTCAAGATTTTGTTGAGCTTCGAGCATCTTTTCATCTAAAAAGCTCCAGAAAGTGCCAAAAAATGTGCCTCAAAAATGCCCATAATCGTAATTTCTACATATCTCAAAATTTGTGCATGATATCAAAATTGATCAGAGGGAAAAATTTATTGTGAAATGGGTATAAAGTGAATTTAAGAATACCCGTAGAGAAAAATGAAATTTGCCAACTTTGCTATTCCAGTGAGGGTCTGCGACACCTCCGCGATGTGGACCCATCACGGACTTGTGTATTTTGTTGCAAGTTTTCCCTGTTTCAGTCCAAGGCCTAGGGGTCTTGTGCCTAAGCCTTCCTATACGTAAAAGCACCTATCCTTAGTCATTTTTCGACCCCATATAATTCAAGACATTCCCCAAAACTGCCTCTAACACTTAGCCAAATATTTCATCCAAATTCAAGTGTCCTAAACTCATTACAGATCTCAACATATTCCTTCAAGCTTCAAGTTCTCATTCAAATCTTCATCAAGGAAATCCCCAAATTTGAGGTATGTAGGTTTTAACCATTGGGTTCTTTCACACATGGTTCTGACCCAGTGAAAGATGGAGGGTCCAAATTAAGGAAATCACATATCCTTGTGCCAGCTGCCCTATTCACACCACCTACACCTATAACTGGAACTTCCTGTCTTTGACCTTGGCTAGCAACTATACGAGTTAATAGTTGGACTGCATTTCTCAAATCTTGCACGATAGCATTGATAGGTGGTTCTGGGGGAATTTCACTACTTTTGGGTTCATTAGGAGCTGAAGGAGTTAGAGATGTTTGTGACAAAGACTCATCTTGAGTCTCATTTCGTGGTCTCACCTAACTGGGTATACCAACCACCACTTCTATTCCCTTCCCTTTACCTTTGTTCTTCCTTGTTTCTGGCATACTTGCTGTACAAAACAATTTAGGGGTTAGACACAATCGACCTATTAGCTCTATGGCACGATCTAAAGAACAAAAAGAAAGTAAAAACTCCTAAATGCCACGTACCCTCCTACTTATAAATGTGGTGAACAACACATCAACAAACAAGACTATACATAGACACGATTTTGTAGACTCCCTAGGATGACCTGCTCTGATACCACTTCTGTCACGCCCAAAGTCCTGTTAAGATGGACTGACACCTGTTGCCGATAAGACTTGGAGAACCAACCTTCATCTATGTGCTTTCTATCCTTATTATAATGGATTTCTACATAAATCATGCTTTTAAAAAGTAAACAGTAATAACAAGCCAAAAGGAAATGCATATGACTAGGCCGTTGGCACCACATTGTCTAAAGTACAAGACATGACCACACTTTAATTTACATAGTCTACAAAGCCTCTAGATAAGGAAAAGTATCTGACAAGGTTCGGGACAGGCCCCGACCCGACTAACTATACAATACCAAAATATAAGCTCTAGACAAACAAAGCTCTGAAGCAACCTGGAGCTTGATAACAACAGCTGGATATCTTGTACTCCTACTAGGGAGAGCTACTAGCACCTATACTTGCAGCATGAGATACAGGTCCTCCGTAAGGGATGTCAGTATGAGATAATATAGTGAATATGTAAGGCAGGAAATACTATATATGAAGTAACAACTCAAATGAAACTATGCACTGGTGTAGGATGAGAGACCGCCTTTAGTTATACTGTGGGATCATGTACTTTATGTTCTTTTTATTACTTTACCTTTACTCTATAATCTGTGCACAGTATGTTATACAAATGACCAGCTGATCAGTGGTAAATTTATATCGGGATAGGCCCTGGCTACGCTTTTCCTTTCAGCCCTTGGGCTACCCCCCGTGATAGGATCGATCCTAGCTAGGTGATTCTTCCACCCCTCGGGTTACCACCCATTAATAAGCAATATACTTTATCTTTCAATTACTTTTGAGATGCTTCTTTTGGTGGTCATAATATTGGGACTGGAGAACTGTAGATATAGCATATGACATATAAATAATCACAAAATATAACACCATAATGAAAAGAGTAGCTTACACACATAATGAAATGCATATGAGGTAGAACAACACATGAACTTTATTTAGTAGAACGAACTCATACATCTTGGTATCCAAGTATGTATGCAGGTTTGCAAGTGACTATGTATTAGAGCATATGAACATGTGAAGGAGTGGAGACATGGGTAATGTCGAAGTAGATAAGAGCCTCTATGTACTAAGGAAGAATCTAGGTTTCATTCCAAGTAATACAAAATCGAGTAGCCTTACATACCTCGTTGTACGACCTTGTTACTACCTCGGAGTGGCCGCATTTTCCCTCAAATATTTATCTCCAATATATTAGGCAATAAGACTAATATTAGCAACAAAGAAACACTTCTTGACAGCCTAATATCATAAAAACTAACACCCGGGCAACAAGCTTATAATTAGCGACGCAAAGGCATTCCTTCAACCTTTTAACTTATAATTTTATTTTCTAACAACTATTCCTTTATACATTCCATACACATCTTGTTTTAGACCCTTAGAAGTCTTACAACAGCCCATAAAGCATAACACATAACAATTCTATGCACCATATAAACAGGCAGTATAACGTTACATCCCTTCATTACATTTTGACGTTGACAATTCCAAATTTATTCCAACTTTAACCAAAATGTCCCCACCATATAAATAGGTAAAATTAGTCCTAAAAATTTTCAAAAATAGTCCTAAAAATAGTTGGAGGACGTGAGACCATAGTCCTGAATCCATCAGCCCACAAGTTCCTATTACGAGCACAATTACAATATCACACAAGAACTCACTTTCGCGGACTGTAAAAATAGTGCAGTAGCCTCTATACATCATTATAGAACCCATATTCATTAATAATAGTAGCATCCCTTCATAATAAATTCAAACAAAAAGAGAAAAGCTTCCAAATAAACAAGAAAAAATGTACAACAACTTTTGGAACACATGTTATCCAACAATTTCAGCAAGCATAACTAGCATATATTTCTTGTTTGTCATGGGATAAGTATAACAAATATATGGATATTTCCACTTACCTTAGACTTCAAGATTCAGGTTTCCTTCAAGAACCCTAGAGGGTTGTATTGGCTTCCTTGTGAAGTGAAGCAAAGAGAAAACAAAAGTCTTTAGGAAAGATGAAAAATTGTTTCAAGTGAAATTACTTAAGGGGCTATTTTTGAGCCCTTTTAAAGGGTCTCTTTGGCCGACTTTCTCTTGTAATTTTGACCACATATTAGTACATATTAAGAAGTTGGTGACGCAGTAGCTTGGCCCTCACACTTGGGCCTAAAAGGGTCTCAAAGATAATGGGCATTGGCTGCCCATTTTCCTAATTCCTCTTCACTTAGTTTGGACCCAATTAGTCAAGTGGTTTGTGATGTACTTGGGCCCTTTTATCATCATATTTGGCTGTAAGTATTGTCCATTTATGATGGTAAAACATGGGCTAAAGCTACACCCTTAACACGGACTTTATTCATAATCGGAATTGAACAAATTCGACGTCGGTCGCGTCTCCGTTTAGATAGAAAATTTAAGCTAAGAAAATAGGTGATTCACCTGCTAGCTTCCTAAGTCCTACAAGCACCTCACTTGTCTCACTTCATTTAAGGTTGTGGTCTCCTCAATTTGAGTTAAAACTTATTTACACTTGACCCTCTTCAGCGTTAGACATACATATCGCCCTCTAATTCGAGATTCAAGCACTTTTAAAAATTGGCACTAATTTGACCAAACCATATCATGTTTCATTTGCATAGTACTAGTATTGTAAGATGTGGGGTGTTAAAACGAATCCTTCCAACCCTTCTGGTAGAGCCAAGATATGAGCGGAGACAATCTTACATTTCAATGTTTGGAAACTCATCTCACAATCATTGGTCCACACAAATTTTGCATTTTTTTGTGTCAATTTAGTTATAGGAGAAGCAATAGAAGAGAAACCATTTACAAACCTCTAGTAATAAACCGCCAAACCCAAAAAACTTCTAATGTTCAATTGACTCAAAGGTCTAGGAAAATTTGTAATCATTCTGTCTTCTTAGGATACACCTTAATGCCATCACACGACACCACATGCCATAGAAAAGGAACCTCTTTCAACAAAAACCCATATTTCTCATATTTTGCATACAACCTCTCTTGTCTCAAGGTTTGCAGCACCACCCTCAAGTGATCCACATGCTCCTCCTTATTATGGGAATGAATCAAGTTATCATTAATAAAAATCACCACAAAAAGGTAAAGGTACGGTTTAAAGACCCTATTAATGAGATCCATAAATATAGCCGGTGACGAAGTCAACCTAAAGGATATAACCATAAACTCAAAGTGTCCATACCTAGTCCAAAACGTTGTCTTAGGAATGTCACACTCCCTCACTTTAACTTGGTGATCCCCGGACTGAAGATTAATCTTAAAAAAGTTACTAGCCCCTTGAAGTTGATCGAAAAGGTCATCAATCCTTTGTGGAGGGTACTTGTTCTTTATGGTGACTCAATTAAGTTGTCAGTTATCATTGTACATCCTAAGAGAACCATCCTTCTCTTCACATACAACACCAGTGCACCCCAAGTTGATTTACTAGGCCTTACGAAACCCTTCTCGTATAAATCCCGCAATTATTCGTTCAATTGCTTCGACTCCGTCAGGGCCAAACGGAAAGGGGGAGTAGAAATGGGTTGAGTATTGGGAAGGAGGTCTATACAAAAATATATTTCCCTTTCAGGAGGAACACCGAGATGTTCATCGGGAAAGACATCAAGAAACTCATTAACCACCTGAACCGACTCAATAGAAAGGACTTTGGACTCAACATCCCTAACCCACACAAGGTGATATATACAACTCTTAGAAATCAACTTTTTAGCTTTAAGGCAAGAAATGAATCTACCCTTGACCACCACATCATGACTTTCCCACTCAAGGGCGGGCTCATGTGGGAATTGGGATTTAACCCTACAGGTTCTACAATCAATACAAGCATAATATGCATGCAACCAATCCATCCCAAGAATGACATCAAAATCCACCATATCTAATTCAACAAAATTACAAGGCAAGATTTTATGCAAAATGAACACGGGATAATTTCTATATGTCTTCTAGCAACAGTGGACTCAACAACGGGGGTAGACACTTCATAAGGTTCACACAATAATTTGGTACTAATATGAAGGATTTTGCAATAAATGGAGTAATAATAGAAAGAGTGGCCCCTGGGTCTATCAATTCATACACATAAAAATAAAAAATCTTTAACATACCGGTAATAATATGAAAAGACCCCAAAAAGTACTCAAAATTGTGCCTTGAAATGCCAAGAATATTAATTTCCATGTATCAAAAAACTCATTTATTATTTCGAAAATCCAACTTCATATTCTTGTTCAGGGGGTCAAAATTAGGCGGGAAAGGGTCTAACCATTATTTAACAGCGAAGAATTAGCAATTATGAAAATTTAAGAAAGAAATTTCCAGAATGATTTCCCCCTCTAGGGCACGACGCGCCCCAGTGTTATTTTGTGCATTTTCTGTTTTTCAGGTCCAAGGCTATGGGTCTTGAGCCTAAGGGTTCTCATACGTGTTTCACCTATACTTAGCCTTATTTTACCCCCATATCATACTAAATATTTTCCAACACACACTCAAACACCTAGTCATGTTTTCACTTCCAAACCTCAAGTCCCAAACCCTCATCCCAAGTTAAGGTTCTCCTTCAAAGTTCTTCTTCAAGCTTCAAGTCTCCATCTCCAATCTTCACCAAGTTCATCTCCAAGCTAAGATATGTGGGTTTCTTTCATGGGTTCCTTTCACCCATGATCACCAAGCCTCCTTTTACTCAAATTGCAGTATTTAAAGTTTATTTACAATGGGTCTTGATGATTATGAAATTCAGTGCACTCTATGTTAAAGCTATGTAAAGTTGTGACTGTTTTGCTATGTTTTGAGCTATAAATCTTGGACCTATTGTAAGATTTCATTAGGGGTTTTGATTTATATTACTTGAGAGTGTATTGATTTTGATTTATATTACTTGAGAGTGTATTGAGAGCTATAAATCTTGGATCTATTGCAAGAATTGAGAAAGGCTTTTGATGTGTATTGCTTTTTGGTGTTACAAGGTGTTGATTGATGGTTTTATAATGGATTTTTTTTGCATGATTTCATCTCTATATTTCATGGTTTTATACTAGCATTACACACCCTTGAAGTGTTTGACAAAATGTCCAGATGTGGTTTCTTAAGTAGTTGAAGGTCCAAAGAATGAGATATGATATGAATGACTATATGATGATGTAGTGAGTTTATGTATATGGTAAATTCTATATAAAGTGTTGTATTAGACCATTCCCTATTCGAGGGAACCAAGAACCCGTATGACCTTGATGGGGGTTAGTACTCATCATCTGAGGGAAGGGTTTGTACTTCACCACTTGGTGATGAGGTGACAACATCACTAACCTAGATGGGATTTTTAATCATAAACCTAGGTAAGGATTTGTACTTCTCCACGATGGTAGTGGGGCGGCATTATCACCAACCTAGATAGTGGTTCGTACTCACCACCTAAGTGATGGGGCTGCATCATCACCAACCTACCAAAGGGTTGTACATTTGGAAATCTAGTTTGATATTTCTACACATATGATATCTTATAAGAGCATGAGTTACTTAAGCATTTTTAACTTACACATTGATCATACATGTCATATTGTTATATTATGCCTATTGCCTATTGTTATGCATTTTGATTATGATACCTATCTCTTATTTTATTGCATCCTACATACTTAGTACATTCAAACATACTAACGCATACTCTATGCCTACATGATGTCACTATGTAGGAACCGATGCCCAAGTTGATCATCATTCTCCTCCACGTGACTAGTTCGGTGCTATTCAAGCTAGTTGGTGAGTCCTCCACTTCGGGGAGCTTATTCTATGTTTCTCCTATTATGTATTGAGAGATTCTTCTTTATTTGCCCATTTAGTCTATGAGCATGAGCTCGGTTGCTTTGTCTTGGCCTTCGTTCTTATGAATAAGCAATATACTTTATCTTTCAATTAGTTTTGAGATGACTCTTTTGGTGGTCATAATATTAGAGCTGTAGGAGTGTAGATATAGCATATGACATATAAATGATCATACAAGTCAATACGACAATGAAAAGAGTACATTACACAACTAATGAAATGTGTATGACCTGAAACAACTCGTGAACTTTTTTTAGCAACAAGAACCCACGTAACTTGGTATCCAAGTATGTATGCAAATTTGAAGGTGACTATGTATGGAAGCATATGAACATGTGAAAGAGTGGAGAGACGGTGAATAATTGTGTCGGAGTTTAAGTGGCTTTATATGCCAAGGAGGGATCTATGTTTCATGCCAAATAATACGAAATCAAGTAACCTTACATACCTCGCTGTATGACCTCGCTCTTACCTTGAGATAGCCTTCTCTTCCTCCAAATATTTACCTACACTATAGTAGGTGATAAGACTAGCATTAGTAGCCAATAGATACATCTTGGCAGCCCAATCTCATAAAAAAAATAACACACGTGTAGCAAGCGTATAATTATAAACCTGAGCATATTCTTTCAACCTTTCTGCCCCTAATCGTACTTTCTAATACACATTTTCATATACATATCATGTGAAGCCTATTTTAGTTCCTAACAGACTTACAACTACCCAGAAAGCACAACACATAACAATTATACATAGCATACAAATAGGCGGCATAACGTTACATCCCTTCACTATATTTCGACGTCTATAGTTCCAAACTTGTTCCAATTTTAACGAAATAGCCCCCACCATATATACACATAAAACCAGTCCTAACACAGTTCAAAAACAGTCCTAAAAATAGGTGTAGGATGTGAGACCAAAGTCCTCAATCAATCAGCCCACAATTTCTACAAACAACAAACTTAAGATAACACGTTAAACCTCGATTGTTTACGTATAACCAAACAGTCAAGCAATCTCTATACATCATTACAAAACTAAAAAAAATTAAGAAAAGCAACTTGTTTCATAATCAAGCCAACCAAGAAGATAATATCTCCCAAATAAATATGAAAAGTATACAACAACCCTTGGGCCACATGCTGTCCAAAAGTTTTAGTATATACTTAACCAACATAGTCTCTTGTTTTCCATAGTAAAACCATACTAAACACACAAGTAAACTTACTTAACATTACCTTCATGATGTAGGGATTCTCGAAGAATCCTAAAAGTCTCCTTGTGGCTGCTTTAAAAGGTTAAGAAGTGTAGAGAGAAAGCCTTAAAAATCTGATTTTTTTACAAGTTGAAGTGGCTAAAAGGTGTTACTTGTAAGCCCTTTTAAAGAGATTTTGGCCGACTTTCTCTTGAATATTTAACCTTATTTTATCAAATTAGTAATGTACCATTTTGTCCCTTTCACTTGGGCCTTAATGGATTGCAAATTGATGGGCCTTTGCTGCCTATACTTCCCCTTTCTCTTTAGTTAGTTAGACCTAAATTATCAAATGAATTGTAATGGACTTGGACCCTTTTTCTATTATTATTGGGATGAAAATACAGTACATTTGTAATGCTAAAACATGGGCTAAAGTTACACCCTTAACATGGACATTATCCGTAATCGGATTTGGGCGGATTTGACGTCGGGCCTCGTCTTCGTCTAGCTAGCAAGTTTAAGCTAAGCAAGTAGGTGAATCACCTGCTAGCTTCCTAAGTCCTGCAAGCACCTCAATTCTCTCACTTTGTTTAGGTCTGTGATCTCCTCAATTTGACTTAAAACTTTTTTACAAACTCGACGTTCTTCAGCGTTAGATATACATATCGCCCTCTATTTTCAGGTTCGAGAACTTTTTAAAATAGGCACTAATTTGACCAAGCCATATCATGCATCACATGCACAAGACTAGTTCATGTAATATGTGGGGTGTTACATTTACATAAAGTTTTCTCACATGATTTCACTCTAGAATTGTATGATTTGAATAGCATTATACACCCGCCAAGTATTTTATAAAATGTTTGGTATAGGGTTCTTGAGTTATTGAAGGTCTATTGCATGGCTTATAAGTTAAGAGACTTTATGATGATGAAAGAGTTGTATATATGTGTTGATATTTTGAAAAGTATCTATAGTGTTGCAAGTTGACTACACCTTGTTGAGGAGGTGCTATGCCTCAATCACCATGTCGAGGGATGCTAGGCTCATACTATCATATTGAAGGGTATATACCTTGACCACATTTTCAAGGGGTGTTAGGCCTGTACTACGATGTTGAGGGGTATATACCTTGACCAGCTTGTCGGGGACTGTTAGGCCCGCACTACCATGTTGAGAAGTATAACCCTTGACCACCTGTATTATGTTCTATCTAAGCATGTTTTACTCCAACCATTGATCATACATGCCATGTTTCTAATATACTATCTCTTGCCTATGTATATGCATTTTGACTATGTAAGTTTATCTCCTGTTGCATTGTATCCTACTTACTTAGTACATGTGAATGTAATAACGCATACTCTATGCCTACATGATGTTAACATGTAGGAACCAGAGCCCCATATGATCATCCTCCTTGTGGCTAGTTGTGGCATCTTGAAGATAAGCTTTGGTGAGTCCTCAAGTTCGGGGACACTAGCTATGCTACTCTTGCTTAAGTTATTTCTATATGTTGAACTCTTGATACTATGAGGGTGAGCTCGGAAAGTGTCTTAGACCCCACTCAAGTCTATGTTTAGAGGTGTTCTTAGACAAGTGATGTAATCATCCTATGTTTTCGACTCTTGTTTGTTTATGGTTATCTAAAACTTCCCTTAGTCCCTTTATCCCTATTTATACTCTCTTGTTGTTATTTAATTGCTTCCGCGACCAAGGAGGTAAAATGATATGGTAAGAAGCTTCCCTTCAGATTTCCATTCCTCGTGTCAATCCTAGTCCCTATGCTTGGGTCGTGACAGTACGACACACCCCAAAACAAAATACTCACTCTGTTAGAACTACATTGTGACTTGATCCTCATTATTGAGGTATGCAAGTGCATAGAATTATGTTCTAAGTTCAGTTGCATGAGTGTCAAAAAACCACATGTCCCCACTTGATCTCTTACATGAAAGTTGAAGCTCTAAGTACTTTTCATCAAACTTTGGATGTATACCAAATGGTGGTGACTCAATGGGGGAAAATCCTATGAAATATGAGCTTCCTTAACAATGTACTTGGAGTCTCCTAATACTCCAAATATGTAACTTGGCGTCTGCAAATTCTCCAAGTCTGCAACTTAAAGTATTCATATATCTCAAAATGTGAAATTCAAAGCCTTCAAATCCTCCAAGTACGTGGGATGAAGACTTCAAATCCTCTAAGTATGTGAGTTGAAGCCTTCAAATCCTTGAAGATGCAAGTTAAAGTTTCAAATCCTCCAAGTGTGCGAGTTGAAGTCTTCAAATCCTCTAAGTCTGCGAGTCAAAGTCTTCAAATCCTCAAAGCATGTGAGTTGAAACCTTTAAACCCACCAAGTACATGAATTAAAGCCTTCATATCTTCTATGCACACTGGGTGACATCTTCAAATCCTCTAAGCACGCAAGTGAAGACTTCAAATCTTCCAAGAAGTCTTCTAATCCTTCAAATACACAAAATGAAGCCTTCAAATCTTCTAAGTATGCATATTAAAGCCTTTAGATTCTCTAAATATGCAAATTCTTCAAACTTGTGGGTTGAAATCTCAAATTAACCAGGTTATTGACTTGAAGCCTTCAAATCCTGTAAGTCCCAAATAGAAGTTTAAACATCATCAATGGTTCTTCAAAGCCACTAAGTCTGTGGACTTTAAGAAAATCTTCAAAGTCTATAAGTTGAAGTCTTCAAATTAAAGTTTTAGCTTCATCAAATCTGCAAATAATCGAGCCTGAAAGTTGAAATCTTCAAGCTTTGACCTTTCTTATGGTGGGAATGCGTATCCATTCCTTCTTACCATAAAAACATCTTCAAATTTTTTTTCTTTAGATGGGAATGCGTATTCATTCTTTCTCATCATAAGAGTTTCTTCAAATTATCTTTCATGTGGTGGGAATGTGAATCCATTCTTTTTAACCACAAGGATCTCTTTAAGTTATCTTTCTTAGGGTGGGAATGTGTACCCATTCCTTCTCACCATAAGGATCTCTTCAAGTTGTCTTTCTTATGGTGGGAATGCATATCCGTTCCTTTTCACCATAAGGAACTCTTCAAGTTGTCTTTCTTAAGTTGGAATGTGTATCCATTCCTTCGCACCATAAGAATTTTACCAAATCACCTTTTTAAGGCGCGGACACTGATCTATCCCCTTCATACCTTAAGGAAACTCTCCATTGTATGGTATACACAATATAAATATTGATGGTGTTGACCTACAGAAAGGAAAAAAATAACAAAAGAATGCATACAAGAAAAGAAGGGAGAAGAAATTACCTGAACAAGAATGCCGCTTAGCTGTGAGGACGAATCTTGCGCTTTGCAAAATTTATGAATTGATGCTCACATATGAAAAATATGATATCTATTTGTAGATCATTGTGATAGTTGACTAATTCCCAGTAGGACAATAAATTGGGGAAAGTCATCTAAATTCACAAAGGAAAAGGATTGAAACACTCCTATTGCTAATTGGTGAATTAAGATGGTTAACGGGACAATGTGAATTGGGAGTTTGATTATATGAAAATCTCCAAATACATGTGAAAGTGGGAAATCTACACCTGGTAGGAAAGAAAGTATAAATAGGAATTATGATTCCTAATTACTTTAAATGTGGGCCACGTGATATGTTTTCAAGGAAATTATTTTAATATGAATATGTCACTTGTTAATATTTTTCAACAATATTTTTGGGTCATTTCATGTCTACATATCAAAAATATTTTCACTCACCGTTTTGGTGTAATAAAAATACATTTTTAGCTCTTTGGTCTTCAAGTTTAGTCTCAAAAAATAATATATATATCGACAAGACTTGAATTAGGTGGAATTTGTAATCATATAAAATTTATTAAATATAAATTTTATAAATTGATTCTAAATATATTAAATTTAAAATATGTTTATCCAAAAAAATATTATGAGTTAATATAATTGGGTTAACTAATTAGGTCCAACAAAATGTGGTTTTAATTAAAAGTTCAAATTCATTTATTTGGGCTACAAAAGATAACCCACTTCATTAGACCTTATATCTTCTCATCCTAGAGACCCAATTGATGCCATGTGTTGGATGACGTGGCATGCCAAGTCAAACCATGAAGCCAAAAGGATCATACCATGTGTCAAACTGACGTGACATTTGTTGACTTCCAATTTTGACTAAACCTTTAATGTGTGTATATATAATTTATTATTATTATTATTATTATTATTATTATTATTATTATTATTATTATTATTATTATTGTAGTAGTGGTAGTAGTGGTGGTAGTGGTGGTACTGATGGTAGTAGTGGTAGTAGTGGTAGTAGTGGTTGGTAGTAGTGGTAGTAGTGGTAGCAGTGGTGGTAGTAGTGGTCGTAGTGGTTGGTAGTAGTGATCGTAGTGGTGGATAGTAGTGGTGGTGGTTGTGGTGGTGGTGGTGGTGGTAGTGGTAGTAGTGGTTGGTAGTTGTAGTAGTGGTTGGTAGTAGTGGTAGTATTGGTGGTAGTGGTGGTAGTAGTGGTAGTAGTGGTGGTAGTAGTGTTAGAAGTGGTAGTAGTAGTTGGTAGTAGTGGTCGTAGTGGTCGTGGTGGTGGTGGTGGTGGTGGTGGTGGTGGTGGTGGTGTCGTCATATATTGTTTACCATTTTATTTTAACTACTTTAACTTAAAATAATATGTTAAAATATTTAAATATTTTGTATGCAATTATTATATATTACGTATTTTCTTTTACATAGAAAATTATTATTTTAAAAAATATTGTATATTTTTTATTCGTCTATATATTATAATTAATCAAATGGTGATATAATCAATTTTATCCCAATTTGTTTAATTCGTCGCCCTTTAACACAAATTTATTTCAATTCTAATCAATTTATTTCACTTTTAGCCGATTTCTTTAAAATTTCTTTTAATTCTAACCTAATTTGATCAATTCATGGGTCAATTTTAAATTTTCTCAATCCAATCTCATTTATTCAAATTAAAATCTGACCCAAAATCCCCAATTTAATGTTGTCCACTTTTTATTTTTTCCATCTAATGGCATAATCAAATTTTGATAACTTTCCTTTTTTAACCCAACAACCCCCGAACCTTTGTCTCTATTTTCCATTTCTTCATCACTAAAAAGAGAGACCAGCTGCCACCTTACCTCACCTCACCGACCACCGCCGCACCTCCATCAATGACCCCCACCAGTGGCGCCTCACCACCACAGCCCTAAAACACCACCCCTCTTCTCTCCCTTTCCCATCTCCGTCTATCCCTTCTCATCCATCTCCACCATAAAACCCATCATTTTCACCGGGAAGAACTGCCCCTTTCTCCCCTCTCCCCTCTATTCGCCACTCTCTCTCTCCCGTTGGCCCCTTTCTCCTCTCTCCCACTAAAACTTGACCAAACTCGCCGGAAAATGCCACCCAAGCCTCCACCCAAACTACCGCCCCAAATCAGCCCCATTTTCTCCCAAAATCCACCCCAAATCAGTCCCTAAAACCCGCCGGAACAGCCCCAAATTGCCACCAAACAACTAGTCCCTTTTAACCCGAAAACCCATCGGGAAAACCAAGTAAAAATAACCACTTTTTCAGTCCCAAAATCCCAACATTGAGACAGCACCAACGAGCCCATGTAGTGGACTCCGGTGGAGTTGCGCTGGCCAATCAGGGTTATTCAATTGCAATTTAGGGTGCAGCGTGAATTTGGTTTGAATTCCTTTCTTTTTGACATATCCTTATCTATTTTCAGTTGTATGAGACTTGAGAATACTATATTTTTCATTTTGTTGGTTTTCTGAAATTGAGACTTAGAAAGTTATCATATTGGTTGGTTTTCTAAAATTGAACTTGTATGAGATTTAGAGAATAATTGCTATTATCAAATTTTTGTTTTACTTATCTTGTTATGTTAAATTTGTAATAAATTAGTTGTAAATATTTAAATCTGACTTGATAATCTCCAAATTTTATGATTTGATTTTTCTTGATTGATGTCACGACCCAAAAATTTGGCGTGATGACACTCGCTCAATCCCACTAGAGCAAGTCAGCCTTAATTCAAAAAAATAATAAATATATTGTGCGGAAGCTCTTGAACTAAAATAAACTCAAACCGAGAATTTTCATAAACTTAAATCCCACCCAAGAACAGGTTGTCACGTGTACA
>JAPFFP010000113.1:11933162-11951703 GCA_026153255.1 Solanum medicagineum | reverse complement strand
GTCAAGTCAGGTCAAATCCTTTCAAATTTAGTCGAATTCTTTCTAATTTAGCCAAATCTTTTCAAAATTAGTCAATTTGTAAACTAGTCAGTTTTTTTTTCAAAGTCAATCAAATCTTTAAAAAGTTAGTCAACTTCCTCATCGCCGGACAATCGCATTTAGCGGCCATTTCAAGTGCGTAAAACCTTCTTGAAGTGGGAATGTGAACCCGGACCTTTTCTTTGGATTTTAAAAAGATTTTTCTGTTAAGTCTTGTTAAATGTTTATTGGTTTCCTAATTATCCTTAAAATTAGGTGGCGACTCTGTTTTCATTCGAATTTCCAGAATTGATTTTTCTTAAATTAATTAAGTTTAAACCGATTTTTGATTTTTGAATTTTCCTTTCAAAAACGCCGTTTTTCCATATAACAGTTACATAATGCCATACATTCATAATTTGAATGATAAATCTACAAGAAATTGCAGGGCATGTGGTAGATTCCATGAAAAGATTTGGTAAATGATAAAGTAGAATTATTAAATAAATAAATAAAGTAAAAAATGAGGAGAAGATATTAAAGTAACGACGCAACTACAGTAAATCGATCGTTACATAAAATGGGTCTTTTCGTCGTTGCGTAACAATGGAATTAAACGATGTGATACAATGAACTTTAAAAAAACAATCAAACCAAACATTGTACTTAGATTAACAATACAATACAATTGATAACAACCATCCAAACAAGGGGTAACTTAACTCGGTCCAAGCAAGCTCTTGCCTTCAAGAACACCTTTTTCTAGCACCAAATCCACCAAATGGCCTCTAAAGTAATAAAACCAAATTATTTATTAAATTAAAGAAGGAAAAAATAAGAAGAACAAATGTATAAGTAGGAACAAATATATCTACATGATATCTTTTTTGTAAATAAATTTAAAATTAAGTTTTTATTTTTGATACATAAAAAAGGATATATTTGAGTCGGTGTTGTAATGATGGATATATCATTTCTAAATTGTAAAGTTAAGAACTATATCAATCCATTTTTTCTTTTCTTTTATGGAAGTGTAAGTTCAAATATGATAAGTAAAAAAAATAACAAAGGATTTATTATAAGTCCAACTTTAAATATATACAGTAAAATAATTAATTTATAATAAATATACAACAACAACAACAATAACATACCCAGTAGAATCCCACAAGTGGGGTCTGGGGAGTGTAAAATGTACGCAGACCTTACGACTACCTTATAGAGGTAGAGAGACTGTTTCCGGGAAATCCTCGTCTTAAATACCCAATAGCAGAATAAACTAGATACGTAAAAAGGAGAAGGAAGAGAGAAACAAGGAGGAATGACTAATGACGAAAGCAATGATAGAAAGTAAATACAATAAAATTAACACACATAAAGAAGAATACTGACACTACCGGAAATAACGACCCGACTAATCCTACTAACCTATCCCTACTAGCTTATTAGTCTGCTACTCTAACACGCGATCTCCACTGGTCTAGTGGTTGCAAGATTCCTACTTTCAGGTTTAGAGTTCAAATCCAATTGGTGCTATTTAATTTTAAGCGTTTTTTCAGCAAAACTTTTGCATTTTTTTTTAATTAGCATTTTTTTTCCTAATTAATTGCTGCATTTTTTCCCCTTATTTTTTTTGCTTATTTAGCTGCTAGATTTTTTTACTTTATTTTTAATAACTAAAGTTTTTCTTTTCCTCTAATTTTTAAATGATTGACTTAAATTAAAATAGACTATTTGACTTTCATATTTTAGTTTTTTAAAAAAAAAAAAAAATACTTTAGTGATAATATAATTATATTTGCTTTCACTAGTAAAATTTATTTTGTTAAATTTTTTGTTTACTTAGTGTTATTGTGAAAAAATGACTGGTTTTTTCGAAAATTCAATTTATTATTTAAACCAAAGTTTGAAAATTTAGAGTCGCCACTTAATTTTCAAGGGAAAAATCAAGAAAATCATTTTAAACATTTTTTTAAAAAGACTTAAACAGAAAAAATCTTTTAAAAATTCAAAGAAAGAGTCCGGGTTTATATTTCCATTTCAAGAAGGTTTTACGCACTTGAAAAATGGCCGCTAACATGCGATTGTCCGGCGATTAAAAATTTTGACTAACTTAAGAAAATTGATTTAAAAGGATTAAAAGAAAACCTAAAGCATATTTGAAAGGTTTTCCAAGTAATTTAAAACATAACCGTGTTTTGACTAATTGAACTAAAAAATGTCAAAGGAGAAAAAATTCCATATTTTATCTAAAAAGCCACTTAAATAATTTGAACAAGTAAAATTTCCACAAGTATTTAAAATATTGAAAGATCTAGGAAAAAACTTTTTTTCTCAAATAAGAAACAAATTTAAATAATGAAAAATAACGCGAATGGTTTTGATATGTTGAGCAATTTAATTAGATTAAAACAAATGAACACTAAACTAATGTTAGAGTTAGAGACAAATAACAAGTATAACAAACAAATAAACATACAAGGAACAAGAAATAAAATAAGATTGAGCTTTGGCAAGCCCAACTTTAAAAACCTATCCTAATTCTAAAATTTGGGCTGCCTGGCCCTTGGAATTCTTGCTTGCCCAACTGCTGTTGTGGGCTTTTAGCCCTTTTTTCTCCTATATATCATGACTGTATATACACTGTATATCAGTATATATCAATCTCTTTTGCCTTCATAATCCTGTAACCAGCCTTCCTCAACCTGTATTTTGCTTGGACTGTAACCTGGGGCTGACTCAAGGAAAAGAATACTAGGGCCTCCATGGCCTGAGAAATGCGAACGGGAAAAGAGTCCAGTTTGGGACTCCAAAGCAGTTTCACATGTAACAAAAAGCATATTTACGTGAGAAACAATTCAATTCATTATATAACAAAGCATTTTAATAGAATGGAAGAGATACACTACTGCTATTGGACAAGACATATACAATTAAGCTATCTAGTATATCAAATTTCTAAGATTTCTATAGTCAAATGCATCTCAAGCATGCAACATATCTAAACAAATATTGTCCAATTAATTTAAATCTATTGCATCATTAAAATAGAGAAAGATTACACCAATAGTGAATATACATACATACATACATACGTATTTACTATTTATTTATTTATTTATTTTTGAAAAAGATAGTAGCTTTCATGACCCACAAAGAGAGACATAATGAGAAGGGAAATGACATCAAAATTTTGACAACAATGATGACCTCCACTCAAATGTTTTAAATTGATGCTTTTAATCAAATACACTAAGCATAATGAAAGAAAGATATTAAATCAACTCAAGTTCATTAAGAACAAAACGTAAAGGCATCAAATGATATGATAAAATCATGTCTAAGGTACAACAAATCATAAGATAAACAAAACATGGGCATGACAGAAATGAAACAAACAAACACTGATTAATACAGTTGGATTATAAGACTCGAAACAAAGATATGCCATATTCCAGGAACTTATGTAT
This sequence comes from Solanum medicagineum, assembly GCA_026153255.1. NCBI lineage: Eukaryota > Viridiplantae > Streptophyta > Magnoliopsida > Solanales > Solanaceae > Solanum > Solanum medicagineum. The sequence goes on along the minus strand of JAPFFP010000113.1, from coordinate 11,948,215 downwards.
GAACAGTTAAAGAATACTTTTAATGGGGCAAAATCAAGTCTTGAACACTGCTGAACAACATCCAAGAACAAACACATATCCCACAGATATTGAAATAATCATAAATAATACTAACTAATTCTAAATACCTCAAAGAATGCACAACCAACATATCATATTTCATCGTGAAAAGACATACGTGAGACCAAGACATCACTTAAGAAATCCAATCCATGAAGCCAAAACCGAATAAAGGCAGAAGAATAAAAAAGAAGTTGTATAATGTTACCTTTTTCGGAGCGACGAACTGAGACGACGAATTGAATCGGAAGCTTATACCACGGAGACGGAAATATTAAAAAAAAATTCAGTAGTGTGTGAAGGTGAGGGACTGCTAAATGAAAATTTTTCGTGTTCTTCTTGTGAGGAACGACTCTCCCTTAACAATGGAGAAAGAGGAGAAATTTACAGGCAGAGATTAGGGTAGAATTGAAATTTTTAAAATTTGAAATTCAAAATCACCTTGAATCCAAGAGAGGTTGAAAAGTCATTAAAAGATCTTCACACATGGATGATCTTTGAAGTTCATATGAGTGCGTTGGATCAGCGTGATTTCTATAAATTTTGTCTTGATTTGTTCGATTTGGTGAGGGAGATGTGGTGTGTGTGAAAGGAGAAGAAAGAAGAAGGGAGTGGGTGTGTGGTAAATTGGTATAAGAATGTATGTGTAATGTTGTAAGTATAATTGTTGTGCTGAAAAGGGAAATTGGGCCGGGTTAGGGGCATTTGGGTCAAGAAATTAGTCCACAAGTGGACCAAAATAGTCTGAAAAAAGGGTTAAATGAGTGGAGAATTTCGTTGAATAATAACTCATTTCAATTACAAACATGACCAATTGAAATGTGATCTATTTGAATTGATTGATTAATTTTGAGCACGGGATGAACTAATACAAATTAATTAAAGAAATTTATCAACTTAAAATAATTAATTTAGCTACGATGTAATTAATCCCTAAAATAATTAAACTAAAGCGGTTAAAGATAAAATCTTTTGAAATTTTTTTAAAAAAATTAATAAAAATATATTATTTAACTATTAATACTCGTGATAAATGTATATAATATATAATATATAAATATAATTGAAATTTAAAAGATTTTAACCTAAAAAAATCACTTAAAAAATAATTTTTGCATTTTGAAAGTTAATTATTTCAAATTGTTGAAATTAAAAGCTCAATGATTAATTTATACTATGGAGGATAAAATTGGATGTCAATAGTTATCCCTTTCTTTGGATACGATTGATCTAAGAGATCATTGACAAAGAAACTTGACTAATCCAATTTTTGATCAACCACATCTTCATCTTCTGAAAGTCTCTTGGCGTACTTTGAGATATTATGGCTGGACCTTGGTCTTAGGTTTCCTACATATCTCAAGTTACATGAAAATTCAGGCTATTTGTAGTTCAAAACGCTTGATTTTACGCATGATTTTGAAAAAATTCAAAAGCCATCCCAATATCGAATTAAGGAGAAATTGGAGTGGTTGGGAATGAATTTTTAAGAGGAAATGTTAGAATACAGTCGAGTGTTCAAAATTGAGCCCACTTACATATCCTTGGACTTTGGAATCAGGTTGCTTGTAGTTCGACTCCATCGGTTGAAAAGGAAATGTCTTATTCTAAGATAACCTCTGGTTTAGGAGGAGCGACAAGCAAATCGAATAATGAAAAAGAGTCTTGAAACCTCTTAACCATAAATGTGGCGCGCTTCACACTCATAATTAAGAACTTACTCGGACATAGTTTTCAAAAACTCTTGGTACATTGTCACTCGGATTGGAAATATTTCTTTGGGTGAGAGTTGGGATAACCTGGATGTGAAACTGAAAACTAACGAACTCAAGGAAACACACATATGCCTTATGACAGGGGCGTGGTTGGATTGTGATGGAGAGTTGCTTCTCAGCTCGTGTCCGAAGAGTTTGACGCCCCTCTTCAGACTATGTAACCAGTTCGTTGCTAAGAAAAAGTTCCACATTGTGTTGTATCCTATTTGTTGACGTCTGCACCTGTGGTTTGTTTTGAAAGTTCACCCTTTCGGATGCTCTCGATATAACTTAAGACAAAATTAGTTGGTAAACCATAACTTAAATATAGTGATGATATCTTTTACCGTGTTCAACACATACTCTTCTTTTTGATGTAATAAATAATGACTCGATATGATACTACATGATGATGACCCTCTCGGCAATAAATGATGATATCTTTCTTAAATATGTGATGAATGTGGTGGCCCCTTTGGTGATCGGCACGTAATGACCTTCTTGGCAATTTGAAGATGAAATGGCCCTCCCGGCAACTTGAAAAATGCAATGGCCCTCACGACAACTTGAAAAATCCAATGACCCTCTCGACAATGAATGATGAAATGACCTTCTAGATAATGAATGATGAAATGTTCCTCTCGGCAACTTGAATATGCAATGACCCAAATGAATGATGAAATGACCCTCTCGGCTGTTTGAATGATGAAATGACCCTCTCGGCAGTTTGAATGACGAATGACCCTTTTGGAAGCTTGAATCTTAAAATGTCTCTCTTGGCGATGAATGATGAAATGGCCCTCTCGGTGACTTGAAAATGCAAAGGACCTCTTGGTAACTTAAACATGCAATGGCCCTATAGGCAATGAGTGATGAAATGGCCCTCTCGGCAGTTTGAATGATTAATAGCCCTCTTGGCAGCTTGAATGATGAAATGACCCTCTTGGCAATTGAAAATGCAATGAACCTCTTGGCAATTGAAAATGCAATGACCCTCTCGGCAATGAGTGATGAAATGACCCTCTCGAAAATGATGATGAAATGACCTTCTTGGCAACTTGAAAATAAAATGGCCCTCTTGGCAATGATGATGAAATGACCCTCTTGGCAACTTGAAAATAAAATGACCCTTTTGGCAATAATGATAAAATGGCCTTCTTGGCAACTTGAAGATGACATGACCCTCTTGGCAAATTGAATATGCAATGGCCCTCTCGGCAACTTGAAAATGCAATGGCCCCTCGACAATGAATGATGAAATGACCCTCTCGACAATGAATGGTGAAATGACCCTCTTGGCAATGATGATCAAATGACCCTCTTGGCAATGATGATGAAATGGTCCTCTTGGAAACTTGAAAATTAAATGGCCTTCTTGGCGATGATGATGAAATGACCCTCTTGGCAACTTCAAAATAAAATGTGATGGTTTGCTGGGGATCTGAGTGAGACAAAATTGCCTATATCTTGGTCATTCTCTTATAAAATAAGACCTGCAAAGATTTTCCTACATCCACAGAAAATTTCTTAGTTTCAAAGCAAATTGATCTGTGTTGATTCTTCGATTGTCTGCTCTCCGTCTTGTCCTCTAGTGGACCACTTAGATCTCCCACTTTTTGGTAGACAAACGACAAAAAGTATATTTCAACCAAATATTTGACACATAAAAGGGTTTTAGCAATGGAAAATTTAGAAAAGATTTTTTTTTGAGAAAAGTTATTGCCAATTGTCATGTCACATAAAGCTTAGACGAACGCATTCGGCTTTTGACATGACTTTCTTGATGCATCCCAGTTGTTTTTGAATGTCTTATCAGGCTAAGGACCTTCAAAGTTGCTTTCAGACTTCTCAGGACACTTGATGAAATTTTTAAGGATGACCCTAAATATTTCTATCCCAATTAAATGTCAATAAATCACTAGATTTTAGAAGAATTTTGAGAATTTTTTAGATTTCCTCAAAAATTCTGTCCCAGTTGATATTTTACATGCTTTAAATTCTGACTTGTTGGAGATGAACCTTCTTGTTGAGAATTTTTGAGTTCCTCTCGAAAATTTGTCCCAGCTTCCTTTATGGGAGTATGACCAAGTCGTTGTGACGCCTACGTATCCCGTTGAGACAGGAATCAGGTCAAACGTAGTTCCCCTCTCGAAAAGGAGGAATAATAGATAAATAAGAAAATGATCGAAGCTGACATAGGTCGCCGACGTATCTCAGTCTTGAGAATTAAGGTCAAACGTAGTTCAAAAGTAAAAGGGATAATAAAAAGGATAAGGGGATGACCGAGGCCGACATAGGCCGCCTACGTATCTCATTCTTAAGAATTCAGGTCAAACGTAGTTCATAAAGGGGAGTTAACTTTAAGAAAAACACAGGAATAAATATAAGTAAATCAATGAAATTACAGGGAAAGAAATAAGGACGAATCTTCACACATAGTATCTTTTAACAACATCTGAGTTGATCAGTTTTGGCCACTCTTGACCATCCATTTTCGACAAAATCAGTGCACCTCCTGATAAAACTTTGCAAAACATGTATGGTCCTTGCCAATTTATTGCAAATTTTTCTTTGTATTCATTTTGACCGGACAAAATGCATTTGAGAACCAATTGACCAACCTTAAACATTCGAGGTCTCACTCTCTTGGTGAAAGCACAATCATTCTTTGTTGGTATAATTGACCATGGCAAACAACAATCATCCTCTTTTCATCAATTAAGGCTAAATATTCGATTCAATTACGAACCCAATAAGCATTACTCGGCTTAGCTTCTTGAATGATTCTTAGTGATGGTATCCCAACCTCGGCATGTATTACTGCTTCAGTTCCATATACTAACAAGTATGGAGTTGCTCCAATCGATGTTCTAACGGTTGTGTGGTAACCCAATAGAGCATGTGGTAACATTTCATGCCATCCTCGGTGCTTGGCAATCATTTTCCTTAAGATCTTCTTGATATTCTTGTTGGCGGTTTCTATAGCTCCGTTTATTTGAGGACGATATTCTGTTGAGTTTCAGTGATTAATGTTGAATTGCTCACATATCTCTTACATCAAATTACTATTGAGATTCACCTCATTATCAGTGATGATAGAATCTGGTATCCCAAATCGACATATTATGTTATTGTGCACAAAATCAGCTACCACTTTCTTTGTCACAGACTTGTAGGAGATTGCTTCTACCCATTTGGTAAAGTAATCAATGGCAACCAAAATAAATCTATGTCCATTTGAGGCAGCTGGCTCGATCGGACCAATAATATCCATGCCCCAAGCTACAAACGGCCAAGGAGAACTCATAGCTTTGAGTTCATGAGGAGCTACCCAAATCAAATCACCATGTATCTGACATTGATGGGATTTTTGCACATACTTGCAACAATAGTGTTCCATAGTCATCCAAATATAACATACTCGAAGGATATTCTTAGCTAAAGTAAGTCCTCTCATATGATTGCCGCAGATCCCGACAAGTACCTGTTCAATAAGTTTCGTAGCTTCTGTGGCATCAACACATCTTAGGAGACCCAAATCTGGGGTCCTCTTATAAAGGATTTCCCCGCTTGGAAAGAAATTGTTAGCTTGTCGGTGTGCAACCTTCTTCTGATTGGAAGTAGCACTTTCGGGATATGTTTCGGTCTCCAAATACTTTTTTATGTCAAAATACCAAGGCTTTCCATCTGGTTCTGCCTCAACATGTGAACAATGAACAAGTTGCTTTTTCAAATCTATCTCCACGGGATCAATATATGTCATGTCTGGATGCTGGATCATTGAAGAAATAGTGGCAAGGGCATCAACAAACTCATTCTACACCCTTGGAGTATCCTTAAATTCGATCTTTCGAAATCTCTTGCACAACCTATGTACTAGTTATACATATGGTACAATCATTGGATTTTTTACAGCCCATTCTCCTTGAACTTGGTGAATTAGCGAATCTAAATCCCGAATAACTAATAACTCTTAGATATTCATGTCGATGGCTATCTCCATGCCAAGAATGCAAGCTTTATATTCAGCCATGTTTTGGTGCAACTAAATCGAAGTTTTGCAGCCATAGGATAATGTTGGCCAGATTCTGATATCAAAACCGCTCCAACTCCACTACCTCGACAATTCACCGCTCCATCAAAGAATATTCGCCATCAGGGATACTCCTCACAGACGTCTTCTCCTACAAATGATACTTCTTCATCTGGAAAGTAAGTTCTAAGTGGTTCATATTCATTGTCAACCGGATTTTCTGCAAGATGGTCAGCTAAAGCTTGTGCCTTGATTGCTTTCTGAGTCACGTACACGATATCAAACTCACTCAAAAGCATTTGCCATTTGGCTAATCTTCCGATTGACATTGCCTTCTGAAAGATATACCTCAGTGGGTCCATCCTCGAAATGAGATAAAGTAATGTACGAAGATAGGTAATGCCTTAATTTTTTAGCAACCCAAGTCAGAGCGCAACGAGTTTTCTCCAAATAAGTGTAATCGGTCCTTGTATGGAGTAAACTTCTTGTTAGATAGTAGATTGCTCGCTCTTTTTTCCCTGTTTCATCATGCTGGCCTAGAATACATCCGAATGCATTATCTAAGACAGATAAGTACAACAATAGTGGACTTCCTTCTCGTGGAGGGACCAATACCGGTGCATTGGACAAGTATCTTTTAATGGTATCAAAAGCATTTTGACATTCTTTGGTCCATTATGTAAATTTATTCTTTCTCAATAACTTAAAGATAGGCTCACAAATCGTCGTGGATTGAGCTATGAATCGGCTGATATAATTCAATCTTCCCAAAAAACTCATAACTTCTTTCTTCGTCTTCAGAGGGGGTAACTCTTGGATTGCTTTAATCTTAGAAGGGTCAACTTCAATACCTCTTTGACTGACTATAAATCCCAGTAATTTACCGGCAGACACTCCAAAGCATATTTGGTGGGATTCAATTTCAGGTTATATTGGCATAGGCAGTCAAAGAATTTCTTCAAATGAGTCAGATGATCCAAACTATCGCTGGACTTAATGATAACATCATACACATACACCTCAATCTCTTTGTGAATCATGTCATGACAAAGAGTTGTCATAGTCCTCATATAAGTAGCTCCAGCATTTTTGAGACCAAAAGGCATCACTCAATAATGGTACACACTCCAAGGTATTATAAAAGCTGTCTTTTCTGTATCTTCTTCATCCATTAGAATTTGGTGATAGCCCGCAAAAAAATCCAAGAACGATTGCATCTCATGCTTGGCACAATTGTCAATGAGAATGTGGATGTTCAGCAATGGAAAATCATCCTTGGGGCTGGCTTTGTTGAGATCTTTGTTATCAACACAGATTCTAATCTTTCCATCCTTTTTGTGCACCAGAACAATATTGGCTAACCAAGTGGGAGATTGTGTCACTTCGACCACCTTGGATTATATCCGCTTGGTAACCTCTTCCTTGATCTTTAGACTCAGATCTAGTTTGAATTTTTGAGTCTTTTGCTTCACTGGACTGAATCCTGGATTGATCAACAATGATGTCTATACTTAAAACCCAACATGTCGTCATAGGACCAAGTGAATACATCCATGTATTCTTTGAGCAGGCTAACAAGCTCTCTTCTCTAGGCATCTTTCAAATGAACACCGATTCTAGTTTCTTTAATATCTTCTTCATTTCCCAAGTTCATAGTTTTGGTCTCCTCTAAATTAGGCTTATCTTGATTCTAAAACTGTCTCAGTTCCTCAGCGAGGTGTTCGAGCATCATGGTTCTCTCGTCATAGTCTCCAAGCTCACTGTTATCTAGTTTACTTTGTTCATTTAGCTTGTGACATGACATGATATTGGCAGGTTTAAAGTTGTTTTTACTGAAATCATAAACAACATAGTTAGACGGAAAAATTGAAATGATAAGATGGATAGTAGGTAAAATTTTAAATAAATGGAGGTTTTCATGCAATCGAAATAAGAATTGCAAACTTTGGCTATGAACATGGGTCAATCTGCCTTCTTAAAACATCACAAGGGAATTTAAAGAATAACAAAATAAAGGTGGGTTTCAGGGATCCTCCAAACCACCACCATTTTGAAAACAAGTGATTGAGTTAGTCTCCATCTACCAAGATGAGCAGGAGATCAAGAGCGGGGTAGATGTCCAATTCGTCACTTGCTCGTTCAGCCCCCCCGTCGAATTTCCAATGTTTCTGCTACATCATCTATAATAGCATCCACCTCTTCAAAAAGATTCCAGATTCCTTCTCTTAGACTGTCATCATTAACATATTCTCGCACTGGAAACGACTGGTACAAATGAGGTATTGGCCTAGCTAGTGCCTGATTAACTTTCTTGTTAGATGTTTGCCAATATTAATCTTCATAGGATACATACCCCAAACCAAACCTTGATGGCCTCATCGACAATCCGATGGGCTCAGCGATACCTTGCAAGTATTTTCCTAGCCCGAAACCTGGTTTAAATTTGTTTCTAAGAATAACTGTGGGTATCATCTTGTAGACAGTTGGCATGGAAGGTCCGAGTGCCAAATCATCACCAGTGGCATTCACTATCTCTATAGTGTAAAAATCAGACCCTCTAGCGACATTATCAATGATGGGTGAGTACACGCTTGAGTGACTTCCTTCACCATAAATGACCACTTCATGATCATTCAACACAAATTTCATCATCTGATGAAGGGAAGAGGGCACAACTCCAGCCATATGAATCCAAGGTCTTCCCAATAACATGTTGTAGCTAGTGGTAATGTCCATCACTTGGAATTCATCTATGAACTCAGCAGGTCCTACATGGATGACCAAATTCATAGCTCCCAATATGTCTCTTTGACCTCCATCGAAAGCCCTTACATTAACCTGGTTCTGATGAATCTTTCCAACATCGAAATTCATCTATTTTAGAGTAGACCAAGGTCATATGTTCAGTCCAGATCTATCATCGATCACAACACGATTTAGAATCATATCCTGACATTTAATTGTGACGTGGAGTGCTCTATTATGCATCAGTCCTTCGAATGGCAATTCTTCATCACTAAAACTGATGCGATGTCCTCGGGTGACTTGGCTTATTGTGACTGCAAGATTGTCACTGTTTATTCCCACAGACACATATATATCTTCTAATGCTTTCACTAACGCTTGCCTATGTTGTTGTGAACTCATCAACAATGCTCATATGGAAATTTGGGCCGGCGTCTTCTCTAAATGCTTCACAATGGAATATTCCTTGGGCTGCATTTTCCTCCAAAACTCTTCTGCTTCAGCTTCATTTATCGGCCTTTTATTTTGATCTTTCTTGGTCGATCCTTGATCCTTGAGCCAATTCTTTTGGCATATAACATCTACCAGACCAGGTCAAACCCTGTGTATTGGCAATTTTAATCACAAACTTCATTTGAGCAAAATCCCCCTTTGGTATCAAAGCAACAACTTTTGGAGGCGTCAACATCACAAACTTCGATTTCTCATAAATGCATAAAGATGCTAAGTTCTTCTCCAAGCTGTTGACATTATCCGGGACTATTGTCTTAGTCACACACCAATCCTCATCTTTCTCAATCATACTAATAGTGTCTCCTCCATGATTAGGTAAAGGATTACTGTTGACATTAGGGGCGGCGATCTGAAGAAGAATCACGTCGTGGTCAATTAAATCTTGATTCTTGTGCTTTAGACTAATGCAATCTTTAGTATCATGTCCAACACTATTAGAATGATAAGCACGTGTCCGGTCACCCTGAAGAATCGAGAGTTCATGTCTACTGGTTTTGGAGGGATGGGCTGGATCATTCCTGCAGCCAACAACCTTTCAAATAATTTATTTCGACTTTCACCAAGTGTAGTGAACACCCTAGGAGGCCTTTTCTCTGAACTTGGACGAGGAGGGTCATAATTATTTTGTGGGGGTGGGGGTACTAGATGGTAATTTGGAGAGTTACGACGGGGAGGCAGGGGAGTTTGAAATCTTAGATAGGGTAGAGTTTGATAGCTTGGTTGTGGGGTTTCATAGTTTGTGGTAGAGTAATTAGTAGGAGGAGTTTGGTAGATTAGTTGAACATGAGAGCAATTTGCTGATGGGGTTTGATAATTCAAGTGGATATTCAAGTATTGTGGAGAGGCTTAGTGAATAGGGGTGGAGTTTGGTATCCAGGGAATGAACTTTGAGAAGAGTGAAGGTAGGTTTGGAAGGGCAAGATATTTTGGGATTATTGCTATAGCGTCTCTTCTTATCCGGTGTATAGGAAACATATGACATGTCCTCTCTCTTCTTTCTCAGTAATCTTGAGGATCCAGCTGGATCAGACACACGAGCAATCTTTCCCGTTCTGAGCCCATCCGCAATAGTCTCCCGTATCTTGACTATCTCTGTGAATTTTGCTCTAATAAGCAATATCATTCTGTCATAGAACTCTAGCTCCTGGACACGCACAAATATTTCGACGACCTTTTTCTCGGACATGGGAGGATGAACCCTGGCGCCTCTTTTCTCCGTCTATAGGCGTACTCACAATAATTCTCGGTAGATTTTTGCTTTACCTTTTCCAAGGATTATCGATCCGAAATAATCTCGACATTGTAAGCAAATCTCTCAATAAAATCCTTGGTCATAGCACTCCAACTAGCCCATTGGTCCATTTCTTAGGAGATAAACTATTCCAAGGCCTCCCCACTCAAGCTCCGACTAAAAAGTCTCATCATTAACACCTCATTCTTTTCGATACCTACAAGTTGATCACAATATGCTCTCATCTAGTTCCGTCAAAAGCACCAAACTTTGGTATTTCGAATCCTTTTGGAAGGTTCAACTCAGGATGAATACACAAATTCTCGTAGTTCAATCCTATAACATCTGATGCAACATGAAATTGTTTTATAGCCTTTGCAATTTCTTCCTTTATGCTCAGCTTGGTTATTTCTTCCTTAGCTCCACTCTTTTTCCTTCTCCTCATAATGATCGATTTTGAGGTATGTGGTGTATGGAATATATGGTTCGAGAAAGACTAGAAAGAGGCAAGGGTTGAGTGGTAGATGGGTTTTGGGTGTGTTGTTCTTGATTTTTCAAAGGGACTATTTAGGAGTTAGTAGTATCGGGATCTTGAGTAGGAGTGAAGGCTTATATGTTATTGGTATTGGGATTTTGAAGTGGAGGAGGTGAATGTTGTGAAGAGCTGGCATGATATGCATCAGTAATAGGGGTGTTTTGAACAGAGATAAAGGGTGGGTTATTCAGGGTAGGTTCACAAGTTGGGTTCGGGGGAGGAAAATGGAATGGAGGCCTTTTATCACTAGGACCGAGAAGGTTAGCAACAATAACCAAGTTTGTCAGGTCTTGGGCCTTTTGCATCTTGGTCCTCATTTCATCTACCTATTGCATCAGCTGTGCAATTAGCTGATTTTGCTCGGCAATAACGGGGTCTACCATAGTAATTTCAGTTGAGCACATATCCTTATTGTTTCCAACCATTGTTGTCTTTTCTTTTGACAAGTCTTGATCGGGGAAGAAACCTTTGCGAACCTTTGATCGGGTAAAATGTGGTTGGTCGGCCAACTTTTATCAACACAGATCAATTCTAAGTTACCTGTAAGAAGAATTACTCGAAGGCAAATATGTTAGTTTCCTTGAATTGGCAAGTAATACAAGATAGCTCACATAACACAACGAACATACAACAGTAACACCAAATAACACAGATACAGTTATTGCGCGCCCTAGAGAATATGTGACCCTTTTATGCTAAGTGTTGGCCTATCGACTTGAAGGGTGTATATTAATTTAAAAGCGAACCATTATCCCCAAAGTACTTCATTGATAAAATAAAACATAATGAAAGGTTTCAAAGTGCTTACAAAACATAATGAAAGATACATCACCAAACTCTTATGAAGAGAACAGAAACAAAAGAAATCCCACGCAGGGGACAATAAAAGACTTCATGCTGCCTCGATTTTCCTATTAATTAACCCTTGCCCTTTTAGCTATGTCGACCTCTTGCCATATTAATTATCTATTTTCCCACAAGTAGTTTTTTGCTAACTGAGTCTTTTCTTCAAGATTGACTTCTTCCATAGTCTAAATTTGTTGTTCCATGCGATCATCCAACCCAACTATGCATTGTCTCGCTCTACTGAGTTCCTGCGTAAGCCGCTCTATAACCCTTGCATCCTCCAAATGTCGACGCTGATAGGCCAAATGATTCTTTTAATGCTTTTCTTGGCGTCGATGAAATAGCACTTGACTTTTGGCTTCATCATCTTTAATGTAATAAGGCACGTTCCGGCAGGGCTTAATAGTTCTAGCAAGATTCTTCTTTAACCAATCCTTATACGTACTGCTACACTCGGCATTGAACCTATTAGGAAACTTATCACTCGCTATCTTCGAGTCTTCCATCCCGGAATCACCGTGTTAGTGAAAGATACTTGACCATTCTTGTGATATATTGCAAATTTCATCATGTCTCCCGTTTGAGGGGTGACTTGCTTACAACCCAACTATCTAAGAACTCGACCGAGAGCATATGGTCGGGTCCCCATAAGTCTGGCAAGTACCAAGAAAGGAAGGTTTCGACTTCGAATCACAGTGTCATTCACGACGAGATCATCAATGGCCCATTGCACATCTTCATCTCATAACCCACTTAGCATTAGCATCCAAAATTGTTGTCCATTTTCTGCTTTGAAATGATTCAAGTGTAGCCATGTACTGTGAGAAGAGAAATGATCCCGTTGACATTTTTGGTCTGGTTTTATAGGGTCATGGACTTTAAGGAGGTGCTTTATCATCCTCCATTGAAGTATTAGGTTGCAACCTTGAAAAAATCAACTCCTTCTTTGACATTTATCCAAAGCCCTATAAATGTCCGCAAGAATAATGAGTGCTAAGGCATAATATTTGATTGACGTTCCAAATCTGATCCCTTAGAAGATGGTGTGAGTGACCATTATCACACTCGGATGAATACTGTGGCCTAGATTTTGGGGGAAAACCAAGGACCCCAATAGACACTCCGCAAAAGCGAAAGCTCGTTTTTCTCCCCAAGTTTGTTTGGAAACAAGTTCTCCGTTGAATCTTTCATAGCCATTAGCACGTCCGAACCGGTAGTATAGCTTTCGAAGTAAGATATACAATCCTTTTAGTTGACTCATCCAATCAACATCGATTAATGAGAATGTCTCTTTGATCTCGTTTGGACCCCACACCTTAGGAATTAGAATGTCGTCATCTGGCTTAGACTTTCTCTTATTGCACATACCTATAGCTAAAACTTCCTTTATGGTTGGAGTTAATTCTACATCTCCAAAACGGAACACCATGCAATCACTATCCCAAAACTTGATCATTGCACTAATTAGATCCGGCCAAGCTTATATTTTCGTTAGAGAGGGGAGGTAACCTATGTGCTTTTGGACTCCCCTTCTGTCAAACTCATTCATTCTTGCCCACCACACCTTGAGGAAGCGATGAGATTGAGTTACCATGCTAGTCTTTAAAGGTTTATACACTTGAGCCATCCTACAAGATAGAAAAATAGGTTAGGTTCCCCCCTGCCCAGGTGATAATAGGTTGTTTAAATTAAATTACATATCCTTCAATTAAACACAAAACTATGGTCGTCTTATTGACCGTGGGCCAAATAGACTCAAGGTGGGCTACTAATGGGCCTAACGCCCCTTTAGGCATTGGGTCAGCCTAGGCAAATGATCCTAAAAAGTGTTTTGGTTTCGCTTTATCCTAGGTGTCTAAGAATGGACTTTGAATAGACCGGGAACCCAGTCGGACGACCTGAGCTGGAAACCATGACAATTATTGGACGTATCATGAACAAATAAATTTCATTTTCTCCGAAAAAGGATTAAGTATTTGAAAGTCTAGCCGTAGGTTTGCAAAACCATTCTTCCAAATACACAAGGTATAATAGAAAATGCCATTAATGCAAATGACAATTAAATATTGAATTTAAACACATAAATCACAGATAAGAAAAAAAAACAAAATTACAATTCTGAATAGTTAGTCAAATAATCCTAATCTAATGGTTAGAACCTAATTAAATTTCTCAACAGAGTCGCCATTTCTGTTATTGTAAAAAAATGATTTGTTTTTCGAAAATTCGATTTATTCTTTAAATCAAAGTTTGAAAATTTAGAGTCGCCACTTAATTTTTAAGGGAAAAATCAAGAAAACCATTTTAAAGATTTTTTAAAAAAGATTTAAATAGAAAAAATCTTTTAAAAATTCAACGAAAAAATTCGGGTTCATATTTCCATTTTAAGAAGTTTTTACGCACTTGAAATGACCACTAACATGCGGTTGTCCGATGATCAGAAATTTTGACTTACTTAAGAAAATTGATTCAGAAGGATTAAAAGAAAACCTAAAGCATATTTGCAAGGTTTTCCAAATAATTTAAAATCTAACCACATTTTGACTAATTGAACTAAAAAATGTCAAAAGAGGAAAACTTTCACATTTTATCTAAAAAGACACTTAAATAATTTGAACAAGTTAAATTTTCACAAGTATTTAAAATATTGAAAGATCTAGGCAAACACATTTTTTTCAACTATGAAACAAATTTAAATAATGAAACAAATGAACACTAAACTAATGTTAGAGTTAGAGACAAACAACAAGTATAACAAACAAATAAACATACAAGAAACAAGAAATAAAATAAGATTGGGCTTTGGCAGGCCCAACTTAAAAAACCTGTCACAATTTTAAAATTCAGGCTTGTCTGACCCTTTGAATTCTTGCTTGCCCAACTGTTGGTATGGGCTTTTAGCCCCTTTTTCTCCTGTATATCATGACTGTATATATACTGTATATCAGTGTATATCAGTCTCTTTTGCCTTCATAACCCTATAACCAGCCTTCCTCAACCTGCATTTTGCTTCGACTGTAATCTTGGGCTGACTCAAGGAAAATAATACCTAGGCCTTCATGGCTCGAGAAATGCGAACTAGAAAAGAGTCCAGCTTGGGACTCAAATGCAGTTTCACATGTAACAAAAAACATATTTATGTAAGGAACAATTCAATTCATTATACAACAAAACATTTTAATAGAATGAAGGAGATACACTACTGCAATCGGACAAAACATATACAATTAAGCGATCTAGTATATCAACTTTCTAATATTTCTATAGCCAATGCATCTCAAACATGCAACACATCTAAACAACTAGTGTCCAATCAATTTAAATCTACTGCATCAC
>JAPFFP010000113.1:11891046-11933062 GCA_026153255.1 Solanum medicagineum | reverse complement strand
TACAAATTATGATTATTTCAAGTATTCCGTGGGATTCGACTTAGCACTGATTGAGGCTTAAGATGGGGACTCGACTCAGGGGGTCCTTATGTAAAGTATTTTGTCTCTGAACTATGTGCCAGCATAGGATTATGATTATTACCTTCGCTATACTAATGAATCTATCTAGTCATGTTATTATGTTTGGTTTGCCTTGGCAAGTAGACTACACATAGTCGGAGGGTGTCATGCCCGTCAACCTTACCGAGGTGGTATCATGCCTTGGATTCCAAGTTGTAGCTACTTGGTCTATGTCAGTTGAGGTCGCTTCCCACATATGTTTCTATATATATTGTGCTAGACGAATATTTTACAAGCATTTTTTATTATGAGCATTGATCATGCATGTCATATTGAGATTATATATATCTATTGCTTATGATTAGGCATTCTGACTATATTGACTTATATTTTGTTGCATTGCATCCCGCATACTTTGTACATTCAAGCGTACTAACGCATACTCTATGCTTACATGATATTACCATGTAGGGACCGGAGCACCTTTTGATCATCCTCCACGTGGCTAGTTGATACTTCGGACATAAGCTTTGGTGAGTACTCAAGTCTGGGGACACTATCTACATTAATCTTGCTAGTTTGAGACTTCTTTATATTGAACACTTGTTATTATAAGGTGAGCCCGGAAAGTGTCTTCGCCGTCGCTCCATTCCAATTTAGAGGTGTTGTTGGATATTATGATGTACTTATGCTATGAGCTCGACTTTTTATGTTTTTATGAATATCAAGATTTCCCTTAGTCCTGCTTTCCTTCTTAATATATCTCTCCTTGTTGTTTATTTTGCTTCCGTGACCAAGGATGTGTGATTGATATGCTAAGAGGCTTGTTTGGGTCCCTTTGGGTCCCCAATTGTCGTGTGACATCTAGGCCCTAGGTTTGGGTCGTGAAATGGTCATCCTTGACCCTGCGTCCGGAGGTCTGGTGAAATGACCCCAAAAAGTGCTCGATAATGTGCCTCGGAAGTGTCCGTAATCGTAATTTTTATATATCTCAAAATTCGTGCGTGATATCGAAAATTCGACTTCATATTCTTGATCAAGGGGTCAAATTGAGTGGGAGATAGGTCTAACCCCAATTTCAAAGCAAATGAATCAAAATTTAATTTTCCCAAAAATCACATTCCAGTGAGATTTTTGCGCCCAGGGCGCGCCTCAGTGTAATTTTGCGTGCAATTTTCTATTCGGTCCAAGAATTTTCGGTCTTGGGCCTAAGTCCTCCCATGCATGAAAGTACCTATACTTAGCCGTATTTCAACCCCATATCATACTAAACATTCCCCAATACTCACTCAAACAGTTAGACAAATATTTCACCCCAAAACTCAAGTCCCAAAACTCATCCGGATCTTAAGGATTTCACTCAAGCTTCAAGTCTTCATTTCCAATCTTCTTCAAGAATTCTTCAAAGTCAAGGTATGTGGGTTTCAACCATTGGGTCCTTTCACCCATGGTGTCCAAGCTTTCTTTTTACCTAAAAATACATGTTTCTAAGTTGATTTTACATATGAGTTTTCTATTATGAATTTGACTATGAACTATGTTTGGATTTTGTAAAAGCGTTGATTATTTATGCATATTTTGAGCTATGAATCTTAGATCTATCTTTTGATTTGATGAAGGGTTTTGATGTATATTGCATGACGGTGTTACCAAGTATTGGTGGGATGATTTACTTCAAAATTTCTTGCATGATTTCACTCTTTAATTGCATAGTTTTACACTAGCATTGCACACTCACCAAGTGTTTGATGAAATGTTCGATTACTGTATCTTGAGTTGTTGAAGGCCTAAGACTTGGTATATGAGTTAAGTGACTTTATGATGATGAAGGGTGATAAGAATGTGTTGATATCATGAGAAGTATCTATTGTGTTGATGTTATGAGAAGTATGTATGTGCCGATGTCATGTGAAGTATCTATTGTATTGTGAGTTGACCATAGTCAATTGAGGGATGATGCCTCAATCACCTAGATGGAGGTGGTATACCATGAACCAATTGAGGGGTGGGTACCTCAATCATCTCGGATGGGGGCAGTATGCCATTAACCAATTGAGGGGTTAGTACCTCAATCGTCTCAGATGGGGGCAGTATGTGATGTGCTATCAAAATAAAACACATTTGATGTCCAAAACAAGGGACTTTACGAGTTCTTAATGCGGCTTTTTATACTTTTTATGTGTTTTTATGTTGTTATTGCAGAAAAGCTACGTTGGCATGATTTTGGGAGAAAATTTCAGATTTTGTTGAAGTGCAGGACATACAAGCCATCCTATTAGTCGTAGACTAATCTACGAGTCGTAAGGTGCTCTCGTAGCAAAAAATAACGAGCAAAATCAGGAATCTGCTGAGTAGAGGTCATCCCTACGAGACCACTCTACGAGTCGTAGGTCTCAGTACAACTGGTATCGGTCGGATTGTAGAAAGAAACAGTGAGCTAAAAGTTTGGACCAAGAACTGAAGGCCTAGACTTCGAGAGGAGAATACGAGTCGTAGCCTAAGCAATGACTCATAACGGTGGGTCATAACAGTCAAGTCCAAAATGCCAAGTGCTGATTACGAGACCCTGATTATGACTCGTAGGTCACCCTACAAGTCGTACCTGTGCGACGTGTCAGCTGCCAGCTATCTTTTCTATTTAATTTATAGGGTATTTTTGTAACTAGTATAAATAGATAATGATAGGTTTTCTTTAGGGATGATTGGACATTCAGAGATACTTGTAAATATTCTAAGAGCATTTTTATGGCTTAGAGTAGATTTTTATCTTTCATTTTGAAGACCCACTTTTGAGATTGCAAAAGTCACATTGTACTCATCTTCCATTAGTCAAAGCTTATGGTTTGCAACTTGTTGTGGTATTGTTCTTCATTACTTTGGGTAAAATCCTCAACAATGTCTTTTAATTACATTCTTGTTGGTTTTGCCTTAGCCATGAGTAGATATCCTCCCACAACCGGGACCATGGGTAGTTGACTTGAGATAACCTAGACTAATTACATTTCAATGATTGGGGTTTTGCACCTATTGTTTATTTCCCTTCATTTTGATTGTTGTTTGGTGGTGGTCAACACCAAACCCTGCCTACTGTCATGATCCTGATCAAGGTAGTGACGAATACGAAAAGGAAAGTAAATGATAGGATTCGATTGATGTGTTCTCGTCTAATCAAGCAAACCTAACCAAGGAAGGTTAACTGGGACAATGGGTAATGGTTAGTTGGCACGCCATGGTTACCGACCAAGCACCATGGTGATATTCGACCTTCATCTTCACAAGAGGGATGGAAGAACCTAAGTTACCGTCCTGCATGCCAATTTCCATTTATAGTTATGTTGTCTAGGGAAATTGAATCAACGAACCATGAGAAACATAATTCCCAAGTTGTCCCTAAATTTGAGTGCCTTCCTGCACAGTTAGTATAGTGTTTACTTTTATTTTTATTCTTAAATCACAAATCCCCCCTTCCATTTAGAGATTTTAGTAATCGATGCTAGAAATGATTGATAGTGGATCTCCATAGTCAAGCCCTGTATTCCCTATGGACTTGACCCTAACCTTCGGTTAGGTTAATTACTGACAACGATCGCTTTCTTATTGGAGCGTGAACATCAGCGAAAAGTATGGTGCCATTGCCAAGGAATATGGCTAGGTTCTTGACTTGATTTAACTATTAGTTAGTTCAAGTATTGATTTCTTAACTCTCTTATATTTTACTTTTGTTTTTGTTTTTGTTTTTGTTTTCTTTTGTTTCTTTCCGGGGCATAAAAAAAAGAGAGAGATTTGTGGAGTGTACCTGATCACAACAGTAGCCTTCACGTGCGCCCATGTACGAGGAGGTATATTATGAGGAGGACACTTGGTTTTTAGCTGATAAGATATGGGAGTAGTCCACTCAACACCATTGGCGCCAAGGTCACGAAACCACAATTGGACCTATGGAAGAGAATGTGCTTACAAAGATAGCCAGGGTGGTTATTATGAGAAAAACAGGGGGTCAGATGTCGAGTGGAGCAGTAGAGATGGTTTCACAAATGATCCTTATGTGCCACCACACCATTATGATGCAAGCACAAGCAACTCCAGAATTGAGGAGATATTTGATCGCCTGTTGAAGAAGGCTGAGACATGTGATGAGACTCTACGTGGAATGAGATCAAAAATTACAAACATTAATAAAAAAATTAGAGTCTCATTCTGTGGCTATTAAACAGCTTCAGCAAAAGTTTAATCAGGTATCGACTCTACTTAAGCAGTATCAGAGTTGTACATTGCCTAGTGATACGGTGCAAAGTTCTGAGGATGAAGGCCAATGTACGGAGGTCACTAGTGGGTGTGGTAAGAGTATTATTGATTCTCCTGTGCTGGTTGATGTAGAGGACATTCATGAGGAAATAGTTGTAGATAAAGATGTGGTAGAAGGAGACGAGTGTGGCAAGGATGTGGTAAATGAATTAGTTGAAGAGCCAAAGCAGTACAAGTTCGTCCTAACGCCTCCTCCCCCTTTCCCTCAAAGACTGAAGAAAAGGGAGGAGGAAAGCAAGGTCAAGCACTCTCTCCATATTAAAACCACTATCCATCAACACTCTTCTCATTGAGTCAGTGGAGAAGATGGACACCATACCCTGCAAAATTAGAGACGTAGAGTTCGCAAGGGCACTATGTGATCTAGGTGCCAACATAAAGTTGAAGCCCCTTGCGGTCTACAAGAAGCTTAGATTGGGAGCCTCTACTCCAAATAACAAGCAATATCTAATACTTGTTTCCTTTATTTTTATACCACCACCCTTTGAGCATGATAGAAAGCTGAAAAAGAAATTAGGGGTCCAATTCATAAGTTCAAGGTGGAAGAAAAAACAAAACTGTGGAGGAGCAAGGTTTGAGAAATTGGTGAAGTCTGAGTAAGCAAGTGGACTAAGTCGAGCCGCGACAATAAATCAAGCGTTGCTTGGGAGGCAACCCAAGGTATATTTTATTTTACCCCTATATTCTCTGTTGTTGCTTGATTTGATGCATTGAGGACAATGCACAACTTTTTCGATGGGATGTGGGTAGTTATAGATCTTGGTCAAGTCTAAGTAGCTTAGGGTCCATAACTACCCCAAATTTTGATCCCGAGGTTTTCTTGCCTGTGATCTTTTTCCTCATGGCTATTTACTTTTTGTTGAAACGGTATGTTTAGGTAGTGTAGATAATTTGTAGATATATAGTAGTTACTATCTTGTGGCATATATATAATCTTGAAAATTCTTTTTGAATGTTTTGAAAATTCGGTACCCTTTAATTTTTTTGAGATTGTTAGTTATTATTGCAATCATGCATGTGATTATCTGGCAATGTTTGTTCTGAAAAACAGAAGGCAAGTTGACGCTTGAAACGTGACCTGTGAGTCTATACTTGATTGTGTATGCGATGCCATGTGTGTGTGAGCTTATTTTGCCGCATTCATATATTATGTATGGACTCAGAACTTGCCTTATTACTATAAGATTGCACTGGTGATGTGGTTGGATTAGAAAAGGATCTTAGGCCATTGTTCTTTTAGTAAGTCCACTTTTGCCTAAATGACCTACCAAATGTGATAGTTGATCCCTTGTTCCAATTATTTGAGCTTTTCATGTACCTGTCCTTTCTTGACACCTAGCTAGCTTAGCCTTATTTTACGAAATACCTTGATATTGGCCCTGGTCTATTCTTGAACATGTGAACCTTGATTGAGGCTAGAAGCCTGAGTTGATGGTGGCTACAAATAGTGGCCCTGGTTTGGGAAATAGATATTGTGTACTTCACCTCAGGCTTAAGTTGAGGGTGGCCCTTGTTGTGGTAAAGTAATGAAAATGAGGTGGTTAGTTGGGAAAGAAAGAAAGAAATGAAGAAGTCATGTGCCAGGTGAAAGAAAATAAAAAAAAAGTTGCCTTGGATTGAAAAGAATAATAAAAATGAGTTCAAAAATAATCAACAGCTGAAAAAGAGAAAGAAAGCACCCGGGAAAAGCTTGAAAAAGGAGAATAAGGGCGGATTTAGTCAAAATGGTTGAGTTATGAAGGTAAGAGTGTTGATAAACATGGTTCAAGGATAGCTTTTTTCACTATTTGCCTAAAATGCCATACCAAAGCCCCATGAGTCTATGTTACAAGCCATTAAGTCTTAAAGTGATCCAAATCCATTTTGTCATCAATCCGGTAATTGAGTATAGAGGCAAGCCTATGATGTTAGTCATCTTGCATGAATTTCATTTGTGAGAGTGAGAATGCTTGCACAGTCTCTAAATGTTAAATGCACTTTGAATGAGAAAGAGGGACTTCTTTTCTGTGAGGGCATTTGCAATGTATAATTAGCATATGACTGATTCAGTAACTATGGTTTTCTGATACTCCTTCACTTGTCATAGTTGGATTGCCGGATACATCTTTGTGTCTTCATTAGCTGAGTAACTTTGCAATCTGGTTTTGGAAATGAAATTTGGGTACCTGAATTAGAGTAAATGATGTATATGTCATTTGTACAACTACTATGTATTTCTCATTGTCTGCTTAGATTGACTCGTCGCTTGAGGATAAGTAACAGTTCTAAGTTGAGGGTGTTGGGGTGCTATCAAAATACAACACATTTGATGCCCAAACAAGGGATTTTGCGAGTTCTTAATGCGACTTTTTATGGTTTTTATATGTTTTTATGTTGTTATTGCAGAAAAGATAGGTTGATATGATTTTGGGAGAAAATTGCAGATTTTGCTGAACTGCAGGACATACGAGCCATCCTACGAGTCGTAGCCCAAGCTACGAGTCGTAAGGTGCTCTTATAGCAAGAAAAAGTGAGCAAAATCAAGAATCTGCTAAGTTGAGGTCAGCCCAACGAGGCCACTCTACGAGTCGTAGGTCTCATAATGACTCGTATCGGTGGGATCGTAGCAAGAAACACTGAGCTAAAAGTTTAGACCAAGAACTAAAGGCCTAGACTACGAGAGGAGCATACGAGTCGTAGCCCAAACAATAACTCGTAACAGTGGGTCATAACAGTCAAGTTCAAAATGCCAAGTGCTGACTACGAGACCCCGATTACGAGTCATACCTGTGCGACGTATCTGCTACCAACTGTCTTTTCTATTTAATTTTTAGGGTATTTTTGTAACTAGTATAAATAGATAATGCTAGGTTTTTTTAGGGGGGATTGGATATTTAGAGATACTTGTAAATATTCTAAGAGCATTTTTAGGGTTTAGAGTAGATTTTTATCTTTCATTTTGAAGACCCACTTTTGGGGATTGCAAAACTCACATTGTACTCATCTTTCATTAATCAAAGATTGTGGTTTGCAACTTATGGTGGTATTGTTCTTCATTGCTTTGGGTAAAATCCTCAACTATATCTTTTATTTGCATTCTTGTTGGTTTTGCCTTAGTCTTGAGTAATTAAGCTCCCACAACTTGGGGTTATTAGGAACCATGGGTAGTTGACTTAAGATAACCTAGACTAATTGCATTTCTATGATTAGGGTTTTGCATGTATTGTTTATTCCCATTCATTTTGATTGTTGTTTGGTGGTGGCCAACACCGAACCCCACCTACTATCATGATCCTGACCAAGGTAGTGACAAATAGGAAAAGAGAAGTAAATGACATGATTCGATTGATGTGTTCTCGTCTAATCAACCAAACCTGATGTTATATGGAAAAATGACTTGTACTTTCGAGAATTCAATTTATTATTCAATTGATTTAAGTAAATCAAATTCTCAAAATTAAAACAGAATCGCAACTAAATTTTTAAGGAAAAATCAAGAAACCCTTAAAATATTTTAAAAGATTTAAACAGAAAAAAATCTTTCAAAATCCAAAGAAAAAGTTTGGATTCACATTTCCACTTCAAGAATGTTTTATGCATTTGAAATAGCCACTAACATGCAATTATCCATCAATTAGGAAATTTTGACTAACTTTTGGAATTATTTAAAATGACTAAATGAAAACCTAGAGTATATTTAAAAATTTTGAGAGTAATTTGAGACATGACCATAATAATTTGACCAATTAAACTAAAAAAGGTCAAAGGAAGGAAAAATCTACATTTTTTCTTTTTTTCTTTTAAGAAAAATAAAATAACAGTTACTGATTTAAATAAATAAGTTTCCACAAGTATTAAAAAGAATTGCAGGATCTTGAAAGAACACTTTTTTTAGTCAAATTAATCAAATGAAAATAACACAATGACTTTGACAATGTTGGGGAATTAATTACATTAAAACAAAAGAACTAATAATTTAAAGTTAGCGTTAGAGTTAAACAATAATAAATAATAAAAAATAAATAATAATACAAAAGAGAAGCAATTAAAATAGCAAAGGGCTTAGCAAGCCCAATTCGTCATACACCTATCCTAATTCTAAATAAAAGATTTGGGCCAACACAAGAAGACTGCTGCTGCTTTGGGCTTTTAAAACCCATTTTCTGCCTGTATTCACTGGTATATATTAAGTATATACCAACGTATACACACTGATTCCTAGCTCCGGTGACCTGTATTTCGACTTCCAAGACCCTGTAGATTGCATTTTTCTACGAATTGACAAGGCTGACTCAAAGAGGAAAGTTGGGTTTCACTCAACCCGAAATGTAAAAGATGCTTGGACCCACACGAACTCAATCCGAGGAGTTCATGCATAAAAGAAAATGGCAAGGATTAGCCACACTACTAAAAATAAACAAAAATAATAAACTAGAAGTCAGTTGCGTCACTTTCTTTTAATCCAGCATAGAACTATTTGACAAATAAGTTCAAATGCCACAACAATGTCTATACTAGTATGTCTCGCTATTCCACAATCTAATAAACTTAGGCAAAGGAAGCCTACACGAGCAGAAAAGGTAATATTGAGTAATTCCCATAGGAAAACTTGACAGGGGCATGATTAAACAAAGGTGATTGACTAATTTTACAGTCAAATAAATTTGCCAAAATTGCTAGAAGAAAGTAGTATGGAAAACCTGTCCAAGTCAAGCATATTACCATGAAGTATAGTTAGAATAAGTAGGATCCAAACACAAAAGAAGGAAAGTTTAAATATGCTTCAACAGGCCAACTCGAAAGAGAATACTTTCACACACTTTTGGTAATGCAAACTGGAATATAGAGGTCGACTTAAGTGAAAATAATATGAAACACAAACATTTTGGAGATCAGCATTGATTATTAAACAGTACCAACAACAACTAAATCATTTTTTCAAGGTTGTTTCCCAAGTCGCAGTGAGTAAATAAATCACATGATAACTTGACAGTTGCAGGAAAACTACTAGTGTAGATGGTCACATTCAAGACATAAAAGGAAGAACAAGTGATTTAGAATAATTGGTATGACAAAACAAATGTTTAGACTCAATGTTACTGATTCTAGTGAATACTTTGCACATAAAGAGACAAAGTGGGTATGAACAAATAGCTACGACACAAGATAATATATAGCTGAATCAGTAGCATCATATATCACATTAAAATAACGTCCTTAAGATCGACATCAAAGATCATGACCAACTCGGAAAAATAGTCCAACATGTGTATTAAGTTTAACGCAGTTTCGATAGAAAACTACTAAGGGCGTGACAGAACCATTAGCTAAACTGACTAATATCCCCATAGATCGACTGAGAAGCTTCGAATATGAGAGCAAAACAGAGAAGATGGATGTTTAGTTAAGAGAGTGAGTAAACTTTGGGATGTAGACACTTGACTTCATACCACAAATTAAGAACTGGAACCTTGGACTCTTGATAAGAGTTGTCATTGACTCACCAGACCAAATAAGACCCAAATGTGAACAACAAAACAGAAACAAATTAGCTACTATACTGTCGATTAAACCATTTTTGACACTTTAGGATGCTGGACAGGAATCAGGCTTCGACGTGGAAGCAATGACTATGACTTAAGAGTTAATGCAGTAACTCCAAACCACAGCATCAAAACAGACGAAGCATACGTAAGAAAGCTATGTTTTCCCCTTTGCAGTAATTCAAAACAAGTTTTTGATCAAACTTAACAGGCACAATAAGGTTAGTTTTAAGTGCTGGAGAGCAGCAGGAGGTCAAAGTGAGGTCTTCTAACACATATTAAAGTAAAATGAAGCAATAGTTGTTATAACTTAGAGCTATGCAGTGATATCAATCCTACAACACCAAATTCACGAGAACAAAATAAACAGGCACAAGAACCATATTTTCCTATTGACAGTATAGGTCCAACTGATAAAGCTTTATTTTCTCAACAAAACCCGAAAAAGGAAGACACTAGCAGAATCATTGAGAGGAGGAGCTCAATACATAAACTTGATAGTAACTGGAGCATGGTCGTCAATCTCAAACAGACTATTCCATTTGACATCAAGACCAAGGCGTAACGTACTAAACCAAAAAGATAATACACAAGCCAAAATCCATACAAGGAGACAGGAATGAATCAAGGAAGGACATGAGTTACATTCATGAATTACATATTATCCTAAAATGACTCAAATGACCAGTTACAGATCAGGTTGGAAACCTGAAATAGAAACTAAGATGGAGGTAACAAGTACTTGTGGGTTTGAAACCATTTTTTATCAAAAATTTAAAGCTCGCGTCAAGGACTTAGCTTTCAAAATGCGAAAAGTAGAAACTGAGACATTGTGAAGTACTGTTAGCTGGAAATCCCAAACTAAGATAACAGTGAACATGACTCTATGAACCTGAAAACGTATTAAGGAGTAATAACAACAATACAGTATTCAACCATCACAACAGCGCATTTTAAGTCACGGCAAACTGAGTGCAAACACGAAAAGCACCGATATATATACATCGAGATTTCTCTTCAAACACGGTATATGAGACTTGAATCGGAGAAGAAAAGCGAGATTAAAGTATTACCTCTATCAGAGCAGCAAACTTGGGACGACGAGTAGTTTGAAGAAAACTTTCCACCACCAGAGAGCTTTGTTTACAACTTCCTTAACTCCGAATGGCTTCTAATTTCAAAGGAAATCTCCAAAGTCAAGTGAAAACCTTAGAATTTGATCTTAAAAAGAAGAGTGCTTTCTGAAAGTCACGACGGCAAACTTAAAAATTTTAAATCGAAAATTTTTCTTAGGATTTTTGTAGATAAAAAGCAGCTCAACGTATGCTTTCTCAGTGTAAAAAATGACCGGCTAACAATTAAGAAGAACAAGGATTTTATAGCCCATAATTAGGGCAAAAGAAGAGGGAAAAGCTGGTGGAGAGCAGGCTGGAATTCGGCTGTGTATTTGAAATTCAAATTCAAATCTTAGACAATCATTACGTATCTCGACTTGTACCGAAAAAATCCGGATCAAAGGGTCATCGGCAGCTTCGGGATGAGGACACCTACCCCACTCTCACAACGACTCTTGTACTGAGGTGAGGGGATAGGCGATGCATATGTACGAAGGGATCTGGGAAAGGAGCAAAGGTATGAAATACTGTTGTAATGGAGGAAGAAAGGTCGGGCATGGGTGTTGTGAAGAAGAAATAAGAAGAAAAGGGGTTTGGGGTAAAAATCTGAAGGAAAAGAAATGCGAGAGGAAGATGAAGATGGGAATTAGGGGCGCGTGTAGTTCATGCCCCAGGAAAATAATGTAATATACGTATAAAATATGTATAATGTTTGTAATGTATGTGTGCTGAAAAAGAAATGGGTGTCAGGTCAGAGACATTTGGGTTGGGTTTTTGAATCTATTGGACCAAGAATTGGCCTAAAACGAGGTTTGAGAAAAAGATTAAGAAACTTGGATTTAAAAATAAATCATATGAAATAGCCAATAAATTCCTAGCAAATTGACTTAAAATGGTGGATTTGGCTAAGACATGAATAAAATGAATTTTATCAATTAATTGACAAGCTTCTTAATTCAAACAAAATAAAATAATCAAGAAAATGTCGAAATCCTCGATTACGAAAGGTGACTAACCAAACTTGATAAAATCATTCACGAATTATAAGAATGAGGAAAATTATATATAAAATCTCTTAAAATATTTTGAATTTTGTAAATGGTAATTACTTTAAATTATTTGAAATTGAAGAATTTTGATAATTAATTAATATTATGGAGGGTAAAAACTTGAGTGTCAACACTTGTCCCTTTCTTTGGATATGATCGATGAAAGAGATCGTGGACAGAGAAACTTGACAAATTCAATTTCTTAACCGACCATATCTTCATCGTCTGAAAGGCTTTTGGCACGGACTTCGAGAAATTGAGGGCGGACCCTAGTTTTAAGTTTCCTACATATCTCAAGTTACAAGAGAATTCAGGGCATTTGTCGTTCAAAAACGTCTGACTTTATGCACAATTTTTGAAATAATTTAAAAGCTATCCCAATATCGAATTATGGAGAAATTGGAATGCTTGGGAATAAGATTAAGAGCATTTGTTGGAATACAACCAAGTTTTCAAAATTGAGCTCGCCTACATATCGTTGGACTTAGAAATATAGCTGATTGTAGTTCGACTCTATCGGTTGAAAAGGAGATCTCTTATTCTGAGATAACCTTTGGTTTAGGAGGAGTGACAAACAAACCGAATTATGAAAAAGAGGCTTGCAACCTCTTAGTCATGAATGTGGCACGTTTCACACCTATAGTTAAGAGCTTACATGGACACAATTTTCAGAACTCTTGGTACCTTGTCACTCAGATTAGACATATCACTTGGAGTGAGAGTTAAAATCACCTAGATGCGAAACTGAAAACTAACGGACCCAAAGAAATACCCATATACCTTCTGATAGGGATGTGGTTGGATTGTGGTAGGAGTCATTCCTCAGCTCGCGCTCGAAGAGTTTGAAACTCCTTTTCAGTCTATGTCCCAATTAGCTGCTAATAAAAAGTCCCACGTTGTATTGTATCCTATTTGATGACGTCTACACCATGTTCGACACATAATCTTCTTTTCGACGTGATAGATAATGAATCAATATGATGCAACACGATGATGACTCTCTCAGCAATAAAGGATGGTGCCTTTCTTGACAACTTGAAAATGCAACGGCCCTCTCAATAGTTTGAACATGTAATGACCCTCTTGGAAATGGATGATGAAATGGCCCTCTTGACAATGACAATGAAATGGTCCTCTTGGCATCTTAAAATAAAATGGCCCTCTTGGTGATGATGATGAGATGATCCTCTTGGCAATGATGATGAAATGGACCTCTTGGCGACTGGAATAAAATGACCCTCTTGGCGATGATGATGAAATAGCCCTCTTGGCAACTGGAAAATAAAAAATGGCCCTCTCGGCAATGATGATGAAATGACCCTCTGAGCAACTGGAAAATGAAATGTCCCTCTTGGAGATGATGATGAAATGACCCTCTTGGCAACTGGAAAATAAAAAATGGTCCTCTCTGCGATGATGATAAAATAGCCCTCTTGGCAACTTCAAAATAAAGTGGCCCTCTTGGGAACTAGAAAATAAAAAATGGCCCTCTCGGTGATGATGATAAAATGGCCCTCTTGGCAATGATGATGAAATGACCCTCTTGGCAACTCGAAAATTAAATGGCCCTCTCGGCAATAATGATAAAATGGCCCTCTTGGCAACTGAAAAATAAAAATGACCCTCTTGGCAATGATGATGAAATGACCCTCTTGGCAACCGTGAATATTTCCCTTGCATTCACAGAAAATTTCTTAATTTTTAAAAGAGAATTGATTTGTGTTGATTCTTCAGTTGTTTGCTTCCCATCCTCCTTTGGTGGACCGCTTCGATCTTCCGCCTCTTGGTAGACAAAAGATAAAGACACATTTTGACAAGATATTTGATACATAAAAAAATTTTAGACACGATAAATTTAGAAGAGGATTTTTGAGGTAAGGTTATTGCCAATTATCATGTCAAGTAAAGCTTAGATGAATGAGTTCAACTTCTGACATAGTTCTCTTGATGCATCAATGTTGTCTTTGAATTTCTCATCAGGCAAAAGATCTTCAAGGTCGCTTTCAGACTTCTAATGACACCTAATGAAATTTTAAGGATGACCTCAAAAATTTTTGTCCCAGTTAAATGTCGTGATAAAGCACAAACTTGCTAGAGGACCATGAGAATTTTTGAGATCTCAAAAATTCTGTCCTAGTCAAAATGCCTTATACTTTGACTTGTCAGAGATGGATCTTTTGTTGATAATTTTGAGTTCCTCTAAAAAATTTTATCCCAGTTTCCTTTATGGGAGTATGACCGAACTGTTATGGCGCCTATGTATCCCATTGAGGCAGAGTCATATCAAACGTAGTTCCCCTCTCGGGAGGTAGCAAAATATAAGTTTAAATAAGAAAATGGTCAAGGCCGAAATTGGACGGGTACGTATCTCATTCTTGAGAATTCAGGTCAAACGTAGTTCAAATCAAAAGAGTTAATAAAAGGGTAACGGGATGACCGAGGTGACATAGGCAGCCTACATATCTCATTCTTGAGAATTCAGGTCAAGCATAGTTCGTTACACGAGGAATTAATTTTAAAATGCTGAAAGTTGTTACAAGCAAAATAATGCAACAAAAGGAAAAGAGTAGCAAAAAGTTTTTAAACCTTCAAAGGTAATATCTCTTGACGACGTCTGAATTGATTGATTTTGGCCACTCTTGATCATCCATCTCTGACAAAATCAGTGCTCCTCCTTGCAACACTTTGTGAACCATGTACGACCCTTGCCAATTTGGTGCAAATTTTCATTTATATTCATTTTGATTGGGAAGGATGCATTTAAGAACCAATTGCCCAACTTTGAACCTCCGAGGTCTCACTCTCTTATGGAAAGCATGAATCGTTCTCTATTGATACAACTGACCATGGCAAACAACTGTCATTCTTTTTTCGTCGATCAAGGCCAAATGTTCAATTTGGTTGGGGACCCAATCTGCATCACTTAACTCAGCTTCTTGAATAACTCTTAATGATGGTATTTCAACTTCAGCAGGTATCACTGCTTCTGTTCCATACACCAACAAGTACGGAGTTGCTCCAATTGATGTTCGGGCAGTCGTGCGATAACCCAATAGAGCATAGGGTATCATTTCATGCTATCCTCGATGCTTGTCGATCATTTTCCTTAGGAACTTCTTGATATTCTTGTTGGCAGCTTCTATGGCTCCATTCGTTTGTGGACGATATGCTATTGAGTTTTAGTGAGTAATCTTGAATTGCTCACATATTTCTTTCATCAAATTACTATTGAGATTCGCCCAATTATCGGTGATGATGGAATATGGTATCCCAAATTGGCATATCAAGTTGTTGCGCACAAAATCACTGACCACTTGTCACAGACTTGTGAGAGACTACTTCCACCCATTTGGTAGAGTAATCAATGGCAACCAAAACAAATCTATGACCACTGGAGGCAGCTGGCTCTATTGGGCTAATAACATCCATGCCCCAAGCTACAAACGGTCAAAGAGAACTCATAGCTTTGAGTTCCTGAGGAGGTACTCGAATCAAATCACCATGTACCTGGCATTGATGACATTTTTGCACAAACTTGCAACAATCATATGCCATAGTCATCCAAAAATGACCTGCTCAAAGGATCTTCTTCGCCAAAGTAAGTCCACTCATATGAGTGCCGCAGATCCCTGCATGTACTTGTTCTAGAAGTCTCGTAGCTTCTGTGGCATCCACACATCTTAGGAGGCTCAGATCTGGGGTCCTTATATAAAGAATTTCCCCTCTTGGAAAGAAGTTGTTAGCTAGTCGGCGTATGGCCTTTTTTTGATTGGAAGTAGCACTTTCTGGATAGGTTCCGATCTCGAAATACCTTTTTATGTCAAAATACCAAGGTTTTCCATCTGGTTCCACTTCAACATGTGAATAATGGGCTAGTTGTTCTTTCAAATTTATCTCCACGGGATTGATATATGTCATATTTGGATGCTGGATCATTAAAGAAATGGTGGCAAGGGCATTGGCAAACTCATTCTGCACCCTTGGAGTATGCTTAAACTCGATCTTTTAAGAGACCTCTTCGATAACCTCTGTACTAATTGTACATATGGTATGATCTTTGGATTCTTTGTAGCAATTATCCTTGAACTTCATGAGTTAGCAAATCTGAATCCCTAATAACTAACAACTCATGGACATTCATGTCGATGGCCATCTCCATGCCAAGAATGCAAGCTTTGTATCTAACTATGTTATCAGTACAGCGAAATCAAAGTTTTGCAGCTATAGAATAATGTTGGCCAGATTCTGATACCAAGACTGCTCCGACTCTAGTACCTCGGCAATTTACCGCTCCATCAAAGAACATTCGCCATCCGGGATATACCTCACACATGTCTTCACCCGCAAATGATACTTCTTCATCTGGAAAGTAAGTTTTGAGCGATTCATATTCATCGTCCATCGGATTTTCTGCAAGGTGGTCAACTAAGGCCTGTGCCTTAATCGCTTTCTGAGTCACATACACTATATTAAATTCACTCAAAAGCATTTGCCATTTGGCTAACCTTTCAGTTGGCATCGCCTTCTGAAAGATATCCCTCAATGGGTCCATTTTTGAAATGAGGTAAGTAGTGTACGAAGATTGGTAATGTCTTAATTTTGAGCAACCTACGTCAAAGCGCAACAAGTTTTCTCCAAATAAGTATATCGGGCCTCGTATGGAGTAAGCTTCTTGCTTAGATAGTAAATTTCTCACTCCTTTTTCCTTGTTTCATCATGTTGACCTAGAACATATTCGAATGCATTTTCTGAGACAGATAGGTACAATAATAGTGGGCTTCCTTCTCGTGGAGGGACTAGCACCGGTGGGTTAGACAAATAGCCTTTGATAGTACCAAAAGCATTTTGACATTTTTTGGTCCATTCTGTAAATGCATTGTTTCTTATTAGCTTAAAATAGGCTCACAAATCATTGTGGATTGAGCTATGAATCGACTGATACAGTTCAATCTTCCCAAAAAAACTCTTAACTTCTTTCTTCGTCCTTGGAGGTGGCAATTCTTGGATTGCTTTTGGTTTTGGAAGGATCGAGCTCAATACCTCTTCTGCTGATGATGAATCCTAGTAATTTGCCAGCAGGCACTCTAAAAGCACATTTGGCAGGATTCAATTTCTGACTATATTGGCACAGGCGGTCAAAGAATTTCTTTGAGTGAGTTAGATGATCTGAACTCTCGTGGGACTTGATGATAACATCATCCACATATACCTCAATTTCTTTATGAATCATATCATGAAAAAGAGTTGTCATTGCTCTCATATAATTAGCTCTAGCCTTTTAGAGCAAATGGCATCACTCGATAATGATATACACCCCAAGACGTGATAAAAATGTTTTTTCTGTATCTTCCTCATCTATTAGAATTTGGTAATAACCCGCAAAACAATCCACGAACGATAGCATCTCATGACTAGCGCACTTGTCAAAGAGAATGTGGATATTTGGTAGTGGAAAATCATCCTTGGGACTAGCTTTATTGAGATCTTTGTAGTCAACACAAATCCTAATCTTTCCATCTTTCTTGGGCATCGGAACAATATTGCCTAACCAAGTGGGATATTATGTCCTTCCACCACCGATTATATTTTCTTAGTAACCTCTTTCTTGATTTTTAGACTCAGATCTGGTTTGAATTTTCGAGTCTTTTGCTTTACCGGACTGATTCCTAGATTGATCGGCAATTTGTGAGAAACAATGTCTTTGCTTAAACCTGGCATGTCATCATAGGACCAAGCAAATAAATCCATGTATTCTTTAAGCAGGCTAACAAGTTGTCCTCTCCGGGCATCTTCCAAATGAACACTGTTCTAGTCTCTTTAATATCTTCTTCACTTCCTAAGTTCACAGTTTTTGTTTCCTCCAAATTAGGCTTATCTTGATTTTCAAATTATTACAGTTCCTCAGCGAGGTGTTTGGGCATCATGGTTCTCTCATCACAGTCTTCAAGCTCATTGTTATCTACTTTATTTTGTTCATTTATCTTGTGACATTACATAATATTGGAAGGTTTAAAGTTGTTTTTACTAAAACCATAAACAACATAGTTAGACAAAAAAAATTGAAATGATAAAATGGATAGTAAGTAAACTTTAAATAAATGGAGGTTTTCATTTAACTAAAATAGAAATTGAAAACTTTAGCTATGACCATAGGTCAGTTTGCCTTCTTGAAACATCATGGAGAAAATTAAAACATAACAAAACAAAATAGAGGTGGGTTTCGGGCCTCCTCCAGACCACCATCATTTGGAAAATAAACATTTAAATGAGTCTTTATCGACCAAGACGAGCGGGAGATCAATAGTGGGGTAGATGTCCAATTTGTTACTTGCTTGTCCGGCCCCATCTGTCGAATCCTCGACGTCTCTGCTGCATCATCCATTATAACATCAACTTCTTCAAAAAGATTCCAGATTCCTTCCCCTAGATTATCATCATTGACATATTTTCTTATTAGAAATGACTGGTGCAAATGAGGTATCAGCCTAGCTAGTGCCTAATTAACTTTCTTGTTAGATGTCACCCAGTCATTCTAAAGTAACATATCTCAAACTAAACTTTGACGGCTTCATCGGCAACCAAATGGCTCAACGATGCCTTGCAAGTATTTTCCCAGCCCAAAACTTGGTTCAAATCCATTTCTGAGCATAACTCTGGCTATCATCTTGTAGACATCTGGTATAGAAGGTCCAGGTGCCAAATCATCACCAGTTGTATTCACTATCTCTACAGTGTAAAAATTAGACCCTCTAGTGACATTATCGACAATGGGCGAATGCATGCTTGAGTGACTTCCCTAACAATAAATGACCACTTCAATATCATTCCACACAAACTTTATCATCTGATGAAGGTTAGAGGGCACTGCTCCAGCCATATGAATCCAAGGTCTTCCCAACAATATGTAATAGCTAGTGGTAATGTCCATCACTTGGAATTCAGCTACGAACTCAACAAGTCCTACAAGGATGATTAAATTCACAACCCCTAATGTGTCTCTTTGACCTCTATCAAAGGCTCTCACATTAACCTGGTTCAGAAGAATCTTACTAACGTCAAAATTCAGCTATTTAAGGGTAGACAAAGGACATATGTTTAGCCCAGATCCATTATCGATCAAAACACGATTTAGAACCATATCTCTGCATTTAATTGTGACATACAGTGCTTTATTATGCATCGATCCTTCAAATAGCAATTCCTCATCACTAAAACTAATGCGATGTCCTCGGGCGATTTGGCTTATTGTCACTGCAAGATTATCACTATTTGTTCCCATGGGCATATAAACACCTTCCAATGCTTTCACCAGTGCTTTCCTATGTTGTTGTGAACTCATCAACAGTGCCCATATGGAAATTTGGGCTAGCGTCTTCTCTAAATGCTTCACAATGGAATATTCCTTAGGCTGCATTTTGCTCCAAAACTCTTCCACAACACTTATTGGCCTTTTACATTGGTCTTTCTTGGTAGGTCTTTGCATCAATTCTTTCGGCGTATAGCATCTATCGGACCTGGTCAGTCTTTGTGTGTTGGCAGTTTCAATAATAAACCTGTTTTTGAGCAGGAGCTCTCTTTGGTATCACAACAACAACTTTTGGATGCGTTAAGATCACAAACTTCGATTTCTCAGAAATGCATAAAGATGCTACATTTTTCTCCAGACTGTAAACATTATCTGGGACTATTGTTTTAGACACATACCAATCATCTTCTTTCTCAAACATACTGGCAGTGTTTCCTCTATGATTAGGCAAAGGATTATTGTTGACATTTGGAGCGACAGTCTGAAGAACAACCATGTCGTGGTCAATTAAATCTTGGATTTTGTGCTTTAGATTTATGTAGTCTTCAGTATCATATCCAATATTGTTAGAATGATAAGCATATGTTCGATCACCTCTTAAGAGTCGAGAGTTTGTGTCTACTGGTTTTGGAGGGATAGGATGGATCATTCCTGCAGCCAACAACCTTTCAAATAATTTTTTCCGGCTTTCGACGAGTGGAGTGAACAGCCTAGGAGGCCTTTTTTCTGAGCTTGGACGAGGAGGGTTATAATTATTTTGTGGAGGTGGGGGCACTTGATGGTAATTTAGAGGGTTTTCGCGGGAAGGAAGGGGAGTTTGAAATCTTGGGTAGGGTGGGTTTCAGTAGCTTAGTTATGGAGTTTGGTAGTTTGGTTGTATGGTTTGGTAGTTTGGGGTGAAGTAATTGGCAGGAGGATTTTGGTCGATTGGTTGAACATTGGAGCAGTTTGGTGTTGAAGGTTGATCATTCATGTGACTACTTAGGTATTGTGGGGAGGCTTGGTGTATTGGGGGTAGAGTTTGGTATCTAGGAAATGAACTTTGAGAGGAGTGAAGATAGGTTTGGAAGGGTGCATATTTTCTAGGATAATTGTTAAAGGGTCTGATCTTATTTGGTGTATAGGAAATAGATAACACATCCTCTATCTTCTTCCTTGGTAATACTGAGGATCCAACTGAATTGGACACACGAAAAATCTTTCCTGTTCTGAGTCCATCCTCAGTAGTCTCCTCTATCTTGACTATCTCAGCAAATTTTGCCCCAATAAGCAATATCATTCTGTCATAGAATTCAGGCTCCTAGGTGCGTACAAATATTTCAATGACCTCTTTCTCGGACATGGGAGGTCAAACCATGGAAGCCTCTTTCTCCATCTATAGGCGTACTCTCGATAACTCTTGATAGATTTTTGCTTTAGTTTTTCCAAAGAATATCGATCTGGAACAATCTCGATGTTGTAAGCGAATCTCTCAACAACATCCTTGGCTATAGCACCCCAACTAGCCCATTGGTCCATTTCTTGAGAAGTAAACCATTTTAAGGCCTCCCCGCTCAAGCTCTGACTGAAAAGTCTCATCAGTAACGCCTCATTCTTTGCTACACCTACAAGCTGATCACAATAAGCTCTCAAGTGGGAAAGAGGGTTTCCAACTCCATCGAAATCACCAAATTTTGGTATTTTGAATCCTTTTGGAAGGTTCAAATTAGGGTGCATACACAAATTCTCATAGTTCAATCATGCGACATCTGGTGCAAGGTGAAATTGTTTCGTAGCCTTTGCAATTTCTTCCTTTATGCTTAAATTGGTCATTTCTTCCTTAACCTTCCACTCTTTTTTCTTTTCCTCATAATGATCAATTTCTGGGTATGTCGGATATGAAATATGTGGCTTGGGAAGGCTAGATATATGGAATGGAGCTTTCAGAGGCAAGCATTGAGTGGGAGGTGGGTTTTGGTTGTGTTGTTCTTGATCTTTTGGAGGGGCTATTTGTGGGATAGTAGTATTAGAGTTTTGGGGAGGAGTAAAAGTTGGTATGTTGTTGGGATTTTGAGGTGGAGGGAAGGCCTGTATGTTGGTATTGGGATTTTTTATTGGAGAAGGTGTATGGCCTAAGGAGCTGACATGATATCTGTCAATATCAGGGGTGTTTTGAATAGAGATAAAGGGTGGGTTATCTAAGGTAGGTTCACAGGTTAGGTTTGAATGAGGAGAGGGGAGTGGAGACCTCTTATCGTTAAGACTAGGAAGGTTAGCAAAAATGACCAAGTTCGTCAAGTCTTGGGCCTTTTGCATCTCAATCCTCATCTTTGTTACTTGCTGCATTAGCTATGCAATTAATTTGTTTTGTTCAGCAATGATGAGATCTACTACGGTAATTTCTGTCGAGCCCACATCCTCATTGTTTCCGGCCATTGTTATCTTTGACGAGTTTTGATAGGGGAAGGAACCTTTGCAAACCTTTGCTCGGGTAAAGTGTGGATGGTCGGCCATCTTATCAACACAAATCAATTCTAAGGTACCTGTAAGAAGAATTACTCAAAGGCAAGTATGTTTGTTTCCTTTAATTGGCATGTGATACAAGATAGCATACATAATATAATGAACACCCCATAGCCATAGCATAAAACAAATATTGTGCATCCTAAATAGGTATGTGACCCCTTAGTGCCAAGGGTTGGCCTATCGATTTGAAGGATGCATCATTGTCGTTTTAAATATTTCATCATTCCCCATACAACATATTCTATAAATAGATAAAAATGTATTACAAAGCGTCATAATAGGGGATACATTTTAGGGAAAGGGAAAAATGTGAATACAAAGAAAAACATTCCCACGCAGGGGGTAAACTAACTAGAAGAAAATCCTGCTTCATTCCTGCTTTCTCCACCTCTCCTCGAATATGGCATGAATGCAGCATCAAGAAAGGCTTAGTTAGTAAGGCATGCTCGGATGTCGGCGTTTGCTGAAGAGTGGTGATTTGTCTTTCCAAATTTTGATACAACTGAACCAAGCATGTTCTTGCGCCAACTAGCTCTTGTGTCCTAAAGGTTAAAACTCTGCGAAGCCCTTTCTCTTGGTGCAAGTACTCCTGTTCTCTTCGCTGAAATTCTCGTTCCCTGTCATCCCATTGTTGTTGAAAAAGTTTGTTTTGGACCTAGATTCTTGCTTCTACATCTTCCAATCATGGATCAAGGTGAGGCCCTAGGGTGAGCTCATTTTTTAAGTCCTCCCTTAGACATTCTTTGTACCCTCACTTATAGCCTATGCAATACCTATTTTCAGCAATACTTTCTTTTCCCAAGTAGACACACATGGACCATTCTGTAAGGATGTCATTTGCATAGGGAACCTTTTCAAGATCCTCGTAATCTATAACAAACTAGCTAGTGTCCCTTGTCTTAGGATCAACTTGCTTTCTCCCAAACTGTCTCATTACTCGGTTTAGGGAGTAGGGCCTCATGTCTCGGATACCCATAAGGACCAAGAAAGGGAATCGTCTCCCTTGCATTGCCACCCTTTTAGTCATTTAGTCATTGAACATCCATGAAATATTATCCTCTTTCAAATCATAGAGGGCTTTGGCACATCCTTCTTTCGACCTTTTCATGTCGAATTTTTGGATAATTAATAGGAGTTCATGGTGAGCCCCCGTCTTGCTTTCTCAAATCTTGCTTCCATTCTGTAAATTTTGTAGCCAAATGCAAAGACATCCAACATTGAAGTGGCAGGTTGCACTCCTGAAAGAATCTGTACCCGTTCTTACACAATCCAAGAGATCGATAAATGTCAGTCATAATGATTGGTGCCAAATCGCAATACTTCTTTTGGCCATCTTCACCTAGGCCATGGAAGATGGCTAAAAGAACTATTGCGATTTGGCACCAATCATTATGACCATGGAAGATGGCATGCGTGACCATGACTACTCTGGAATCTATTATGTTTGTCTGATCTTGAGGGAATACCATGGTCCCTAAGAGGCATATGGAAAAGGCTAATGCTTGAGTACTGATCTAAGTGGCATAATCATGAAATTCATTAGGAAATCTCTCGAAATAGCTCTTATGTCCCCAATGCTCAAAAAACCTCAAGAAAGGGATTTTTGGAGTATCTAACCAATCAACTTTTACAAGGAAGAGCATTTCCTTCATTTCTTGCTGGTTGGTCTACTTGGTATCAGAATGTTATTTATTTTTTAAAATCAATTTTTATTAAATAAGACAAATAATTAAATACATTCATTATGTACCAGAATGTTATAGTCCAGGTGTTCTTTCCTTTTTTCATATAACCCCTTAGACTCTAAACAATCTCTAATCTCCTCAATTGTACGTGTCAGCTCAACATCACCGAATTGAAACACCAATCTCTCATCGTCCCAAAATCTAATAATTACTTTGACAAATGTGGGGTATGCCTGAAAATCCATTAATGAATGTAGGTTCCCTAGATATGTGATGACCTGGCTTTATTCATCTTTGCTAAGATTATTCCACCAGATGCGGAGAAGATCCAGAGTCTTTTTAACCATTTCGAACTCTGGGAATTGATTAACCATCTACAAGAAACAAAAAGTATTAGAAAAACCCCCAAGCCCGCGAACGATGAATTATTTAAATGACATATACATCCTTTGAATTAAACAAACAAAATGATCATCCACTAGGGCCAAAGGCAACTTTGGACTTAAGGTGGACTGCTAATGGGCCCAATACCCCTTAGGTATTAGGTCAACCTAGGCCAATGCACTTACAGGGTTTTGGCTCAACTCTAACCTAGGTTACTTAGAGTGGGCGTATTTTGACTGTGGAAAGGTGACCCAGGCAAACAACATTGGCTGGGGAAGATAACGACCGTTGACCTCGCAAGATCAGCTCACTTCATCAGGGTACCCCGATGGAAAATTTGGATTAAATGACTATGACCGACATAACCATCATTTAGTGCAAAACAAAAATTGTCAAGTGGCGGAAATTGCTATGAATGATATGATAGTTATAATAACTTGAAATTAAACAAGTACGACACAAATAGAGAAAATAAAGGAAATTACTAATTATTACAATGCGATAGTTAGTCAAACAACCTAATTTAATGGTTAGAACCTAATTAAAATTCCCAGCAGAGTCGTCATTTCTTTTATATGAAAAAATGACTTGCACTTTCGAGAATTTAACTTATTACTCAACTGGTTTAAATAAATCAAATTTTAAAAATTAAAACAGAGTCGCCACTTAATCTTTAAGGAAAAATCAAGAAACCCTTAAAATGTTTTAAAAGACTTAAATAGAAAAAAATCTTTTACAATCCAAAGAAATAGTTTAAATTCACATTTCCTATCTTGAAGGTTAAGCTTGTGTCCGCTCCTATCTTGTCTCTACCGGAAGGCTTGGAAGAGTTTGTTGTGTATTGTGATGCGTCTCGAATTGGTTTGGGTTGTGTGTTGATGCAAAATGGTAAGGTGATAGCCTATGCTTCTAGGCAACTCATCATCATCATCATCATCATACCCAGTAAAATCCCACAAGTGGGGTCTGGGGAGGGTATAATGTACGCAGACCTTCCCACTACTTCTAGGCAACTCAAAGTGCATGAAAAGAATTATCCTACTCATGATCTTGAATTGACCGCCGTGGTTTTTGCTTTGGAAATTTGGCGTCATTATTTGTATGGGGTGCATGTTGATGTGTTTACCGATCATAAGAGTCACCAATATGTGTTCACTCAAAAAGATCTCAACTTGAGGCAAAGAAGGTGGTTAGAACTTCTTAAGGATTATGATATGAGTCTGCATTATCATCTCAGTAAGGCTGACGTTGTGGCGAATGCTTTGAGTAGGGTGTCTAGGGGTAGCCTAGCAAATGTTGATGGTTGGTGCATAGAGTTTGCTAGGGATGTCCATCGATTGGCTAGATTGAGGGTTAGGTTAGAAGAGGTTGATAATCATGGCATTCTGGTTCCTGATGGTTCAAAGTCTTCCTTGGTTGATGACGTAAAGCAAAGCAAGATCGTGATCCCTCCTTATTAGAATTGAAGGCCTTGGTGAAAGAGGGCAAGGTGGAGGTTTTCTCCCAAGGTGGAGATGGTGCCCTTAGGTACTAAAGTATGTTGTGTGTGCCTTGTGTTGATGGTTGGAGAGAGAAAATTCTTGATGAGGCTTATAATTTTTCCTATTCTATTCACCCTGATTCTACAAAGATGTATAGGGATTTGAGGGATGTGTTTTGGTGGGGAGGTATGAAGAAAGACATTGCCAAATTTGTATCCGGTTGTCATAGTTGTCAATAAGTCAAAGCCGAACACCAAAGGCCAGGTGGCCTAACCCAAGACATAGAGATTCATACTTGGAAGTGGGCGGAAATTAACAATGATTTTATGGTTGAGTTACCTAAGACTAGAAAGGGTTTTGATTCTATTGGGGTGGTAATTGATAAAATTACAAAGCCAGCTCATTTCTTACAGGTTAAGACTATTTATGGGCCTATGCTAAATTCTACATTCATGAGTTGGTGAGATTACGTGGGGTGCCTTTGTCTATCATATCGGATCGTGGTGCACAATTCACTTCACACTTTTGAAGGTACTTCCAAAGGGGCCTTGGAGCTAAGGTAAAGCTTAGTATGACCTTTCACCCTCAAACAGATGGCCGAGCTGAAAGAACTATCCAAACTCTTAAGGATATGCTTAGGGCTTATATTTTGGAGTTCAAGGGTAGTATGGATGATTATCTTCCATTGATTGAGTTTGCTTATAATAATAGCTATCATTCTAGCATTGGTATGGCTCCTTTTGAGGCGCTCTATTGTAGGCATTGTAGATCATCGGTTGGGTGGTTTGAAGTGGGAGAAATGGCTTTGTTGGGTCCGGATCTAGTTATGGATTCCATGGAGAAGGTAAGGTTGATTATAGAAAGGTTGAAAACAGCCCAAAGTCGCCAAAAGTCTTATGCCGATGTGAAAAGAAGAAAGCTTGAATTTAATGTTGGTGATTGGGTCTATTTAAAGGTGTCACCCATGAAGGGTGTGGTACATTTTGGTAAGAAGGGTAAATTGAGTCCAAGATTTGTTGGTCCTTATAGGGTATTGAGGAGGATTGCCACAGTGGCCTATGAGTTGGAGTTGCCTAGTGAAATGGGTTTGGTACATCTAGTCTTCCATGTGTCTATGTTGAGGAAGTGTGTGGGGGACCCTAATGCTGTTGTGCTTCCTTGATGTTGTGGGTATGGTTGAAGATAACTTGACTTATGAAGAGGTTCCAGTAGATATCTTGGATAGACAAGTGAAGAGGTTGAGGAACAAGGATGTTACTTTCGCTAAGGTCCTTTGGAGGAATCAACAAGTCGAAAGTGCTACATGGGAGGCCGAAGCGGACATGCAAAAATGATATCCTTAACTTTCCCATTCTACTCATGTCTAAGGTACTAATTCTAAGTCTTCTATCTGATATCATGTCTCATGTTTCAGCCCCTATGTCATTTGCATGCATTCATATTTATATTGTCAAAGTTCATGGTGATTTTTACACTTTTGTTGAGATTTTGAAAATGGTGTTTTGAGTGTGTTGATGCATTCTTGTTGGGGATGATCTCTTCATGATTACTCTTCTTATGTACATTTCTTTGACATTCATGGACGGATGTTCCCAAGGGGGAGATATTGAAACGACCCCAAAAAGTGCCCAAAAATGTGCTTCGGAAGTGTCCGGAATCGTAATTTCCATATATATCAAAATTTGTGTGTGATATCAAAAATCTGAGATCATATTTCTGATCAGGGGGTCAAATTTAGTGGGAAATGGGTCTAAACCCAATTTTAGAGCAAACGAATCACAATTTAATTTTCCCAAAAATCACATTCCAGTGAGGTATTCGCGCCAAAGGCGCGACGTGCCAACGACGCGCCTCAGTGTTATTTTGTGTGCAGTTTTCTGTTCGGTCCAAGAATTTTGATCTTGGGCCTAAGTCCTCCCATGCGTAAAAGTACCTATACTTAGTCATATTTCAATACCATATCATACTAAACATTCCCCAATACTCACTCAAACACTTGGACAAATATTTCACCCCAAAACTCAAGTCCCAAAACTTACCCGGATCTTAAGGATTTCACTCAAGCTTCAAGTCTCCATTTTCAATCTTCATCAAGAATTCTCCAAAGTCAAGGTATGTGGGTTTCGACATTGGGTCCTTTCACCATGGTGCCCAAGCTTCCTTTTTACCTAAAATACATGTTTCTAAGTTGATTTTACAAATGAATTTTCTATTATGAATTTGACTATGAATTATGTTGGGGTTTTTTAAAAGGTGTTGGCTGTTTATTAATATTTTGAGCTATGAATCTTAGATCTATCTTGAGATTTGATGAAGGGTTTTGATATATACTGCATGATGGTGTTACCAAGTATTGGTGGGATGATTTACTTCAAGATTTCTTGCATGATTTCACTCTTTAATTTCATAGTTTTTCCACTAGCATTGCACACCTACCAAGTGTTTACGAAATGTCTGGTTATTGTATCTTGAGTTGTTGAAGGCTTAAGACTTGGCATATGAGTTAAGTGACTTTATTATGATGAAGGGTGATAAGAATGTGTTGATATCATGAGAAGTATCTATTGTGTTGATGTCATGAGAAGTATGTATGTGTCCATGTCATGTGAAGCATCTATTGTATTGTGAGTTGACCATAGTCAATTGAGGGGTGATGCCTCAATCACCTAGATGGGGGTGGTATGCCATCAACAAATTGAGGGGTTGGTACCTCAATCATCTCAGATAGAAGTGGTGTCCCATCAACCAATTGAGGGGTTGTTACCTCAATCATCTCGGATAGGGGGGTATGCTATCAACCAATTAAGGGGTTGGTACCTCAATCATCTCAGATGGGGGCGGTATGCCATTATCCAATTGAGGGGTTGGTACCTCTATAACTTTAAAGGGGTGGTCTACCTTAGATTCTAAGTACTAATTTTCTTGGTCTATGATGATGGTCTATTTCTTTACTTGTAGTATGTTCTTTATATAAGCATGTTTACTCTAAGTATCATTCATGCATGCCATATTGTTATATATTCATCTATTGCCTAATTATGCTTTTTGACTATGGTACTATCTATTGCTGCATTGCATCCTACATACTTCGTACATTCAAACATACTAATGCATACTTTTGCCTACATGATATCACCATGTAGGAACCGGATCCCCACTTGATCCTCCTCCTCCTCCTCCACGTGGCTAGTGCAATTTCCTTACAAAGAAAGTGGTGAGACCTCAACTTTGGGGACATTGACTTTGATCTTATGCAATGTATAAAGATTCTCTTTCCTTGTTATTGTGTACTTAACTATGAGGGTGAGCCCGGTTGCTTGCCTTGGCCCCCGCTAAATTCTATGGTTAGTGGTGTTGTTGGAAATGTTATGTATAATGCTATGAGCTTTGGTACTTTTGACTCTATGATGTTTATGCTACGTAAGATGTCCCTTAGCCTCGGTTATCCCTATTTCTATCATTATTTGTTAATCATTACTTTCGCGACCAAGAATGTGTAAGGATATGTTAAGAGGCTTTCTTGGGTCACTTCGGGTTCCCCATACGTCGTGTCACATCTAGGCCCTAGGCGTGAGTTGTGACATCTAGTTAGCTTTAATCTCCTATTTTATTTGTGGAGGTTCCATCTTGCTCGGTGGCTTCAGCACGAACAGTCGGACATGGTGACTAATTTACTCCTACTATATGCCCTGTCAAGTGCCGGGTTGCTCCGAATGATCTGTTTCAGGATAGATCTCTTTGTGCAAATGTTGTCAAGTGCTTGGATGATCGCCTACCTAATGTGGACGATGTGCGAGGCAGTTATGGTCTTGAATTTTTCTTCTATGATCATCATGGCGTGCCATGGTAGCATCTTAGGTAGTGATGGCATGAATGCCTGCTTCAGACAGAGTCTCCTCCTAGCTCAATGTAGATTCTTGCCATCTTGTGGAAATTGATACCAAGACATTTCTATCATGCGACATACATTTCATCTTGAAGAGCTGTCTCTGAAGCTTCTCTCTTCGTTGGCCGGTATCTCCACGGAAGACTTCCATAAGGATGTTTAGGTTGCCTCTGAAGATTTGGTATGTGAGGAAGTTGTTATGATTTTTGCAATCCTAATGCATTCCACCAACCCCTGATAATACCTGAGAATCTTGACGTGAATTTGGACATGATCTTGTACTTCTCATGTTCGATCGAATTCTTGGTGGCCATCCAAGTGTAGAAACTTGGATTCTCTGGGGCTACTATGAGACCTTGACATCGTCGAGGGTGAAAGTATGAAATCCAGTTCCAACTTGATTTGGAGATGTAGTTGATGGTTCTAACCTTTATTCTTGGATAGGATCATCTGTCATGCCGTCTCTGCCATCATTGATTTCAGAGACTTCAGGT
This sequence comes from Solanum medicagineum, assembly GCA_026153255.1. Classification (NCBI taxonomy): domain Eukaryota; kingdom Viridiplantae; phylum Streptophyta; class Magnoliopsida; order Solanales; family Solanaceae; genus Solanum; species Solanum medicagineum. The sequence goes on along the minus strand of JAPFFP010000113.1, from coordinate 11,903,270 downwards.
TCTTTATACTGGTTCATGAAAAGTGAGGGACAATCCTCCTCGTCTGATGTTAGTGATGATTCTGCGGTTTCTTCCACATATTCCTGGGAATCGTCAACATATTCTTGGAAATCAATTGATAGTGAATCCTCACTATCTTGGATGTATCCTTCTAAGGGATAATTGTCCTCAGGCGAGAACTTGGAGGTGATTCTTTCTAATTTTCATTGCATCAGAGATCCTCATCGATTGAGACTTTAGATTCTGAGGTAGTTTCATTTTGTTGTTCGTTGAATCCAAAGTGTTTAACGATTGCCCTGAGGTAACCATCAGTTGGGCTATCCTCTTTTAAGGCATAAAGCTTCGAAGCCTCATGATTGGATTTGATCGGTTCAGGTTCGGGGAAGCGATGATCTTTGGGTTGCCAGTCCTCTTGATTGATGGATCTTATCATACCAACTCATGCTTATCCTCGTCTTTTTTTTCTTTGGTGATGCAATTTTATAGTCGTCAAAGGTCGGACGTCGAAAGACTAGGTCCTTCCTGCAGTTGCAGTGGATGCATCTTGATGTGATGTTCTTCTTTTTGTGGGTGTTGCATTTGGTGATCATTATGGTTCCTGGATTCATAGCTTTCTTTCTCTTTGCCTTTTTCTGTGCTTCTTCGGCTTGCTCCTGGGTTGCTGCTACTACATCATTTCTCTCCCACATGAACTTAGCTATGTCAAACTCTGGTTCTTCCTTTTGTTGGGAAGCTCATGGTGAATCAGAGAAGAACTTGTGCATGAAGCTCTTCTTCTTCGACAGGGAGTAAGGCTGTGATCACATAAGAAATAAGGTAGGCCTAGTTGGAGAAGTTGATATCCTTCTTGGCTCGGGACTACCGTATTTCAAGCTCTGGATATGCTCCTTGATGACTTCTATCTCATTCCTCTATTGTTCGAATAAGTGAGATAGTGACGTGCCTGGGTGGACATAAATCGAACTGTATAGTTTTTAACATATGTTCCAGTGCTCGAATAAGCCCAACATGTTGCTTGGACGTCTTTTTCATCTTCTTTTCCATCAAGTTAATCTTTGTTTGCATCTTTCCTTAAGACTAGATGACGCACTTGATGGAATGAATGATGTTGGACAACACCTTGTTTTGGATCATAGCATTCTTTGATTGCCAGTTGAGGATTTCCTTTATGTCGCCTTGTGGCATATATTCTCACGATGGTAGGATAACTTTCTTGTGTGGTACTTTTAGAGAGTAGCTCAGGTTATCCTTTTCAAAAGGTTGGTATGGGAGGAAATCATATGAGTGGCTGGAGCTTGTGGGTGATAGCATAAACATTGGAGGTGCAGGCTCTTTTGTGGAGGTAGGTTTTTATGGAGTTAGTAAGGGTGGCCTTTGTAGGTTTCTTGGTTCATATGTGACAATGAGCTAAGGTTCTTTCCAGTTGTAGTCCATATCCATCAATATCACATCATCTTGGCTTCTTGGCAGTCACAGTCCATGTACCATGGTATGTGTCCTGTGAAGGGACAGCGAGACCGATGGACACATTGACCATTCAGATCGAACTGCTCGATCCAATCGTCGAAGTGGTAGGTACCAAACTCAGATGCAAGCTTTGGATCTGCAAGTTCTGGGTTATCATCTAGGGGTTGGTACATATTTGTGGAGAGGGCAATTTTGTGAAGCTTTTTGAGGTGAAAGTGGTCAAAGCTTATGGCGACTATTTCATTGGGTTTTCGAGTGAAAGTAGGCTCAATGGACTGGTGAGGTTGAGGGGGATTTCTCAACTTCTCGTAGTTGGTGACCCATGAGTAGGGAGAATGTCGACGAGCACCTCCCACCTAATTTTTCTAGGGATTTGGGTACACCGAGTCGTTCCTTTGGTGGACTCTATGTTGAGGAGGACAACATCTTGGCCACTAGGGAGTGATAGGTCCATGCCGTGGTTCTGAATTCTCCAAGCTAGCTGGTAATGTAGGAGTTGCCTAGATAACATCTCTAGCTTATGGAGGTCCGAGTATCTGGACCTAGATCTTTAATGCCTCCATGAGGTACGAATCATGTAGGGACATGTTGAAGTTGGGATAGATCATGACGAACACAGTCCCCGTATTGAGGGTGATTTCAGAGGGGCCCAAATTTGCATGTTGGTACTCAATGTATCATGTATCCAAGAGGGAAAGATGTTGTCACGACCCAAGCCTATGGCCTAGACGTGACATGGCACATGGGAACCCGAAGGGACCCCAAGCAAGCCTCTTAACTTATCATTACACATCCTTAGTCGTGGAAGCAATAAAATACAACAAGAGATAGTAAATTGGGACAACCGAGACTAAGGGAACACTTTCATATCATAGACATCAACAACAAGAGAGTGAAGGCTCATAGCATAGATACATAACATGTCCAACAACACCTCGACTACATAGATAAGAGCGAGGGCCACGACAAGCAACCAACTCACCCTCATAGTCAATACATAAAATAAAAGAAAGGTAGTCCTAGTACATAGCAAGAGATCATAAGCAACTTCCTCGAAATGGAGGACTCACCAACAAGCATGATAGACAATCATAAATGCCACGTGGAGGAGGAGGAGGATCAAGTGGTGCTCCGGTTCCTATATGGTGACATCTTGTAGGCATAGAGTATGCGTTAGTACGTTTGAATGTACTAAGTATGTAGGAAGCAGTGTAACAAAAGATAGACATCTTAGGCAAAATGCATAATAATACTCAATAGGTAACATAATAGAAAGATGGCATGTATGGATGTTGCTTAGAGTAAATCATACTTATATAGATCATAATACAAGTGTAAGGAGTGACCATTCTTAGTGCAATCCAAGGCCTACCACGTCCTTGGAGAGGCACATGAGGTTGATGGAGTACAAACCCCCTAACAAGGTTGATGGAGTACAAACCCCCCAACAAGCTTGATGGGTACAAACCCCCAACAAGGTTACATGGGCCTTCCACCTCCCGAGCAAGGCTATCGAGGTACGAACCCCTCAACAAGGTTACCCGAGCCTACAACCTCTCGGATAAGGCTGTCTCATCCCCAACAGTATAGAGATAATATTATATACATATATTCCTTTCATCATCATAAAGTTATTCAACTCATGAGACATGCTTTTGAGATTCAATTCCTCAAGAAATCATAATCCAGACATTTTATCAAACACTTGGCGGGTGTGTAGTGCTAGTATAAAACCATGCAAATCAAGAGTGAAATCATGCTAGAAAATGTAATGTAAAGCCATCAATAGATACTTGGTAAAACCCTCAAGCACTATACATCAAAACCCTTCATCAAATCTCACAATAGATCTTAGACTCATAGCCTAAAACATAGTAAAACAGTCACAATCTCATAAACCCCAACACAGTGTACAGTGAAATTCATAATAGATAACACTCATGAATAAATCAACTTTAAATCATGCAATTTTGAGTAAAAGAGAGCTTGGGTATCATGGGTGGAAGGAACCCATGAAAGAAACCCACATACCTTTGCTTGGGAGAATAGCTTGATGAAGATTGAAGATGGAGACTTGAAGCTTGATTGAGAGCCTTAAATCTGGATGAGTTGGAGACTTGAATTTAGGAGGTGAAATATTTTCTTAAGTGTTTGGGGTGTATTTAGGAATGTCTTGAACGATATGAGGGTGAAATAAGATTAAATATAGGTATTTTCATGCATGGGAACACTTAGGCCCAAGACGCAAAAGCCTTAGACTGAGATAAAAATTACTGGCAATAAAATACACAGGTCTGCATCTGGTTCGCGACATAGACCTGCCACGGAGGAAAAATTAACACGTCTTCGATAACTACGCATCGCGGTACGGTCACGGATCGATTATGCATAAGGAAAATTACAAAAATTGAAATTGCTAATTGTTTGCTCTTAAATCAGGGTTACACCCATTTCCCACTCAATTTCACCCCCTGAACAAGAATATGAAGTCGTATTTTTGATATCACACACGGATTTTGAAAAATATTGAACTTACAATCCCGGGCACTTCCGAGGCACATTTTTGTATACTTTTTGGGTCGTTTCAGACGTGCCACTATGGGCTGGCCTTTTCTGGCGTGAACATCAATGCAACTCTGACAACACCAAAATGGATTTAGGTGAACCCCAGGCTTTTCCACTGGTGTGGAAATTCCTCTGGCATTTGTAGTGTGATGAACTGTTCTTCTTGGGTCACAAGAATAGGCTGCTGATCAAGTTTTGAGGCAGCAACATATTCTTTCACTCCTGTAGGTTTAGGTTGGACTAAGGAGCAGATTTCCAACCAAGGGTTCCAGGTCATTTTAGCAAACGTAGAGTATGGGTTCAACAGAGGTATATATGTGGAGGATATTTTCTTTTTTGGAGCTAACACATCTACTTCATAGATATAGTCATACTTTTTAGAGAGAGTTTTCATCTTGAACAGAAAACTGCACACAAAATTATATTGAGGCGCACCCTTGGCACGAAAACCTCACTGGAATATGATTTTTGGGAAAATGAAATTCTGATTTGTTTGCTCTAAAATTGGGGTTAGATCCATTTCCCAATAAATTTGACCCCCTGAACAAGAATATTAAGTCGGATTTTCGATATCACGCATGGATTTTGAGATATATGGAAATTACAATCTCGGGCACTTCTGAGGCACTTTTTCAGGCACTCTTTGGGGTCGTTTCAATATCTCCCCCTTGGGAACATTCGTCCCTGAATGTCAAAGAAATGTATATGAGAGACGCAAACATGACCATTTAAGCCCACATAAAGAATTAACAATGCACTTCAACATCATTTAAAAAAATCTCATCATAAGTGTGAAATCATCATGAACTTGTCAATTTAAGCATGAATGCATGCAATATCATAGGGGATGAAACATAAGACTTGAGATCATATATAGGACTTAGATCAATACCTTAGTCTTGAGTGGAGTGGAATAGGTAAGGATATTGCTTTTGCATGTCCACTTCGGCTTCCCAAGTAGCACTTTCAACTTGTTGATTCCTCCAAAGGACCTTAACGGAAGCCACATCCTTGTTCCTCAACCTCTTCACTTGTCTATCTAAAATCTGAACCGGAACCTCCATTGGTCAAATTGTCTTCAATAACACCCACCACATAAAGAGGCACAATAGCATTAGGGCCAACCACACACTTCCTCAACATAGACACATAAAAGACCGGATGAACCAACTCCATTTCACTGGGCAAATCCAACTCGTACGCCACCTTACCAATCCTTCTCATCACCCTATAAGGACCCACATATCTAGGGCTTAACTTGCCATTCTTGCTAAAATGAACCACACCCTTCATGGGTGACACCGTCAAGTAGGCCCAATCACCAACCTTGAATTCAAGATCCTTTTTCCTCACATCGACATAGGACCTTTGGCAACTTTGGGCCGTCTTCAACCTTTCTCGAATCATCTTAACCTTTTCAAGAGCTTCCATAACTAAATATGGTCCTAACAAAGCCACCTCTCCAACCTTAAAATACCCAACCAGTGATCTATAAAGCCTATCATATATCGCCTCAAAAGGATTCATTTCGATGCTAGAATGATAGCTATTATTATTTGCAAACTCAATCAATGGAAGATGATAATCCCAACTACTCTTGAGCTCCAATACACAAGCCCTAAGCATGTCCTCAAGTGTTTGGATAGTCCTCTTGTCTTGGACATCCGTTTGAGGGTGAAAGGCCGTACTAAGCTTAACTTTTGTACCAAGACCCCTTTGAAAGGACCTCTGAAAGTGTGAAGTAAATTGAGCCCCACTATCTGATATGATGGACAAAGAAACCCCATGCAACCTTACCAAGTCATGACTGTATAACTTAGCGTAATCCTCAACCCTATATGTAGTCTTAATCGGTAGAAAGTGAGCCGATTTTGTCATCCTATCAACCGCAACCCAAATGGAATAAAAACCCTTTCTAGTCTTGGGCAACCTAACCACAAAATCCATATTAATCACCTCCCAATATCAAGTAGGAATCTCTATGTATTGGGTTAGGCCACCCGACTTTTGATGTTCGGCTTTGACTTGTTGGCAACTATGGCAACCGGATAGAAATTTGGCAATGTCCCTCCTCACGCCTCCCCACCAATACACATTCCTTAAGTTTCTATACATTTTGGTGGAACTGGGGTGGATAGAGTAAGAAGAATGGACCTCATCAAGGATTTTCTCCCTCAAACCATCAACACAAGGCACACACAACCTAACTTGGTACCTAAGGGAACAATCTCCCCCTTAGGAGAAAACCTCCACCTTGCCCTCTTGCACCAAGGCCTTCAACTCTAACAAGGAGGGATCAAGGTCTTGCTTTTCTATCACCTCATCAATCAAGGAGGACTTAGAACCATCATCAACAACAACGCCACCATTATCAATCTCTTCCAACCTAACCCCCAATCTAGCGAACGGATGCACCTCCCTAGCCACCTTTTTATTGTTACCATCAACATTAGCTAGTTACCCATAGATACCCTACTAAAGCCATCCGCCTCAACATTAGCCTTACCGTGATGATAATGCACATTCATATCATAGTCTTAAGAATTCTAGCCATTTTCTTTGCCTCAAGTTGAGATCCTTTTGAGTGAAGACATATTGGAGGCTCTTATGATCAGTGAACACATCAACATCCACCCCATACAAGTAGTGACATCAAATCTTTAATGCAAACACAACAATGGCTAACTCAAGATCATGGATAGGATAATTCTTTTCATGCACTTTGAGTTATCTAGAAGCATAGGCTATGACCTTAACATCAACACACAACCCAAACCAACTCGGGAAGCATCTCAACGCTCAACAAATCCCTCTAGCCCTTCTAGTAGTGACAATATAGGAGCCGAGACAAGCTTATCTTTCATTGTTTGGAAACTCCTTTCACATTCATTGGACCACACAAATTTGGATTTCTTTTAAGTCAACTTTGTCATAGGGGAAGCAATAGAAGAGAACCCATTCATAAACCTCCGATGGTAACCCGCTAAGCCCAAGAAGCTCCTAATATCTGACAGGGTCAATGGTTTAGGCCAATTCCTAATCACATCCGTCTTCTTAGGATCCACCTTAATACTATCCCCCGACACCACATGTCCTAGGAAGGTAACCTCCCTCAACAAAAACTCACACTTTTCATACCTAGCATATAACTTTCCTCCCTCAATCTTTGTAACACAACCCTCAAATTAGCCCTATGCTCTTCCTCACCATGAGAATAGATCAAAATATCATCAATGAATACCACAACAAACGAATCAAGGTAGGGTTGAAAGACCCTATTCATTCAATCCATGATGATGGTCGGTGCATTGGTTAACCCAAATGGCATCACAACTAACTCGAAATGCCCATATCTAGTCCGAAAGGCCATCTTAGGAATATCACCCTCCCTCACCTTCACTTGATCGTACACGAACGAAAGATCAATCCTAGAGAAGTGGCTAGCCCATTGCAATTGGTCAAACAAATCATCAATCCTTAAAAGAGGATACCTATTCTTGATGGTGACCCAATTGAGTTGCCATAGTCAATGCACATTCTAAGGGACCTATCTTTCTTCTTCACAAACAACACCGGTGTACCCAAAGGTGATTGGCTAGGCCTAATGAAACCCTTTCTCCAATAAGTCCCTCAATTTTTCCTTTAACTCATTCAACTCTTTTTGGGCCATACAGTAAGGGGGAACAGAAATGGGTTGAGTATCGGGGAGGATGTCTATACCAAAATCTGTTTCCCTTTAGGAAGGAACACCGGGAAGGTCATTTGGAAACACATCAAGGAACTCATTTACAACTGGAACCAACTCCATGGGAAGGACTTTAGACTTCACCTCCCTTATCCTTACATGATGGTAAAGACACCCCTTAGACATCAACTTATGGGCTTTAATTCAAGAGATGAATCTACCCTTGACCACCACATCATATCTTTCCCACTCAGGGACAGATTCATTTGGAAATTGGAACTTGACCCTACGGTTCTATAATCAATAGAAGCACAGTACGCATGCAACCAATCCATCCCAAGAATGACATAAAAATCAACTGAGTCAAATTTAACAACATTAGAAGGCAAAAGTTTATGCAAGATGCACACGCGGCAATTACTATAGACTTTTCTAGCAACAATAGATGCACCTATAGGAGTAGACACCTCATATGACTCACACAACAATTCAGGCTTAACATGAAAATTTTTGGCAACAAAGGGGGTAACAAAAGAAAGAGTGGCACCCGAATCAATCAAAGCATAGACATCAAAATCAAAGACTTTCAACATATCGGTAATGACGATGGGCATCTCATCAACCCCTTGCCTCCCGTGCAAAGCATAAAACTGATTGTGCCTAGGAGCAGCATCTTGTCAGTCACATCTCCCTAATGGGACCGCATTGGCACCTTGTGGACGAACCTCCTTGCCTTTGTTGCGATTTCGGGGAAATCCATCACCATATGCCCAACTTCTCCACAACCATAATATGCATTAGTATCCCTCAAACATGGGCCACTATGACCCCTACCACATTTTGGACACCCACCATTAGGAAGCACATCCCTAGAACCTTGGGCCCTTCGGAAATTATTGGCAACCCTCTTATTATATGCATAAGAAGACCCTTGGCCTTGATGGAGTTGGCCACCCTTTTGGAACTTGCCATCAAAACAAGCCCTCTTGGCCTCATGACTCGTCCTTTTCCTCAACTTCTCCTTTTCCATTTTTTCGACATAGGTCATCAAATGGGACAAGTCCATGTCACTATTCAACACGACAGACTGGCATTCCTCACTCACCAAGTCGAAAACACCTATCACAAATTTGTTCATTCTAGACCTTAGATCGTCCACCAAGTGGGGAACATACTTAGAGAGTTAAGTAAACTTGAGGGAATACTCCCTCACACTCAGAGTCCCTTGTCTCAAACTCATAAACTCCACCAATTTAGCTTCCCTAAGCTCAGAAGGGAAGAACTGATTAAGAAAGGCCGCCTTGGACTCCTCCTAAAGCACCACATAGTTAACCCCCTTCTCCTCCTTCCATTATGTGAACCATATTTGTGCAACCCCCTTGAGTTGGTAAGCCGCCAACTCCGCCCTTTCCTCCAATCTAACTCCCATGATAGCCAATACTTTGTTGACCTTATCAATGAACTCTTGAGGGTCCTCATCTACCTTTGACCCATAGAATTTTGGGGGATTCATTCTCATGAAGTCTCTCACCCAAGAAGCCGGTGTAGGAACATGAGGGGCTTGGGCCCTTGGTTAGCTTACTTAGCCATAACTTGTGCAAGCAAAGTGAGAGCATCCCAAAGCTCTCTATTAGCCGGTTGCTCCCTGGGTGTGCAGGCTCTCCTTCCTCTTGTGTTAGGCATGATCTAGCATAGCAAAGAACAATCAGTAGGGGGGATTAACCTTAATTCAACTCTATAGCACGACTTAGAACATGAATAAGGGAAACATTTCCTTAAACGCCTCAGAGCCTCCTACTCATAGTTGTGGTGTACAACATAACAACTAATAAAGCTCTAATCAACGTGGTATACTGGACTCGAGGATCTAACAATCTAGTGCTTCGATACCAATTTTGTCACGACCCAAGCCTAGGGCCTAGATGTGACACAGCGCGTAGGAATCAGAAGGGACCCCAAGCAAGCCTCTTAACATATCATTACACATCCTTGGTCACGAAAGCAATAAAACACAACAAGAGATAGTAAATTGGGACAATCGGGGCTAAGGGAACACTTTCATATCATAGACATCAACAACAAGAGAGTCAAGACTCATAGCATAAATACACAACATGTCCAACAATATCTCTACTACATAGATAAGAGCGGGGGCCATGAAAAGCAACTGGGCTCACTCTCATAGTCAGTACATAAAATAAAAGAAAGTCTTATTACACAACAAGAGATCATAAGCAACATCTCCGGAATAGAGGACTCACCAACAAGCTTGAGAGACAATCGTACTAGCCACGTGGAGGAGGATGATGATCAAGCGGTGCTCCGGTTCCTACATAGTGACATCACGTAGGCATAGAGTATGTGTTAGTATGTTTGAATGTACTAAGTATGTAGGATGCAATGCAACACTAGATAGGCATCATAGGCAAAGTGCATAAAAGTACTCAATCAATAGCATAATAGCAAGATGGCAAGTATGGATGTTACTTATAGTAAATCATACTTATACAGATCATAATACAAATGTAAGGAGTGACCATTCTTAGTGCAATCTAAGGCCTACCACCTCCTTGGAGAGGCGCATGAGGTACGAACCCCTTCATGAGGTTGATAGAGTACAACTCCCCCCAATAAGGTTGATGGAGTACAAACCCCCCAACAAGCTTGATGCGTACAAACCTCCAACAAGGTTGCACGAGCTTGCCACCTCCCGAGAGAGGCGATCGAGGCACAAACCCCTCAACAAGGTTACCCGGGCCTACAACCTCCCGGATGAGGCTTGGTCATCCCAACACTATAGAGATAATATCATATACATACATTCCTTCCATCATCATCATATACATACATTCCTTTCATCATCATAAAACTATTCAACACATCTAATATGCATTGGACCTTCAATTGCTCAAGAAATCAGAATCACATTTTATTAAACACTTGGCAAGTGTTTAGTGGTAGCGTAAAACCATGCAAATCAAGAGAAATCATGATAGAAAATTCAATGTAAATCCATCAATAGATACATGGTAATACCCTTAAGTAATATACATCAAAACCCTTCATCAAATCTCACAATAGATCTTAGATTCATAGCCCAAAACAAAGTAAAACAATCAGAATTTTATAAACCCCAACATATTGTGCAGTGAAATTCATAATAAATAAGACCCATGAATAAATAAACTTTAAATCATGCAATTTTGAGTAAAAGAGAGTTTAGGTATCATGGGTGAAAGGAACCCATGAAAGAAACCCACATACCTTAAATTGGTAGAATAGCTTGATGAATATTGGAGATGGAGACTTGAAGCTTGATTCAGAGCCTTAGAATTTGGATGAGTTTGAGTCTTGAATTTAGGAGATGAAATATTTTCTAAGTGTTTGGGAGTGTATTTGGGAATGTCTTGAATGATATGAGGGTGAAATAAGGCTAAATATAGGTATTTTCACACATGGGAACACTTAGGCCCAAGACCCAAAAGCCTTAGACCGAGATAAAAAATTATTAGCAACAAAATACAATAGGTCTGCATCTGCTCCTCGATGCAGACTAGTCGCAGAGGCAAAATTAACACATGTCCGTGATAGATGCGCGTCGCAGCACTGTCGCGGATCGATTCTTGATAAGGAAACTTACAAAAATTAAAATTGCTAATCGTTTGCTCTTGTATCAGGGTTAGACCAATTTACCATTCAATTATGACACCCTGAACAAGAATATGAAGTCGAACTTTTGATATCACATATGAATTTTGAGATATATAGAAATTATGATCCTGGGCACTTCCGAGGCACATTTTTGAGCACTTTTTGGGTTGTTTCAGACGCGCCACTATGGGATGTCCTTTTCTCGTATGAACATCAACGCTAATCTAACAATACCAAAATGGATGTGGGTGAAACCCTAGGCTTTTCCACTGGTGTGAAAATTCCTCTTGCATTTGTAGTATGATGAACTGCTCTTCTTGGGTCACAAGAATAAGGCGCTGGTCAAGTTTTGAGGCAGCAACATATTCTTTCACTCATGTGGGTTTAGGTTGGACTAGGGAGACAATTTGCAACCAAGGGTTATAAGTCTTTGTAGCAAAGGCAGAGTATGGGTTCAGTAGAGGTAGATATGTGGAGTATATTTTCTTTTTTGGAGGTAACACATCTACTTCATAGGATAGTCGTATTTGCAAGGGAGAGTTTTGTAATGGGTAGGAGTCATCTCTAACTTGGCAAAGGACTTACAAAGTCTCAACTGTTTAGGTAAAGGCATATATTTACAAGAGCTAGATGAAGACGGTAAAGACTCTAAAATAGAGATATTTTTGGATTTTGGACTATAAAGACACACACACACATTTGTTCTAAAGCTTGATGGACAAACTTGATATTTGTTCTAAAGATCTAAGGAAACGACTCGAAACTATTTATGTAAAAGACTGTATAGAGATTTATGGCTAAAGACTCAAAGTTTAAACACACAACTTAATTAAAGAGTATGGAGAGTTTTTTTTAT
>JAPFFP010000113.1:11842133-11876199 GCA_026153255.1 Solanum medicagineum | reverse complement strand
TATATATATATATATATATAGACACACACACACACACATACCATCAGCAGATGGATTAATTACCAGTAGTTCCATGCCACCCAACACCTTGCACGAGACGTAGATCGGAAAATGCACTGTTTTATAAGAACTTGGTCCGCCGGAAGCTCGTAGCACACCCTCCCTCTGATCGTTACGTTAGCAAGCAAGCCATCGTAAGAGACGCAGGAAAGCAAGCTGAAGAAGAAAAAAAAGGCTTCTGCATAGGCTCTCGCAAACCGTTACTTTATTATAATTCGAACTTCTTTACAAGGAAGCCCTATGGCCTCAATGCTAGGCAGGAACAGCAGAAGAATTCAAAGCACTAAAATAGGAAATCGAAAAAGGCCAAGCTACGAACAGTACCCTTTTCAACAGTAAATAAACCTTGCTCTTAAGGGTCGAAAAAAGACCTGGTTGCTTTCTTTCCTGGGAAGGACCAGATCTACGGTCACACTTCAATAGGCTCACTCATTGAAGTGTGACCGTAGATCTGGTCTTTCCCAGGAAAGAAAAGAGCTAGGAGTTCGATGTCTAGGTTGAGGCTCACTTGACCGTAGATCTGGTCTTTCCCAGGAAAGAAAGCAACCAGGTCTTTTTTCGACCCTTAAGAGCAAGGTTTATTTACGGTTGAAAAGGGTACTATTCGTAGCTTGGCCTTTTTCGATTTCCTATTTAGCGCTTTGAATTCTTCTGCTGTTCCTACCTAGCGTTGAGGCCATAGGGCTTTCTTGTAAAGAAGTTCGAAGTATAATAAAGTAACGGTTCGGGAGAGCCTATGCGGAAGCCTTTTTTTTCCTTCTTCAGCTTGCTTTCCTGCGTCTCTTATGATGGCTTGCTTGCTAACGTAACGAGCAGAGGGAGGGCGTGCTACGAGCTTCCGGTGGACCAAGTTCTTATAAAACAACGTATTTTCTGATCTACATCTCGTGCAAGATGCTGGGTGGCATGGAACTACTGGTAATTAATCCATCTGCTGATGGGGTGTGTGTATGCATGTGTGTGTGTGTGTATATACACATATATCTTTGGCTACGTTACTCTTAAATAAATAAATTAATCCCCTCACTACTTCATCACAAATTGTAATGGAATAAATATGTAGAATTAAGAAAACAAAGGTTATAGGAGTCCGTAAATCTAAAGCTAGTGTTTTGTTTGTGCTACATTTTTGGAACGGTAATATACATATTAGAGGCCAAAAAAAAAACTGTGTATAATAGATTAGAAAGGACTCCATAAAACCCGTAGTATTTTAATTGATCTTTTCTTTTCCTGATGAACACATTATGTGAACTTTCAAATTTCTCCACTTTTTTTACTCTAAAGTTTATTTTCTTTATGTTTTGTATTTGCAAGGAGGGGAGGAAAATCTCAATTTGTCTAGTAAGGTTCATGTTTGAGGAGGAGTGGGTGTATCAGATCTGTAATGATGAAGAAGACAAGGGAAATTCAAATATGTGCACGTTGGTAGAAACATCATGTAACTACTCGACTTCTTGAATTGTTTAAATCAATCTTGTGTCTTCACGGTAAGATGAAGAGTGATTAATAAATTAAGAATTACGTGGTGTGTCATATATTAAGTTTTTAGGGTAAGTATTTTAATTTTTAAAGTTAAGCAAGTTGCGAAATAGAAGTCGGCAAAAGTTTTTTCAAGTTTTGTTTGAAAGATTTCTCTAAAATATGGTCAAATGTCCCAGAACTTTTCTCCCAATCTATAAGGAGTAATTGAAGGAATACTAGTCTAGTTTACAACAAATCAAATTGTCCTTCCATAGGGCTTAAGAATAGAGAGATATTTGTATTTCCGCAAGATCACGCGAACAGGCATGAGCATGGTCCCACCTCAGTTGGAGAATGTATATATATATATACATATATAATCTTCTTCGTTCTTTTGCTCATTTTAGTGGCATATTTTGTTCCGTCAATTTCATAGTGTATCATCCTTTGATGTCGGCATTGTAGGGTTTTCATTATTTTAAGGTTTTAAGCTATTTTACGAGCTTAGGAGCATATAATTAGTGATTTTGGGTGAACTCATAAACTCTTAAATGAAAAAGGAGATAGAAATATTAAGCTAAGTGAGTTGGCAAACTCCGAAAACCATCGTAATTTTGGGTATTGCAGGCGGTTCAGAGTTGAGGAGGTAAGACGGGCTATTAGTAGGATGAAGAGGGGGAGGGCGATCGGGCCCGATGAGATTCCGATAGACTTCTGGAAGAACATGGTCAAGGATGGCATTGAGTGGTTGACTAGACTGTTCAATGCTATTATGAAGACTACCAAGATGCCTGATGAATGGAGGAGGAGTACAATGGTTCCATTGTACAAGAATAAGGGCGATATTCAAAGCTGTAACAATTACAGGGGTATCAAGCTGTTAAGCCACACTATGAAGGTCTGGGAGAGAGTAGTGGAGGTGAGGGTGCGAAGAGTGGTATCTATCTCGGAGAACCAGTTTGGATTCATGCCGAGGCGGTCGACTACTGAAGCAATTCATCTTGTTCGGAGGTTGGTAGAGAAATATAGGGAAAGAAAGAAGGATCTTCATATGGTGTTCATTGATCTCGAGAAGGCATACGACAAAGTCCCAAGGGATGTCTTATGGAGGTGTCTAGAGGTGAAAGGTGTCCCAGTGGCATATATTAGGGCGATTAAGGACATGTACGATGGAGCCAAAACTCGGGTAAGAACGGTGGGAGGGGACTCAAAGTATTTTCCTGTTGAGATGGGACTCCACCAAGGATTTGTGTTGAGCCATTTCTTGTTTGCCTTGGTGATGGATGAGCTGACGCGATCTATCCAGGAGGAGGTACCATGGTGTATGCTTTTTGCAGATGACATAGTACTGATCGATGAGACTCGAACTAAAGTTAATGATAGGTTGGAGGCCTGGAGACACGCCTTGAAGTCCAAAGGATTCAAATTGAGCAGGACCAAAACTGAATACCTAGAGTGCAAATTCAGTGTTGAGAGGGATGAGGCAAACCCTGATGTGAGGCTTGCCACTCAACCTATCCCCAAGAGAGCAAACTTTAAGTATTTGGGGGCCATCATTCAGAGTAGTGGGGATATCGACGATGATGTCACACACCGTATTGGGGCAGCTTGGACTAAATGGAGGCTTGCCTATGGAGTATTGTATGACAAGAAGATACCACCTAAACTCAAAGGTAAGTTTTACAGAGTGGTCACACCAGGAGTGATAAGGTTCGGAATGAGACCATCCGGGAGAAGCTAGAGGTGGCCTCGATGGCCGAAAAGATGAGGGAAGCGAGACTGCGATGGTTTGGACATGTGCAGAGAAGGAGTACCGATGATCCTGTTAGAAGGTGCGAGAGGTTGGTTTTGGGAGATACTCGGAGGGGTAGAGGTAGACCGAAGAAGTACTGGGGGGAGGTGATTAGATAGGATATGACGGAACTTGATCTTACTGAGGACATGACCTTAGATAGAAAAAAGTGGTGATCGCGAATTAGAGTAGCAGGCTAATGGTAGGGTTAGGTGTTTTTTTGTCATGTGTTCGCTTTACCTGTCATATTATGTGTTAGTTTATCTTGTTTACATACTGTCATTATTAATCGCTCTTTTCTGTTCCCTTCGCTTCCTTTTGTCATATCTAGTTCTTGCTTACGGGTTTTGAGATGAGGGTTCCCAGGAAACAACCTCTCTACTTCTGGTAGTGGTAAGGTCTGCGTACATTCTACCCTCCTCAGACCCCACTTGTGGGATTCTACTGGGTCTGTTGTTGTTGTTGTAGTTTCCTTCTGTTTTTTAATTGAATTTTACTGATAACATTTAGTAGCATAGTTTTCTATTTTCTAGTTAGAATTTATAGCTATAAATGTATGTTTGTGAATTATTAATAAAATAATTCTCTTTGACAATACTGCAATATTTTTTCTCTCAAAGTCTTTTTCAGTTATTTTCTTAGTTACTTGCTAAAAAATCAACAATTGATATCCGAGCCATTTTCTTGAAGGATCTGTGGGATGAATTTCGAAAATAATTTTTCTCAAATTGCTCCTCCTATTTTTGATGGTGAGAATTATCATTTCTAGGCAGTAAGAATTGAGACTTATCTTGAGGCTTTAGATCTTTGGGGGGTCGTGGAATAAGATTATGATGTTCTTCCATTGCCCAAATAATCCCACTATGGCCCAGATCAAAATCCAAAAAGAACAGAAATAAGAAAATCAAAAGCTAAAGCAACTTTGTTTGCTAGTGTGTCTGCAACAATTTTCACGAGAGTTATGTCTCTCAAATCAGCAAATTTGGGATTATCTGAAGGAAGAAATCACGGGAGATGAAAAAATACGGGGCGTGAAAGGGTTGAATTTGATAAGGGAATTTGAGTTGCAAAAAATGAAGGAATCTGAAACTGTCAAAGAATACTCAGACCAACTTCTGGGAATTGTTAACAAGGTAAGATTGCTCAACACTAAATTTAAAGATTCAATAATTGTTGAAAAAATTCTTGTAACTGTGCCTGAAAGATACGAAGTATCTTTAACTACCTTGAAAAATATAAAAGATTTGTCCAAGATTACCTTGGCAGAATTGTTAAATACATTGCAGGCACAAGAGCAAAGGAGGCTTATGAGGCAAGATGACATGGTTGAAAAAGCATTAGTAGCCAGTCACAAAACTCAAAGCAAGGTAAATTCTTGAAGAATTACCCACCTTGTCAGCACTGTGGCAAAAATGGGTATCCTCCACATAAATGTTGGAAGAGACCAGATATGAAGCTGTGATTTGCAAAAGCAAATTTCAAAAAGATGAAACAGTTACTCAAGTCACTACCAAAGAAGACCACTTATTTATAACAACCTACTATGCAACCAAAAAATCTGATTTTTGGATGAGTGATAGTGGTTGTATAAATCACATGACATATGACAGAAATCTTTTTAAAGAGTTTATGTCTATGGAAAATAAGAAATCAGAATTGGAAATAGTGATTGTATTCCTGTAAGCGGAAAAGGGTTTGTTGCAATCAATTAAAGTTCAGGTACAAAAAATTTCAGATGTTCTTTACTTGCCTGATATAGATAAAAGTTTATTGAGTGTGAGCCAACTAATGGAAAATGAATTTATATTATTATTTGGAGCCAGATATTGTCGAATCTTTGATTCCTATAAGCAGGAAATTTACAAGTTGAATTGAGAAATAAAAACTTCTTATTTGATCCAACAGAAGATGTGCTGAAGCCTTGCAAGATAAAAGATGAATTAGCAGATTTATTCATGAGGTCAATTTCAGATGAGACTGCAATCTACAATTCCGGATCCAAGGAGGAGTGTTGAAGATGCCTCAGGATGTTGCAGAAATAAAATAATTAGCTACATTTTCTTTAAAAGATTTCTTTTACAAAAATTTAGTAGCTAAGTTTTAGGATTTTAAAATTATTTTATTAGAGTCCTATGTGGCTTAAATTTAAGAATTAGTTTCATTCTGTTTTTTATTTGAATTTTACTGAAAAGATTAGTAGCATATGTTTCTATTTTCTAGTTAGAATTTATAGCTATAAATGTATGTCTGTGAATTATTAATAAAATAATTTCCTTTAACAACACTGCAGTATTTTCTCTCTCAAAGTCTCTTTCAGTTATTTTCTTAGTTTCTTGCTAAAAAACCAACAATATTTGATAAGTAAGAAGCTACATGGGATGTTAGAATGGTTATCCTTCTTTTTCTCACCTAGTGATATAGAGTGGTGTCTTAAGGGTTGAGTTTTCAAGATTATAATTGATATTTGTATATAAGAGAGATGGCTAACACCATATAGACCGCAGCTAGCTAGAGGCTAAATACAGTTACAGGTGAGGGTATCAGCATGGTGCCACAGACAGAGGTAGCCCATCCTGAGACCCAAGGGGAGACATCTTCTTAGCCCCATAGCTTCTCCACTGCTTCAAGAGTCTTTGAGGTCTCAGGACCCTCGGCTACACCAGCAGTACCACCTCTAGTTACTTATATTCATTAAATTAGGATATCTAGAGTGTAGCGTATATGTTAGCACAATTAGTAGTTGCACACAGCCATCCAGTTTCGCCTTGAACCCTTCATAATTCATAGGGACAGATCGCAAAGAAGACCCTCAATACTTTATTGATTTGTTCATGGGATATTAGGGTCATGCATTCCTCAACAACTGAATTAGTTGAGTTAGCTAATTCCATGATGGTGCAGTATTGCGGTACAAGAGTTAGGAGGGATCTAGGAGAAAAGATGCATCTCTACCCACTTGGGATATCTTCACAGAAGCTTTCATTGATCACTATTTTCCTAGAGAGATTAAGGATGCCTAGGTGGATAGTTTTCTGAACCTCTGAAAGTGCAGCATGAGTGTTCAAGAGTACGAGCTAAGATTTGATTTACTGGCTAGATATTCACTATCATTTGTTAATACAAGGCATGACAAAGTGCTTAGATTTGTGGGAGGGCTTGATTCAAACTATATCAAAGCATCTAGTACTGCTACACTAAATGATATTATAGATATCTCATTAGTTTAGGCCTTTGCATAGGGCATAAAGGATCATTGATATCAGTAGTAAATAGGCTGTAAAGAAAAGAATGTTGAAAAATTTGAGACATACACTTACTTGGTGTCAATGACAGAAAGTTCCTGCAACCTTTGCTGCATGCTTGTTGCATATCTTGGGGGAAGCAATTCACAACAGCTGCAAGCATATCTATTGAGAGAGGAGAAGAAGAACTTATAACTTATGCTGAAATGCATATTTATTGATAGGAAAAGCAAAGTAATCATACCTAATTCCGCATTCTTGAGTTGCTCTTTAGCAATTTGGGATGCTTGTTCGTTGATATCCCGAACTGATGTCATATTGATAATTGTTGGTAGTGGCAACTCATCTTTCTCTAAGTTATCTTTATCAATTGGATCAGCTATAGTCTGATCTGAGTTATCTTTATCAACTGGATCAACTACAATCTTTCTGTCAATGATCCATTCATATGTATGCGAAGACCTTTCATATCTTAAAGTTGATTGTTATATGCGGCTCCCGTTATCCTTTTAGGCGAGCTACTTCGTTCCAAACCTTCCAAAAGTGATAGGTATGTGTTCTTTCTTGGCACTCTCTTTCTATATTATGCCAACACAAATAGGTGCGAAATAGTTTGAACCACTCTTGTTAAATGAGAATTCCATCGCCATAAACAATCGCCTTTATTTGATTTTTCTATGCATGATTTATAGAAAAATAGAATTAGTCTTACTTGCTACATGATTGAATAAGGGAATTTTCTAAAATGAGCGCAAAACTAACTAGCAAATTATGCTAAATTGATGCAACTGTCTCAGATGGAGAAAAAATATCACACAGAGAAGAAATTTTTTTATTTTTCTCTTCAATCTTTATATTTCATCTTTATTCAATTAAGTCACATTGTATAAGTTGTAGAAAAAGTGAGGGGAAAAAACAGAAAAGGCTTTAAATTCTCATTTGTTTAGCAATGAAAAATTGCAGTCAGAGAGAATTTAAAAGTACCTGTTCATCTTGGCAGATATGTTCATATATTTTATCTTCCATTCCCTACCTTCTCCTGGCCTACAGATATCTACGACCTGCACCTTACGCATCCAGTCTAATATATCAGGAGTGACAACATCTATATTGAGCCGTTGTTCCATTTTTTATATTCTCTTACGAGGCAAACATGGTGATTCAATTATAGCAGTAAACTGTTTAAAGAAAAGTACACATTTAAGTACAGATATAATGCAGATATCTGTGATTTTTCTTCTGCTAAATTTAGCTAACTTCTCCAACAGTAGTCTAGATATCTGTACAGTATAGTCGTCATACATCTTGATTACCTCCATACATCAGTGAATATCATATTGTATATCCACATTCCCAGACCTAAAATTGAAATTAAGCATAATACCATCTCTTCTTCAAATTTAATAAGCTCCAAACCATCAGTCTTTCGTGAATCTTACAAATAGTGATGACCTACTTTATATCTTAATTTCTTCAACACAATAATAAATTTTAAGCATAGAACATCCCCATATTCTCTGACAAGTTGCTTTAAAATGAAGCATAATCCAATCCCTTTTTCTAATTTCAGAAACTCAAAGCTATCGTCGGACGCGTGCATTATATTTATCCATTTCTCAAATTTCACAAACTATTGAGCTATAACACACCAAGAACAAATAATCCTTTACCTATAATGAATGAATAGATAGAATGAAATGTGAAGCAGACCAAATTTGACGCACAAAATATAATGTTATGGAGTGGAATTTACCTACTGTGATGAGAATATTGCGCCTTTTCCAGTAGACAAAGCAAGTATCATTTTCAAAGCCTGCAAAAGTCAAGTAGCGGACCCATTATATTCGTAGTCTAAATTAGCAACAAATTAAAAGAAAAGGGGGAAATATGAACAGAGAGCAAACCTCAATCTCTTCAATAGATAATATTTGCTATTGTTTGGCGAGCCTTTCTGAAAGCTCAGACGAACACGACTAACAGAGAGCAGCTGGCAAAGGACTAATGGCGTTATCCTTGGTGATAGATGCAAATTGTTGTCTTTTGGAAGAATATTGCCGAAACATGATTCTTAATTATGTTGCCAGTTTGTGAAAATCAGCATAAACACATTACTATATAATAAGTGAAAACTTTTTGGTACTACGAAGGAAAATTTAGTAATTTTACAGAGATGTATCACTTGTTTCCATGCATAACACCTGGATCTGTGCATGTTCATGTATGACTTCACTTATTACACATGTTTTTATTAGTTCTATGCATGTATCATATGTCACTTTGGCAAATCTACCTCTATACTAGCTGGGTTTCTTCTCCTCACACTATTAAAAACATGTATAATAAGTGAAGTCATACATGAACATGCATAGAGCCAGGCGTTACGCATGGAAACAAGTGATACATGTGTGTGAAATTACTGAATTTCCCTTTGTAGTACCAAAAAGTTTTACGAAGGGCAATTCAGTAATTTCACACAGATGAATCACTTATTGCCATGCATAACACCTGGCTCTGTGCATGTTCATGTATGACTTCACTTATTACATATGTTTTTATTAGTTCTATGCTTATCATATGTCACACTGGCAAATCTGTCTCTATATTAGTTGGGTTTCTTCTCCTCACACTATTAAAAACATGTGTAATAAGTGAAGTCATATACGAACATACACAGAGCCATGGAAATAAGTGATACATCTATGTGAAATTACTAATTTCCCCTTCTTACTGTTGCACCCCTGAAATTACCAAAATACCCCCAGATGAAAGATTGCTCGCATAACACACTATCCCAAACTCTTTTGGCAAATTTGAGGTCGAAATATCAATCAGGATGAAAAATTGTATGGAAAATAGTCTCGGTTGAATTTAAAGCCGTTTGGATCAAAAGATAATTTTTGGAGCAAAATTGCATCACCAGAAGGGTACGCGTCAGGTCTGCGCCGCAGACCTGCTCGACTATAGTTCATTTTTTAGTTTTATTCATAAAATGCACTGGACAAGTGCGATTTACATAAAATGCATTCAAACAAATGCGAATTTATGTGTTATTTTATAGAAAAAATAGTTTCTTAATGCGATTTAAGTTTTTCGTCGAAAAATGAACTGAAATAGAACAAGTCCGCGTCACGGACTAGCTTTATCACGGTACTTGACAATCAGTTTTAAAAGCAAGGGCATTCTAGTCCTTTCCCCATCCATCCTAGACTAAAACCCTATCGTTTTGAGGCTGTTTTCGACCCTATATCGATTCCTAAGTGTGAATCTTCAATGATTTACGCTAATTCATCTAAAGAGCTAGCTAAGAAGAGTCTACAAGATTCATAAATGTTTTAGCTCTACTTTTGTACCTGAATATTATGAGTTAGAATGATGGATGATAGAGAGTCTTTATGAGTCATGAACTAATCCTAAAAGAATGGTCCCAACCAAAAAGTATGACAGTTGATGTGATGAATTAAGTTGACAAATGTCCAATAAGACTAATTGAAATGAGTTAAATGTAGGATTGATATCTTGCATGCATGTTGAGTCTGGGGATGAGTACTGAGCACCGAATTGAGTAAGAGTAAGTCTATCCCTAACTCAATAACTACGTAGCTAGCATAGAATATGATTGAACCGTAAAATCAGATATTTCCCTATTGTCCCAAAAAGAGGACTTGATGTTATTGATTGAAGATCCGCTGATAGGATGTCCTTTACCCTGGCAAGGTATTGGATAGATGTGGCAACAACATCGCTTCGTTGTATCGTCACTGGCTCACGAGTGATGGTTGTCAGTTATAGACACTCCTATATAAGTCTTGATAGTACTCTGAGTGGGTTGGGTTAGATGGTATATGAGTGGTCATTATCTAAACAATATTCTTACTTTAGACTCTTGACAAGCTCATTGATTTTCCTATTTTTTTATTTGAGTTACTTGAGTTGATGTTATTCTACCTTTACATGTTTCATTTTGCCATTTGAGATACTCGTAAATTCCACGTACTGACGTCCATTTGGGCCTGTATCTTTTCATGATTCAGAGATAAGTACTAGCAATCATCAATAGGCGCCCAGTTGAGGACCCATTTACATTCAGCTAATTGGTGAGTTCTCTCCTGCTTTCGGAGGTTATCATGCTTCTCTTCTAGCTTTGAGTTTAGTCTTTTATTCTATTTTGAGGTAGCTACAGACCTGTCATTGGCACCATTCAGTCAGATGATTAGAGGCTTGATGGACTAGATTGTTGAGTTGTGATTGGATATTGTTTTGGCTAGTTTCTTTTCACACTAGTCTTTTCCATTGAAATAATAGATTGGTTGGCTTTGACCCTATATTCATCATCAACATACCCCAGTGCCTCAAAAGGCTCCCGCTCATTGCAGGGTGATTGAGTTATTTTTAATTGTTGATGTCTTTCACTATTAGATTGTAATTGAATGAATGTAATAAGGCCGAGTGGTTCTCTTGGGAAATCAATAATGGTTCTTCAAGTGCCGGCTACGCCAAGGGTACTCTCTCGGGGTATGACAAACTTGGTATCAGAGCACAGAGTTCAAGATTCCTAAGGAGTCTATGAAATTGCATCTAGCAGAGTCTTATTTATGGGTGTGTTGTACATCACAGTTTACAAGCAGGAGGCTATGGGACATTAGGTTGTTACACTTCTTTTTTCTTTATTTCGATTGATGCTATAGAGTTAAACTCTAGAAAATCTCTCTTCTAACTCGTGCATTACACGTTTGCAAACCATGCCTTCCAAATGCATTGTGAACTCGAGAAATGCCGCCAGCATCGAAATTTCCTCGCTAGGGATGCCCTCACAGTCTGGGACAAGGACCAAGGTTCGGGCAGAGGAGCCTGAGGCTACTACTCAGCCTGTTGTACATGCTGAATGGGTAGAAGAGAACAAGGAGAATGAGAGGGTAGAACCTTGGAGCAAAAAGGCTAAGTCAATAAGACATGAGCATAGTCAGCATAAGCAAGGAAATGGAAACAGGTCCCATTTTCTGCAGAGACCTACGAGTTATGCTCCATCACAATTGAGTGCACCCATATTTAATAACAGATATAACCTGAGGCCAAGAAAAAACCAGCCCTTCAAGGTCCGAAACCCTCCATCTCGAGAAAGTGTGGCTCGAGGTCTTAAAGGAAAGCCACCATGTAGAGAGTGTGGTAAACTCCATTTGGGAAATTGTCGAAAGGGTACTAAGGGATGCTATAAGTATGGCAAATTGGGTCACTTTCAGAGGGATTGTCCAAAATGGGCCAACAAAGCTCAACCCTCTACACCGAGACCACCAGCTAGAGAAAATCAGAGAGATGCTACTTCTGGCACGAACGGGGCTACAGACCGATTGTAAGCCATGGGTAGTCACCAAGATCAGAAAGACTCCAAAGATGTTGTGGCGGGTATGATTTGAGTCTTGACTCTTGATTGTTATGTGTTGATGGATCCTGGTGCCACCCCATCGATTGTGTCTCCTTATGTGGCTAGTAGATTTAATAAAACTCCCAAGTGTCTTCCTAAAACTTTTAGTGTATTTACTCACATTGGTGATATTGTTCTAGCCGAGAAGGTCTATAGAGATTGTTCTGTGACAATGTATCAGAGGATACCATGCCAACTTAGTTGATCTAATTAAGATACCCTCCTAGGCTCATTTATCCGAAATTGCTACGATGTTATCCGTGAAAGGGAAACGTACGTCTTTAAAAGGTTATTGCTACCACCTAAGAGTGTGATTTGAGATCTTGTAAACAATAAGTAGAACTGTCATCCCAGAGCTAGAGGGACGACGATGGAGAGGAAGAGACCAGTAGATGGTGAGAGTGGTGGTTGATTGAGACTTGTAACTAGAGTTATGTGTCCATTAGGTAAGTAATGTGCTGATGATTT
The DNA here is from genome assembly GCA_026153255.1 of Solanum medicagineum. Classification (NCBI taxonomy): domain Eukaryota; kingdom Viridiplantae; phylum Streptophyta; class Magnoliopsida; order Solanales; family Solanaceae; genus Solanum; species Solanum medicagineum. Next base: position 11,863,754 of record JAPFFP010000113.1, on the reverse strand, counting down.
GATCCCCATAAGTTTTGATGAAAGAGTAGTAAGTACCATTTGATTTTTCGTGATGACGTGTAGAGAGAGTTTTTGTTAGGATGAGTTGGAGTGTGCTCAAACTAGAAAGAAGTTTATGCTAATGTGTTATAGTATTTGTAAGCACGGAATATGGATGTGGAATAGGGGAACGAAGTGCTTTCAAAGGAATAAATCCAAACTAGGCTTATGATTATGAAGGGAGAGCACCATGATATTCATAGAGTTATGAACTCATCCAGATAAGGAGGTATAATAAAAGGGTGAATAGCATTTGAGTTATGGATAAGAGATATGTTGATTGACTATTGGCTAAGAGATTTTAGTGGGCCTATGCTCCCAATTTCTACCTAGTAGTCATAAGATGGTATAATATGAGAGAAGTGTGCGATGCACCTGTTAACACTAGACCCTAAGCTTGAATTGTTGAGAAGCATTATGAAAAGGGAGATAGCATTATGAGAGTGATAGTGCTAGTTGGGAGATTTGCAATAATAGGCTTGACATGGCGTATGTCAAAGATTAAGATATCAACTTGCAACAAGTGAGATGCTATGAGTGTGCATGAATATGACCCTTGGATGAAAATAGTGAATTGAGCATAAATCAATAAGTAAGAAGAGTCTTAAGATATGTATTCAAATTATTGCAAAGTAGTGTGAAGCTCTAAGTTATGATTTGCCCCGAGTGCCTAGATAGTATGTTTGAATTGAATGTGATCGATTTTGATGTCATTCTTATCATGGACCGACTTTAGGCTTGTTATGACACCATTGAGGGCAGCATTCGAAACCTCAAAGCTTTGAATGTTGAATTGTACTTACGATGAAATGGAAGGATAATAGTGTTGGCTTTTTCCAAAGAGGGAAATGATGAGTTCCTCCTAGTCCTGATAGCGATATTAATGATAGTTGACTGAGTTAGAGTAGATGAGAGAGAGTGGGTGTTTCCTGATGGTGTAATTGTCCCTATAAGGGTACGGGTGTATAGGAGGAGTGAGATGAGATCTTGTGATGTACAATAGATAGGTAAGAGTATATTCCTGTGTCTTTGAGTGAGAGCTTATACAATGATGGAGGTTGAAGTGCTAAGTAGGCTTGACAATTCTTAGATATAGTTGAAGCAGTTAGAGTGATAGGCTTGAAGATGTGGTTGCAATTATGTGAGTGTATCAAAGTGATGAGAATGAGCAGTATTCTCTAAGTAAAAGTCACTATGGAAATATGAAACATAGATTTCGAGGGGTTAGATTGGTATAAGTATGATCATCTTAGGACTAACATCTTGGGACTTAGACCTAGGCTTGAACATGGTAAGAGGATGCAATCAGACATAGGCTTGGATGGGAGTTATAGATTTTTGCCAAGGAAGTGTGATATTCTAGAAGAGAATTGGAGTCAAGATGAGTTGCTAAGCTTGAGAGCTACTAGTAGTGTTTGATATAGGCTTCGTAAAACTTTTTGGTACTACGAAGGGCAATTCAAATAATTTCACATAGATGTATCACTTGTTTCCATGCATAACATCTGGCTCTATGCATATTCATGTATGACTTCACTTATTACCCATGTTTTTAATAGTGTGAGGAGAAGAAATCTAGCTAGTATAGAGGTAGATTTGCCAAAGTGACATATGACACATGCATAGAACTAATAAAAACAAATGTAATAAGTGAAGTCATACATGAACATGCACGAAGCCAGGTGTTATGCATGGAAACAAGTGATACATCTGTGTGAAATTATTGAATTGCCCTTCGTAGTACCGAAAATTTCCATTTATTATATAGTAATATTTCATTAACCAAATCAATGATATCTACAATGCATGCAATAGCATATGGACAACACATTATCCTTAATTTGTTATTTAGAAAATCAAATTCATATTAAGGAGAGACATGATATTGGTCCAAATGGTTAACTCGAGAAATTATGATCATTTATACCTCTTTAGAACTGATATGGCCACCAATGTAATAGTCCAATGTGTACATTGACCAGGTAATCTCTTTGTATTATTTACTATTATTTTTATTGTTTTGCCCAACTGTGCAAAATCATTTCAAATTTGAAGGGCTGCATTATCATAAGGAATTTTGAGATATCGTGTTCTCAAAACCTTTTCAGCACTTTCTACATCGTGAACGACTGTAAGTTCCTATATCTCTCAACTTCTAATGCGAAATTCCGTTTTATTCAAAAGTTGAGATCAGCAGAAAAAAAATATGCCACACTACTGCTTGCTATGCACAATTTCTTTTTGTCAAGATAACTATAAGTGCATAAGCACTTTGCTTGCTTGCTGCTAGTTCCGATATGAATTTGGCTCATGATATCCATGGAATAGCATCACTATTTTGGGTGACCACGGTCAAGGACTGTCAGCGTATTCTAGTTTGTTGAAGAAACCAGACAATCATCCAAAAGGTTGGTTCACCTGGAAGAAATGACAGTACAGATGCACCTTGTTTCTAGGTGATGCCAATTTACACAAAGTACCTCAAACTATTGCTTGCTCAGCTTTAGGACCTTAAACTATAGTGTAAATTGGCATCACCCAGCAACAAGGTGTTTTTGTACCGACTTTTCTTCTGGGTGAACCAACCTTTTGGATGGTTGTCGAGTTTCTCCAACTAACTAGACAACATGGACTGTCCTACACCATGGTCACCCAAACATAATAATGCCATTCCCAGGATATTGTGAACCAAATTAATATCGAAATTAGCAGCAATCTCACTCAAGGTGCTTATGCTCTCCTCCGTGAAAAATGAAATTGCACATAGCAAGAAGTATCATGGCATATTCATTGCCTACTGATCGCAAACTTTTGAATAAAACGAACTCAACATCAGTGGTTGAGAGATATGGGAACTTGCAGTCATTCACCCCTAAATGTAGCAAGTTTTGAAAAGGTTTTGAGAACACGACGTCTCAAAGTTCCTCACAATAATAGAGGCCCATAAAATTTGAAATGATTTTTACATAGTTGGGCAATAAAATAGAAACACTAAAGAATGCAAATAGATTAGATGGTCAATGCATACTAGCTAAACTACCATTCACAAAGAATTGATTCAATCATCACTTGAATTTAGATGATCAGAAATTCAACATGTACTTCCTAAATAGTCATTGATAGACGGTACTTCCCTTAGGTGAGGTGCATTCTAAGGAGGTTTGAGGAAGATGCCATGAGGGAGGCACACAGCTAAGATTAGAGATTCCACTCACAGAAGAAATGTCTCACTCAGAACTTTTGACATTTGTAGAAGAAGCTGCTAGGCTTACGGCAGCGAAGAGGTATCATGACCACAACATTAGAACCAAAATACTTAGTCATGCAGAAGCTAGCAAAGCAAATATCGAATGACCATGAGTAAGAGACAATGAGAAATATATAGAGAGAGACAAATATTTAACGTGGTTCAGTCAACCGACCTACATCCACAAGAGGAGATGAGCAATTCACAATATAAACGAGATCACATAATATCGAAAAAGATAACCTCACCAATTCGCTCAAAATAAAAAGAGGTTCACATAAGTGTTAACATAACACTTGTGGCTCACCATTTCCCCCCCTATACAATACTCAAAGCTCCTAAAACTATATTTTGGATGGTACCAAACTAGAAGGAATGAGCCAATATTTGTAGATTGATAAACCTTTTTCAACAAGAAAAAAGACTAGTCAAATATGGAGAATTTTTGTTTTCCTTTTCCTAAAATGAAAAACCAAATTATAATTAAAAAAACTCGGGGCAAATACACAACACACAGAACCATAACTAATTTTCTTCAAGATGATCTCTTGGGAAGCTTATCCGTAAGAATGTTAGTGATGATAATAACAAGTCCAATCATATGCTCCCAAAATTGGACCAGACCAGTGCTATCGGGTCGTTTTTCCTACGATGATGCGGTGCAGTGAGATTTTCAAATCCAAAGCAACAGAAAGAGACTAGAATTTCTTTGGCGCCCTTGGTTACGATGACTACAGTGTTGTGCCTCTCAATCTTGGAACAGACTTGCCTCAAAGAGTATGCGAAATCATCATGAATATCCCATGCATCACATTTTTAAGTCCCTTTTTCTTTTAATTTCTTTTGAATTGTTAAAAAATATAAAAGGAAAAAAAGAATAAGAGAGAGACAACCTTGTTTGTTTTGGTAAACTGATGGATCAATTTCGATTCTTTCTTTTTTCTCTTGATTTTTCTCCGGTCTTGATTCCTTTTTAATTGAGATGTATAGATCCTTGATTTTTTCCAATCGTGATTTATGGATCCTTTTCATGGATTAACAGAAGTGTGCGGCGAAGTGTTGTTGCGCCGATGAATGATTATTTTATTGCTCTAAAAATTGATAAAAAAGTTAAGAGCTCTTTTAATGTTTTTATGATGAAGCTACTCGAGAAAATCGCTAGTGTTTTAAAGGTTATATCAAGGAAAATTACTTACCTTCTATGGCCACAATACTTCATCGTCGTGGATCGAAAGACCTTGTAGCTTCCTCTGGCATATAAAATGTTCCGAGCCAGATGGGTTGGATCTGATCTGATCTGATCTCAATTGTGTACCGCCCCCATGAAATTTTCTTCACATCGCTTAAAACGCATCTCACCTTACGGAACCACTGCCTTTCTAGTTTTCCTCCGTCTCATCTGAAAAAAGAAAGGAAGTTTGTATACGAAGAAAAGAATGGGTGAGCAAAAAATAGGGAGTGGTTGACGCATCCCAAGCGAGATTTTCTAGATGGAACCGCCACCTTTTTTTTTCCTTTGCGTCATATGAAAACCAGAAGAAATTTTTTATATGAAGAGAAGAATGAGCGAGAAAAAAAGAAGAGGGGGATTAATTTATATAAACACCTCTTAAGGAGAATTTTCTCGACGAAATCGTCACCTTGTTGTTTTCTCTCAGTACCATATGAAAAACGGAAGAAATTTTTTGTGTAAAGAAAAGAATGAGTCAACAAAAAAAGAAGAAGAGGGAGGGTGATTTATATAAATGCCTCTCAAGGATAATTTTCTCAATGCAATTGCGGCCTTATTATTTTTCCACTGCGTCATCTAAAAAGTGGAAGAAAATTTTCATATGAAGAAAATAATGAATGAGTAAAGAAGTAATGAGAATGGTTTATATGGACGCCTTTCAAAGGGGATTTGCAAAAGTAACATCATATTTGAGTTGTTTAGGAAAGCATATGTTAGGATCGGGAAGATCTCCTAAACTGTTTTGATGATGACAAATGGAACCAGGTTCAGGATTCAGTACCAAGAAAGCAGACATAACAAAAGAGGCAAAAACGTACAAGGAGGAGGAGTGCTACATAAGGAAGCAGAACCTGAATAGGACTCCTACAAAGGAAAAGGTGTAGGTGCCATATTTACGGAGTCTTGGAAAAGGACTCTTCTAGGTTCAAGTATAAAAGGTAATCAACAACCATAGAAGAGCCACACTTTTTGCAATTCTGAAAATGGCAATTCATCGCGCAGGAGCAATCGGCACTCGAACATTCAAGGAAGATATAGAGTTAGGTTTTCTCGTTTGTTCAATTGTTTGCAATCAGCTTAAAATTATTGTTGAGGGACAATATTGTAAGAGATTGTTTTGTGAGAATAATTAGTGAGAGTAGGTTTGGCTATAGTCTTGTTGCAAGTTGTGAGAGAGAAGATAGTTGTGTCGATTGTTGCCAGGTTGTAACGTTAACATTGCTCAGTTTTGAAGTAGTGAAGTTGCAGAAATCCTACTAGTGTAGGTAGTGGTTGTTTCTTCCTTGGAGTTTTCCCACTATACATCTTATGTTCCTCTACTTATTGCATCTGTATCTATTCGGACTTGTAGAACTTGGTTCATTCGTGTGATAGGAATAGTCGTCTTTTCAATTGGTATCAGAGCAGATTTTTTCGACTAAAGGCTAACTACCTCTAAAAGGATCATAGCAACAGCTCCCACCTCTTAAGAAGGAGCCTCTCAAACTAGGCCTCCATTGTTCAATGGTAACTACTCGCATGATGGACCATCTTATTAGGGAAAACCCAGATCTCCGGAATGAAATACTGGACGGACCGACCATATCTATGAAGGACGACACAACTCCAAACACTCGAGTTCCTAAGGAATGCACTAAATGGGATGGCGCTGAAAAGCTAGCCATCCAGAACAATGCCAAGGGTAAGAAGATTTTGATATGTGGTATAGCTCCTAACGAATACAATAGTGTCTCCGCCTATCAAGATACGAAGGCGATCTGGGACACCCTGTAGACAACGCATGAAGGAATAACTCAAGTCAAGAAAGCTAAGATTGATAATCTCAATAGACATTCAGAATGTTGGAAGGAGAAAGCATCTAGGATATTGATACCACATTCACTATTATAGTGAATGGAAGTTACTCACTTGGAGAAATTATCCCAACTAGGAAGGTCATACGGAAGCTTCTGAGTGTCTTGCTTGAATCATGGGAAGGTAAAGTAGAAGCCATCACTGAGGCTAGGGACCTGGATACACGGACTATGGACGAGCTGAGAGGAAACCTCCTGACCTATGAACTGAAGAAAAACCAGGGGGGGCTGATCGGCAAGCGGAAAGAGAAGAACCTGGTTTTCAAGGCTATTGAAAAGTAAGACTACGAAGAGGAGAATATTGCGTTGGTGACCAATCGGTTCCAAAGGATGCTGAGAGAAGGCCAAGAAAGCCACAAGGGGAGTTCTCAAAGAAATACAGACAAGGATCTTAGAGAACGACTGTGTCACAAGTACGGAGCCTTGATCACTTCATCAAATTCTGTCCCTTGTGGGCTCTAGAGTACAAGAAGAACAATCCTGAGAAAGCCAAGGAACCCTAGAATGACCAGTATGTTCTTAAGGATAGAAAAATGATCAATCAGACGCTGACATCTAAGTCAAAAGGGCACTCGTAGCTATGGGAAACTCCTCTGGTGAGGAATCAGATGGAGAGGCTCCGAAAAATCAGTCCTTATGGCCATTGAGGGACCTAAGAAATATGACTTTCTTGCACTAGTTGCATTAGAAGAGTCTGATGATGAGACCAGTGGGAATAAAGCTGAAACACATATCGATGTAGAACTAAATAGCCCCGACTCTAAAACAGGATATGACAATGAGAACGTGGCACTGATGGAAGTAGCAGATCCAGCCAAAGAGGACAGCTTCCGACAGGAAATCAAGGTGAGTTTGAACATGTTAAAAAGAACATGCACAACTATTCCAAGAAAAAGCTTGAGTCTCTATCACTAGTCTTAATTGATGCCTACTTATCCATTAGTGACACCAAAGAAAACCTTCTGGAAGAATATGCTCAGTTGAGAACTGAGAATGAGGCTTGAAACTGTTAAACTGTAAGCTCCAAAAGGAGATTGACAGTCTCAAGTCTTCAGGAAAGAGAAAAATGTCATGAATCATGTTCACTTAGCCTTAGAAGAAAAGGCAAAGAACTTGGGGAATGACCTAATGAACTTAACTAAAAGAAATGAAGATCTTCTCAAAGAAGTTGAATAAACCAAAGCTAAATTAGAGCACACTATGAAGTGGACCAGGTCCTCCTCGATGCTCGATGATATGCAGTTAGGTCAGTCAACCACCAAGTACGGGATTAGTTTCAAAATAAGCGAACCTAAGAGGATCGAGGGTGATACTAGCATCCTATGTACCTTGTGTGGCAAGTCAGATCATGTTAGAGATAGGTGTGACAAGAATGCTAAAGCAATTAAAAGTAGCCTTACCTAAATAGGACCTATAGGAGAAAAATGAAAAAAAGTGGTTCTCTCAAAAAGGAACTTACCTAGATGGGCTAGAAGAGATTTAATTCACCTTTTCTATAACTAAAAGGACCCAAGTGGATCTGGGTACCCGAAGCTAACCCTTGCTAATCTGTGCAGGAACCAGTAGAAGGAAACCTAAAGCAATGGTACCTAGACAGTGCATGCTCCAGACACATGACAAGAGATAAGCGAAACTTCCTTCTACTGACTGACTTCCAAGGCAGAAATGTTGGCTTTGGAAATGGAAAGAAAGGAGAGATCAAGGGAATTGGGAAAGTGGGAAGCTCACAATCCCAATGCATTGAAAATGTATACTATATTGAGGAACTAAAGCACAACCTGTTGAGCGTCTCTCAAATGTGCAACAAAGGAAATGACGTACTATTCATAACTTCTGAGTGCAAAGTGACCAACTCAGTCTCCAAGAGGCTGGTTTTAAGGGGGAAGAGACACAAGAATGTGTACAAAGTTGACCAAAAAATGCTGGAAAATCCAGCATCAAAATGTCTTAGTGCCATGAGCAATGAATCAATTATGTGGCATAAAAGGCTGGGACACGCTAGCTTCTCAACAATAAACAAGTTGATATCCAAGGAACTGGTTCTTGGATTACCTAAAGGAAAGGTCAGCGAGGACCAAGTATGTGGGACTTGTGCACAAGGAAAGCATGTCAAAAGCAGCTTTCAGCCCGTTGAGATGGTAAGTACTCACAAACCCTTGAAACAGGTTCACATGGATCTCTGCGAACCAATGCATGTACAAAGTCGATGAGACAACAAGTATGTCTCTGTACTTGTGGATGACTACTCTAGATTCACTTAGACATTTTTCTTAAAATCCAAAGAATAAACATTTGATGTGTTCACTATATTTGCTAAGATGATGCAGAAGAAGTTGAAATGTGACCTAATGAGTCTAAGGTCTGACTATGGTACGAAATTTGAGAACTCAAAATTCTTAAAATTTTGCTCAGAGAATGGGATAGTCCATAACTTCTCTGCCCCCAGGACGCCACAACAAAATGGTGTGATTGAACGGAAAAATAGATCTCTGGAAGATATGGCTAGACCTATGTTGATTGCTAGTAATCTTCCACAGAGATATTGGGCTGAGGCGATCAACACTGCTTGTTATCTCATAATAGATGCATGATTAGAGCTATTTTGAACAAAATGCCCTATCAATTCTTAAAGGAAGAAAAACCAACCTAGCACATCTCTGATCCTTTGGGTGTGTATGTTATGTGAACAACAATGGAAAGGATGCTCTAGGGAAGTTCGATGCTAAAAGTGGTGAGGGAATCTTTTTGGGAATACTCCTCTCAAAGCAAGGCATACAAGGTGTTCAATAAAAGAACCAAATGTGTTGAAGAAAGTGCACATGTTATATTTGATGAGGCCAACTCTATGGCCGAGAAGGTTTTGCAGGAAAAACTACACGAGCTGGGGATGGCAAATCAGAGGAGAGAGACAAATGATGATGAGGGAGATGTGAGTCCCACTGTCACTCCAGCTCAACAGGTGCTCTCCCATACTCAGACGCCTAATGTAGAGGTTAGAAGGGAGGAACCTAGGCCAGGCACATCAGTGGTGCAGGACCCCCAACAGAGTATTATAATCACGCAGTCAGATGATCAAGGTTATAACTAGAAACACGAGCTCTCGCTCCCTGGAAAACCTACCGACTCCTCTGGATTCTAGTATAGCTACCAGATCAAGGCTTAGAAACATGTGTGCTTTCTCCGCGTATGTGTCCCTTGTTGAGCCCAAAAATGTAAGAAAGGCTCTACTAGATGATTAATGGATCTCTACAGTGCAAGAGGAGCTTCTTCAATTTGAGCGCAGCAAAGTTTGGCACCTGGACCCCCCTCCTCAACACCATACTATTATTGGCACCAAATGTGTATTTAAAAATAAGTTGGATGAGCAAAGGTGTTATCACCAGAAATAAAGCCAGACTCGTGGTTCAAGGCTACAACTAAGAAGAAGGGATCGATTATGATGAAACCTTTGCTCCAGTTGCAAGAATTGAGGCCATATGGATGTTGATTGCGTTTGCAGCTCACATGGAGTTCAAATTGTATCAGATGGACGTAAAAGTGCCTTCCTAAATGGTTACCTTCAAGAGGAAGTATATGTGAGCAACCTCCGAGTTTGAAGACCATGAACATCCAAACTATGTATACAAGCTAGACAAAGCAATGTATGGGCTTAATCAGGCACCCAAAGCCTGGTATTATCGCTTGTCAAGTTTTATATTTAGTCATGGATATCTCAGAGGAAAGATAGACAACACACTATTCCTCAAAAGGAAAGGAAAGCATGTTCTCATAGTTCAGGTGTACGTTGATGATATCATCTTTGGAGGAACCGATCAAACCCTTAGAGCAGAGTTTGCTGCACTTATGGGCAGTGAGTTTGAAATGAGTATGATGGGTGAGATGACTTTTTTCTTAGGACTTCAAATTCATCAAACGGATGAGGGAACATCATCCATCAATAGAAGTACATCAAGGAGCTTCTCACCAAGTTTGGAATGCTTGATGCCAAGATCAGCGACACTCCCATGGCAACTACGACCAAGTTAGACACAGATAAAGCAAGAGCGGGTGTAGATGAGACCAAACACAGAGCAATGATTGGATCACTACTGTATCTCACTGCTAGCAGGACTGACATAGTATTTTGTGTGGGCGTGTGTGCATATTTTCAGTCAAAACCCAAAGAATCTCAATTGGAAGTCGTAAAATGGATCCTGAGATATCTCAAAGGAACCATGAACCTGGTTTTTTGGTACCCCACTGGGTCTTCATTTGAACTGGTTGGCTTTGCAAATGCTGACTATGCAGGGTATACTTGGTTGATCAAAAAAGTACCTCCAGAATGGCACACTTCTTAGGACCATGCCTCATTTCTTGGGCTACAAAGAAACAAAATCTAGCGGCTCTATCCACTGCTAAGGCTGAGTATGTTGTTGTTGTGTCTTGCTGTCCTCAATTCTTATGGATCAAACAACAACTACTAGACTTTGAAGTTAGAGTGGACTACATACCTATAACGTGCATAACATTAGTGCAGTGAACATAGCAAAGAACCCGGTGCATCACAAGCGTACCAAACACATAGATGTACGCCATCACTTCCTGCATGAAAATATTGAGAAAGGTCATATTAAGATGACTTTCTGCAAAACTGAAGATCAAGTGGCTAACATATTCACCAAAGCACTGGGGCGTGAGCATTTTGAGCTCAATCTCCACCATCTGGAATTGATAAGGAGCACATGAATCACATTTTCTTTTTTGAGATCTCATTTTGAATTTAAGTGTTGTAATGAATAAGGTGACCATTATCTTTGCTTACAAGCTCACATACAAATTTGTCTTAGATCGACTCCCTCACTAGGAACTGCTGATATTACCCTTAGTTTCCCAGCTAGAATGACATAATAAAGTAAGGAGAAGGTGGTTCACTCAATTCTAAATCAGGTAGGACTCTGCTTTCCTATATCTGAAACTTGTTTATGTGTGCACATGCTATTAAAGAAAATATGTAATCACCGTCGAGAGAACCCAGTTCCCTTCTATGCACCTAGTTTGACCAATACCTTTCTTTTGGCAGGAAGCCTACTGAATTAAAATAATGATCACCATTCTTGGGATCTCAAGAGTCGATTCAGTGTGTCAGTTCATTCAGGTGCGTCTTGTCAATCATTCGATGTCACCTCTTAATGTTACCAAAGCCCTTCTTTTTAACTGATCATTTATTCCATACACACCACTTTCTCTCTATGATCCTTACTTGTCCAAAAGCTTCTCTCCCATTCTCACCAGCAAAAGTGGCTGCTGTAGTGTCATACTCCGACTCTAATTCCAATGCCACAACACCATCTACTCCCCAAATCAGACCAGACCAGTTCTATCGGGTCGTTTTCAGTGTGATGAAGTGGTGTAGTGAAATTTTTGAATCCAGAGTAGCCAAAAGAGATTACGGGTTTCTTTGGCAGCTACGGTACAAAAACAACAGTACTTTGCCTCTCAATCGTGAAATCATCCTTGCGCTATCGGAGAGCATATGAAACGGTCATGAGTATCGCATGCATCACATTTCTTAAATCCCTTTTTCTTTCAGTTTCTTTCGAATTTCATAAAATATGAAAGGAAAAAAGAATAAGAAAGAGTCGGTCTTTTTCATTTTGGGAAATTGATGGATCAATTTTGATTTTTTTTTCTCTTGATTTTTCTCTGATCTTGATTCTTTTTTGAGTGGGCATGTATTGATCCTTGATCTTTTCCAGATCAAGCTTATAGATCCCATTCGTGGATTAACAAAAATGTGTGGAGACATGTTGTTGTGCAATGAATGATATTATGTTGCACTGAATATTCATAAAAAAGTTGGAACTCTTTTATTGTTTTTAAGATTAAGATTCTCGAGAAAATCGTTGGTGTTTTAAAGGTTATCTCAAGGAAAATTACTTACCTTCTATGGCCATGATACCTCATCCCGTCAATTGAAAGCCCTAGTAGCTTCCTCTGGCATATCAAAAGTTCCAAGCCAGATGGGTGGGATCTGATCTAATCTCAGTTGTGTACCTCCCCCATGAAATCTTCCGCACACCCCTGAAACACATCTCACCTGATGGAACCACCACCTTGCTAGTTTTCCTCTGCATTACCTGAAAAAAGAAAGGAAATTTGTGCGTGATGAAAGAATGAGTGAGTAAAAAGAGAGGGAGAGTGGTTTACATAGATGCATCTCAAGAGGGATTTTCTCGATGAAATCACTACCTTCTTGTTTTTCCAGAAGAAATTTTTTATATGAAGAGAAGAATTAGTGAGGAAAAAAAAGAGACGGAGTGGTTTATATAAACGCCTCTCAAGGAGGATATTCTCGATGAAATAGTCACTTTGTTATTTTCTCTCTATGTCATCTGGAAAACAAAAGAAATTTTTTGTGTAAAGAGAAGAATGAGTGAGAAAATGTTACGATCCAAAATCGTACCGCAACTAAAGAAGGAAAAGCTAAAATAAAATAACCACAACATTCAACTTAAATTCCCAAAATCTGGAGTCATGAGTACTAAAGCTTCTAAGTAGTGGAAAAGAGTAAATATAAAACTGTCTAAAAAGGAAAACACAAGTTCTGATATGAAAGAAACAACAAAATAAATGTCTCATTAGTACAATGGCGACTCAAAGTATGAGCCTCACCATTGTGATCTAGAAAAAGGTAAGAAAACTCCGCTTGAATGAATCAACTACCATGAGGGAGTCCTTGTGCTCGATTTGCAAGGAGAAAACATGGTAGAGGTGAGTACACCAAAATGTACCTAATGGGTTCAACCGACTGGGTAAGAGAAATCGGATAAGTATGTAACAACTAAGAACTCCTCTTACCTACAATGAAAAGGTTAGTACACAATATATACATAAGTATAGATAGAAAGATCAAGTATAATTATGATGCAGTGCAAATAAAATAAATGAATGCAATGCATGGGGTGGAATCACGAATGTCACATAGTCAGTGTATACATCTACCGAGTTAAGGCTACCAGATAGAACCCATGGGGGTCTCGTCAGACCATATACAGAAATCTCTCAACCTTGTCACATGCTCGTGGTCGAGGGGTGTCACAATACCTCAACCTTGCCACTTGTCCATAGTGGAGGGATTTAAAAAGTGATACAATCTCAACCTTGCCACCTAGCCAAGGTCAAGGGATGGTATAAATGCAACATGGAATGAATGCATACCAATGTCACAAATCAATGTATATGACAACAATATAATCAGATAACCGACAAATAGGGGTAGGCGTTCGGTTCTTCTGTTCGGTTGTTAAAGTTCGGTTTGATTTTTCAGTGTTCAATTTTTTAAAAATGAGCACCATACTCCGCACCAAACTAGATCGGTTCGATTTATTTTAGCGTTTTAAAACATTTTTTCGTGCTAATTGAAAGTAAAGTAAAAATGATTTCAGTTTGCATTTTCCAATTTGCATTTGCACTTTCCAGTTTGCAGTGCAAACTTTGCACTCGGCAGTCTTGGCCAATTTTCCAGCAGTAGCTCGCCATTTTCACTGCGGTTTCAACTGCAGCAGCTCGCCATTTGCACACAAAATTGTCAACTCCAGTTTGACAAGTTATCATACACCCACGCAAAATTGACAAGTTAAAACTGAAAAATGCGCATGAAAAACAGATTTCAATTAAAATTTAAAACAATTCCAGTTTGCACTCCGCCAACTTCAAAGTTCCACATTTGCAGTTTTGGCGTGAAAGTGAAACGCAAAGCGGCCAAGTGGGAAAGGAAAGTGAAAACTGAAAATAGGGCTTGGGTTAAAAATATTTGGGTAATTGGGTTGGGCTTGGGTAGTTGGGTTAAAATTTAAAAATAAAAATTTAGAAGTATATATAATTTAATATAATAAAACTTCAATTTTGGGTGCACCGCGATTTCAGGACCCTTACACCGAAAACCAAACCAAAGAACCAAAATTGAATCCAAAAATCAAAAAATCGAGACCGAAAAGGTGAATTAGTTAGGTTCGGTTTGGTTTTCTAGTTTTCCAATAGTTTTCCAATTTTTTTGGCCACCCCTACAGACAAATAATAATCCTAGAATCAGAAAGCGAATGACAAGTGACTCAACTGGTACTACAAGCCATTAACAAGTCTCAAATCACCACATTTCATCAATAACCGAATATACCATAACATCAGACTTCGCAAGTCCCAAAATATGCACATGAGCTCCAAAAAGTATCTCACATACCATCAACAAGTCTCATATTATCACAATAAAGCCCAAACATATCTCAATATCAAGGACACATCTCAATTACAAACAATATCACGATTTACCCAACTCCAATACAATCCATATCCCCTTTTTACCAAAATACTATCACACTTATCAAATTACTCATAAAACAATCTAAATCTTACAATTATCACATAACATATCCACCAAGTCAAATTTAGTCCCAAAAGGTAAGCCAAACCTACCTCGATGCTGAAACCGCACTCAGACCAAGCTTCCGGACACTCCAAGTCTCAAAAACGAGCTCGAATCAACCAACCACTATCAAAAATAGATAATACGTGTCAAAAGATGACTTTTGATACCCATATTGGCACGAATTGGATTCAAGGGCAAAATGATCAAAGTTAGAGCTAAAAGTTGAGGTTCACGAATCTAGAAATAAATTAGAAATTATGATTATACACGAGAAAGAGAGTTTGTAGGCGAAAATCCCACTGACATTGATTTTTACTCTTCACATCAAAGGGTTTTCCATGTAAAAATTTGACGTCCATGTTATTGTTTTTATTCTAGTTTCTCATATTTATTTGGTTGATTTATTTGTCTCCTTATTACCATTATGCTTGAGTTGTTTGTTTACTCTTGATTCAAATTAGAAAAAAAAGTTTAGACTTGGTATTCTTCCGTTGCTACTCTATCGTACCTTTGATAGTGACCTCGCCTCTTTCCCAATGCAGTGATATCAAAGCACTGGTTGTTATTTGATTATCGATTTGAATTGATGCAAATATGAGAGAGTGGTGTATTTGAATGGTAATAACTATCATACTTGGAAAGGCAAGATGAAAGATCTTCTATTTGTCAAGAAAATATGTTTGTCTGTATTTGCGTCTAATAAACCTCAGTCCATGATAGATGAGGATTGAAAATTTGAGCACCAACAGGTTTGTGCCTATATTAGATAATGAGTTGAAAATAATGTTAGAAACTATATTGTGACTGAGACACATGCCAGAAGTTTGTGGGATAAGCTCAAGGCACTTTATGCTTTTAAGACTAACAATAACAAGTTGCTCCTACTTAAGCAATTGATGAATATCAAGTATAAAAAAGGCAGCACTATTTCTAATCATATAAATGATTTTTAGGATATCCTTGACCATCTGTCCAGAATGGGTGTAAAATTTGATGAAATTCAGGGGCTTCAGCTTCTTAATACTTTGCCAAACTCTTGGAGAACTTTTAGAATTTTTTGACTAATTCTCCTCCCAGCGGTATTGTAACTATGGAATATACTAAGAGTGGTACTTCAAATAAAGATATGAGAAGAAGATCTCATGCCTCATCTTCTTCATCTCTACACTCTGATGTTTTAGTTACTGAAGAAAGGGTGACAAGAAGTTCAAAGGTCAAAATGACAGAGATAAAAATAAAGGCAAAGTCAAAGTTCGCATACAAGAATGCTGCATGTGACTATTGTCACAAGAATGGACATAATAAGAAATATTGCTACAGGTATGAGAGAGATATGGGACAATAAAAGAAAGAAAGAGATGAGTCTAGTTGTTGCTAATGATGATCTTCTTGTTGCTTGTGTTGAGAATGTCATTAATCTGGTCAGTGATGAGTCTAGTTGGTTTGTGGATTCTGGAGCTACTTCTCATGTTATATCAAAGGAAGAATTATTTTCTTATTATACTCCAGGTAATTTTGGAATATTGAAAATAGGCAATAATGATGAAGTTGAAGTACTTAGATTGGTACTGTTTGTTTCGAAAGTAAAAATGATTTAAGATTAGTTCTCAATACAAGTATGCTCTAGATGTTTGCTTGAATTTGATTTCTGCAGGGAACCTTGATAATGAGGGTTATGTTAACACCCTTGGTGCTGGCCAATGGAACATTACTAGAGGTTCAATGATTGTGGCTCGGGGTGACAAGTTATCTAACTTGTATGTATTTCAAGGATCCACTTCTAGCAGCTCAGTAAATTTGGTGGAGAGTGATACGTCATTAGAGTTATGACATAGAAGGTTGAATCATATGAGTGATAAGGTGATTAATAATTTGGCTTAAAAGAATTTGCTTTCTGGAGTGAAATAAGCAACCTGAAAAAGTGTGTTCCTTGCTGAGTCCATAAGCAGAAAAGAGTTTCTTTTTAGAGTCTTCCACCTTTCAAGAAAGCCTGATTTGCTAGAGTTAGTACATTCTAATTTATGTGGTCTTTTTAAAGTAAGGTCTCATGGTGGTGCACTTTACATTGTGATTTTTATTGATGATCATTCTCACAAACTCTTTTCTTTGAAATCCATGGACCAAGTACTTAACGTGTTCAAGAATTTTTATGTCTTGATTGAGAGGCAGACAAGGAAGAAATTGAAATGCATCTTCTCAGATAATGGTGGTGAGTATATTGGTCCTTTTGGTAGGTATTGCAAAGATCAGGGTATTTGACATCAGAAAACTCCTCCAAAGACGCCTCAATTAAATGATTTAGCAGAAAGGCTAAACAAAACTCTAATTGAGAGGGTTAGATGTATGCTTTCAGATACTAAGTTGACATATTCCTTTTGGGCAGAAGCACTTAATACTGCTACTTATGCTATCAGTTTATCTCCTATCCTTGCAATGGATGGTGATTTCCCTGACAGAGCTTGGTCTGGTAAGAATATTTCTTATGATCATCTTAGAATCTTTGGGTGTAAAGCTTTTGTGCATATTCCTAAGAATGAACGGTTAAAGTTGGATGTTAAAACTACGCAATGTATTTTCATTGGGTATGGTCAAGATTTGGCTATCGTTTCTATGATCCAGCTGAGAAGAAACTTGTTAGAACTTGTGGTGTTGTGTTCTTTGAAGACCAAATAATTGAAGACTTTAACAAAGCTGAGAAAGTTGATTCTCAGAGTAGTGAGAGCCTAGTTAATGTTGATCCGGTTCCTTTGAATATTGTTCCTGAAGAAAATTTTCATGATGACAAAAATCAAGTTGATAATGAAGATGGTGATCATATTTAGAATGACCAGCATGATGTTATTGACGTCTCAATGCAAGTTGATGCGGTTGATCAGCAACTAGCTATTGATGCTCCAGAGAGTTCTTTTAGACGATCTACTAGAGAGAGAATACCTTCATCTTATGTACTCTTTACTGATGGGGGAAACCTAAGAGTTTTGATCAGACCATGGAAAGTAAAGAAAAAGAAAAGTGAATTGATGCTATGGAAAATGAGATTAAGAGCCCATTTGGATTAGTTAGAAAAAAAGGTGGCTTTTAAAAAGTACTTCAAAAGCACTTTTTAAAGTGCTGAAACTTATTTTGAAGATAAGCAGTTACGTGTTTGAATAAAAGTGCTTAACCTGAAAAAAAGTTGTTAATGTGTTTGGTACCTAAATGTTGTTAAGCACTTTTTTGAACAAAAAGTCTTAAATACCCGTAAATTGTTACACATTATAAAATGCTAATTATTACTCTAAATTTTTGTTTCTAAATTAAATTAAATTATAATTAATTTATTTTAATTCATCTTCAACATAAATTGATTATATAAGTTAATTTATATGTCTAAGTCATTTTAAATTTTTAAAATGTATAGTAATGGTTATATTTCTTCTTTACCATAGATTATTAATTAAAATAAAATAAGGTGAAAATAATCTAGAAGAAAAGAAAAAGAAAGAAAGAGCAAGAAAAAGAAAAAAAAATGGAAGAAAAGAAAAAACAAGAAGGAAAAAAATGGAAGAAAGAAAGAGCAAGAAGGAAAAAAACAAAAGAAAGAGCAAAATTTTTTTAAAAAATAGAAAAAAATAAAGTAGGAGCAAAATAATATAGAAATTATAAACAACATTAGGAATAAAAAGGTAAATTTGTTGGTCAAACATAAATAGCTTTTAAGACCAAAAAAAAAGTAGGGGGGGCCAACTTTTAACTTTTAAGCCATTTTAGAATTTGCCAAACACTTCCAAAAGCTAAAAAAAGCTTAAAAGCAGGTTTGACCAGCTTTTAAGTCAATCCAAACATCCTCTAAATCTTTGCATGATAATCATACATTTGATTTGGTTGAGCTATGTAAAGATAGAAAAGCTTTGAAAAACAAGTGAGTTTTTCAGGTGAAACATGAAAATGGTAACCCAATCGTTAAGATGTCATCTATTCATGTGGTTCTAGACTTGGCCATAAATCTAGATTTAGAGGTTGAACAAATGGATGTTAAAAACTATCTTTTGCATGGTGATTTAAGTGAAGAAATTTATATGGAACATTCGGAAGATTTTGAAGTCAAGGGAAAAGAGAATTATGTTTGCCAATTAAAAAAGAGCTTGTATGATTTGAAACAAGCTCCCAAGCAGTGGTACAAGAAGTTTAGTTCCTTTATGAGTTAGCAGGGCTTCAAGAAGACTACAGACATTGTGTTTTTATGAAAAAATTCTCTGATGGTAACTTATTATTGAGTTGCTTTATGTTGATGACATGCTTGTTGTTGGTCATAATGCCCGCAGGATTCCGAATTTAAAGCAAGAGTTGAGAGTCTTTTTCTATGAAAGATTTAGGACCAACAAATAGATTCTTGGCATGCAGATTATTCGTGACAGAAAGGCCAAGAAGTTGTGATTATCACAAAAGTACATTCAAAAGGTACTTCAAAGGTTCAACATGGATAAAGCTAAGGTTATTAGTAAACCTCTAGCTATGCGCTTCAAATTGAGTACGAAGCAGTGTCCTTCGAATGATGATGAGAAGAAAGATATGAAGAAAGTTCCTTATACTTTAGTTGTTGGTAGTTTGATGTATGTCATGGTTTGTACAAGATCAGATATTTCTCATGTTGTTGGCATAGTAAGTCACTCTCTTTCTAATTCGGGAAGACAACACTGGAATGTTGTGCACTCTTTGTGATTATACTAATTCAAACATGGCTGGTGATGTTGATGCTCACCAGTAACGAAGGGGATTCTTATTTGTACAAATGGTACTTCAGGGTTGTGTCTTGCTCTAGCTACTACGCTACAATTGAAGCATGTAAGGAATTACTTTGGATGAAGAGATTCTTGTGAGAACTTAGTTGTGTTCAAGAGAGGTATGTGTTTTATTGCGACAGTGAAAGTGCTATACATCTTGGCAAGAATTCTAATACATTCCATGGTCAGTCTAAAGATATTGATGTGAGATACCATTGGATTAGAAATGTGTTCCTAAATTACTTAAACTTAAGAAGATTTATACGGATAATAATGGTTCCAAAATGATGACTAAGGCTTTGCAAGAGGGATGTTTGAAGATTGTTGCATGTTCGTCAGGATGGTGGTCTCTTCCACATAGTCAGGAGGGGGGAGAATTGTTGGATTATGGATCTTTTTCCCTTCCTATATGGATAAATAAAGTCCAATTTGGACCAATTCGCTTTTTTCCATAGGCCCAATACTATGGGGCATATATATGGACCTTTTTAGGTCATATTTCACAAATAACAAAAAAGAGTTTACACCAGCCAAATACAGAGAAAGTGTGCAGATTTTCGTCCAAATTTTCTCTTTAAAATATTATTAGGGGGAGGGATGCTACACTGTTTTCCACTATACGAAAAGAGTAAAAACAATAGATACCTACATCAAGATTATATACGTACAAGAGAAGATTATAACAAATTTACATATTATTGAAGTTCGTTTCAAATAGAATCATACTTCCTGTAATATATATTAAGTGAATTTGTGAGCCAATGCACACTTATACTCCTATTTTTGTCCTTTTAGTTGTTGTCAAACTACCCCAAAAATTCATAGAGAGAGTAATTTAAGTGAGACAATTTTTAAATTCCAACTCAAACTACGTAACAATGCTTTAAAGTTTAGGATTGACAAATCTATTGTACATTTCCTGAAACTTTGGTCTAAAGGAGTAATCATTGACTTGAAGCGTGAAAGATGCGTGATTGAAATCCTTAACCTCGGGGTAAGGCTAACAAAAATTAAAACGAAATAAAGATTAATATTAGAATTTGTATAAACAGATACCTCTAGTCCAAGTTGATCACGTATGGTCGGGCATCACGTTGTTGGTTTTGGTGGATGTCATTCTTCGCCCTATCTACACTTTTGCACTCGCAGCAAGCAAGGACGCTGCTAACCGAATCTTGTCTATTGTTCAAGTTGAGCCAAGCTTACTCTGACATGTGCATCAAAGTCCAAAGACATTCTTCTCGAGCCTCCTACTGTCTCTGCAATAACACATTGAAGTTTGTCTGATATTATCCCAAGAAGATTGTGCTAGGGATAATGTTCAAGAGGTAGAATATAAGACAAGATGGTTATGTCCACATTTCCAGAATCCATGCTAATACTGTATTGATTCCTTCACAAATGATACATCTGGAGTTGAAGAATCAGTTGAACCAGGAATCATCTGGATTTACATTTTGCTGATCTCCTAGATAAGGAAAATAAACTCGTAAATAGAACATCATGAAATTCCATTGAAACACACTACTGCACATCTAGAATATTTCCAAGAGATTATCTCCAAATTGCAGAAAAAGTTTTCCCAAATAAAGGAAAATGCAGTATCAATCCGACCCAACAATGCCTTGTTTCATAATAATTGTTGAGACAAATGCATCAAGACTGGGTATTAGGAAAAGAATCTTCCATGTCTCAGTGGGAAGGACAACCTTACCCATTCCAAACTGAAAATAGAACAATTTATAATCATTATTAAAGTTTCACAGCCAAATGATAGGATAATTTAATAGAATTATAATAGAACAAGCTTGGCAGGAGATAAGCAAATAAAAGAGGGAGAGAAATGACTCAATGTCCTATAAATAAACATGATACAAATTGGCTATAATCATGAATTGCAAGAGACGCATTAGCATTTTTATGATTCTTTCAGCATATATTAGTTCTACACATTAATAAAACACAAAACTCTAATTAGCTAGTGTGAAATCTTACAGATTTCTATTCTAAATTGTTAGAATCCTTAATTATAGGGATTCCTTAATTATAGGGATTCCTTAATTATAGGGATTTTTCCTTAATTA
>JAPFFP010000113.1:11824304-11842033 GCA_026153255.1 Solanum medicagineum | reverse complement strand
TTACCTTCTCCGGGGGATGCATGGTTAGCGGTCTCTTTCTTCATAGTAAATATATAATCTAATTGTCCACAGCTACTTCTTTATAATCAAAAAAGAGTATAGAATATTTAAATATTTAGTATTAAAAGATTGATAACTTCCCACAAAATAGAAAACAAAAATAAAAGAAAAATGTGTTGACTCACGTGTTTTGCTATATCTCCTATTTTCTAATAAATGCATATTTTTATATACATTTTGTAAACTTAAAATAAAAACTAAAATCTTTAATTTTAAGTTGAGAAGAAAGTTACAAATACATAAACTGTAATATAGTTATATCTCTTTTTAGGAAATTATTAATGATGTTAGTATGTATACACAGGACATAGTTCAACAAAAATTATTGACTAAAGGTATAAACAGCCCCCTATACTTGTACGTTTTTTCCTCTTAAACTCCTCAAAAAAGATGTCTTCCTATTAAACTCTCATTCCCTTCAACAGACATACTTCGTTAAGTTGGCACTCAATGTGAGCATCATCCTCAGCACGTGCAATCTAACATATTCCACATCGAAAAGTAATTCAATATGGAAAAACACATCACATACTATTACCAACATTATAATAAAAAGAAAATCCTAGCATTTAAAACTTCCATTTTCCAAAAAATCTGTTCGATTAAATACCCCAAAAAAACCCTAGAAATTCCTAGTGCTTGAAATTCCTCTGGTATTGTAGTCGATTCACATGCAATAGGTGGTCAATTCAAGAGAACCTTCATATATTCTTCCTATGCTAATCACTGTGGTAGTTTTTCTTTACTAACTCAAGAAAGCTAGGATGATTTTGTCGCTCAATTGTTTGAAGTAATCCATTTTTGAATTTCTATTCCTATTGTTGTCAATTCCCCTTTAAATATAGTGTTTATTTTGTATATTTGTTAATATTTGATAAAGTTCGAATTTTTTGGGGTTTTCCTTGTCAGTAATTGTTAGGCATGTTTTGGATATTTTTTACGGAATCTTATAAATATCATTATAATAACTCGCTTTCACCATGGAGATAAATTTGTCCAAGGAAAATCAGATGAAGGTCTAGCTTACATCAAGGAAAGAGAAGTTGAATTTGTAAATATCGATAAGAACCACTTTTCATTAATGGAGTTGCTTTATTACACTAGAGATTTTGGATATGGTAATGTGGGTGGGTTTTATTTTAAAGACCCTATAACCAAAGACTTTGTCTTAGTTGAATCTGATTTATGCTTAGTAAATCTTGTGAAAGACCTAATTGATGATGATTATTTTAGACTTGTATGTTCAACATGTTGTGGATGAAGCAGAGATTGATGATGGGGTCCCAACAGGCTATCTTTGTGGCAAACAGTTGATGAAAGTGTTAATGAATGTAAGGTAGAAAACTAACATGATATTGATGTAGGTGAAGAATTACAACAAGAAGGTATCCAATCTAAAAATATTAGTGTTGAAATTTGTATAAATGATGCATCAGATCTTGAAGCTAATGAAAAAATTGGGAAAGCAATGATGACTCACAAGAGTTTGTTATTCCAGAAAAGGATGACTTAGAGATTGGTTGAGAAATGAGAACACTTAGAAATGAAAGGAGGACCAAATTATAGAGGAAAAAAGTTCTACCTACAGAGGAAATAAGTCTTGGAGCAGATGATGTTGATAGAGGATTTGAAGACATTACAAGGAACAAGGCTACTAAATATGTAGGAAGATTGGGGAACGAAAATTATATAGATAGTTTAGATCTAAATAATGAAGACAGCAGGGATAAATTAGATGCTAAAGCTATGAGTGTTGTTGATTTACAAGAAAGAAGAAAAAGTAAAAAGGTAAGATTTGATCCTGATTGTGTAGTTGCTATAATATTTGTAAATTCCAAAGTATTTAGAAAAGCTATAGCAGAGTATGCTATTGAATATCAAGTGCAATTAAAATTGAGGCCTTATGAAAAAAATAGAGTTAGAGTTAAATGTAAGGATAAGAAATGCAAGTGGTTGTTATATGCTAGTCTAGACAAAAACTCTGGTGATTTTATGGTCAAGAATTACTATCCTTTTCATCAATGCATTACTTCAACCAAGAACAAGTTATGTACATCTAAGTTTACTGCAGATAAGTTTAAGGATACAATAATTGTTCAACCTCACATCAAGTTATAGAAAATTCACGAGTTGGTGAGAAAGAAGACAAATCTGTTTGTTGGAAGTACTGTTTGTCATAGGGAATAATTGAAGGTTTTGAAGAAGTTCATGAGTGATTGAAAGATGAAATTTGCAAGGTTGTATCATTATGAAGACATGATAAAATAAATTAATCCTGGTAGTTCATGTTGGGTGAGGACAGGCAGGGAATCTAATCCAGGAAAAAATATGTTTGTTTACTATTATGTTTGTTTTGCTGCATTAAAGAGAGGTTGGTTAGAAGGACATAAAAAAATCATTGGATTTGATGGATGCTTTTTGAAGGGTTGTTGCAAGGGTGAATTATTAGTTGTAGTTAGTAGGAAAAAAATCAACTAATGTTTCTAGTTGTATGGGCAATTGTTGATCAAGAAACAAAGCACATCTAGAGTTTCTTCATCAACTACCTCATACAAGATCTAAACTAAGGCATTGAACATGGATTGACTGTGATGTCAGATATGCAAAAGCTTAGTCTAATGTTAATTCTTAAATTTTAGAAATTATAAGTCTAATGTTAATCAAATGTACTTTTGTCTAGAAATTACAAGTGTTCATCTAATGTATTTATGCCAATAAATTACAAGTCTAATGTTATTATTCATGTCTAATGAAAATCTAATGTACTTTTATGCAAGCACCCAGACGTTGTATGTCCTCACTAGAGCTTGGAAACATGGTTCTGGAAAGTTTTGGACCAAGGTGATGCTCCATGGAAGCCCTCACAGTGTGTGTGAGGCTATACGGACTGTGTGAAACCTCTTTAGAGTGACCTTTGGCCTTGTCTGAGGTGTTGGAGCTTTAAAAGAGAGTTTTAGAGTAAGGCACGCCACATATGGACCCCACACGGGCCATGTGAGGCTTCATGGACCATGTGGAGGGACGTGTCGTGGCCTTAGCCTTGAAATTCCACAGTTTTAGAACCAAGTGAAGTGGGACGGACAAGTATACGGTCTGTATAGGGTGCTACGGCCCGTTTACCTCCCCGTTTGGCTTCTGGAGTGCCAATTTTCTAAGTATTAGATCACCATCTTGGAACTTTATTATGAAAAATTTTCTAAGTGAGGTGGTACGGAGGAATACACGATCGGTATAGCTTGGTACGAACCGTGAGACCAACCGTTCGGTACTTTCGTCAAATTTTTTCTAATTATGGAATCTTCAAGCTCAATCTAAGCTCACTTTCAAGCCTTCAATTCAAGCTTATTTACATTGTTTACGGCCATCATGGGTCTCCCACATAAAGCCAAGTTCAAAGGAATTTCATTGTCTAAACTTTTCACAAAAATTAATGGAAGGGTCAACTTTAAATGGTCATATTTCTTAGCACAAAACTAACTGGGAGGACTGCAACATAGTAAATTGAATCTCTTTCAATTAGCTTTCCAACGCATATATTTTCACTTCATTCTTAGTTCGAATCAAGAAGTTATGCCATTTTTGTAAAGTATATTTGTGTAATGTTTTCTGAGATTTGGCAAAGTATGGTATTATGGGAGGGTTTCACGGTCCGCGAAACCTTGTATGGACCATGAGGCCTCCTCACGGGATTCCTGGCAAGACATGTTATTTTTCTTCATTAATGATTTTTTTTTGTAATTGTGGCTTTTCTAAAGGGTCTTTTATGACTTCCTATGCTATCCTAAGACCTCTAAATGACCTAAACTTTATTCCTCTCGTTCAAATTCATTCTCACACATAGAATTATATTAAAATGCTCTCTTAAGAACTCTTCTAAGGTCAACATTGAGGGATTGTCTTGAAGCTGAGGAAAAGGGTCTCTTCTTCATCAAATTTCTTTCTATTTCTTCTTGGTTAGCTAAGGCATGTGGGTTTGATTCTTTGTCCCTTTCAACCAAGATGACCGAAACTCTTTTCAAGTGATTTTCATGAATTTTAATTTACTTTAAATATGGATTTTCAATATTATTGTTTATTAAATTCAATTGATGTATGGGCTATGTTTATTTATTGATTTTAAAGTTAATTAAGCCCTAATATGATGAATTACATTGAAGTTATGAAAGTGCATGTCCCCTTTAAAACTCGATTTGTGCATGAGTATCCTATATTATGATTTAAATGTGAAGAATACTTATGTCTTTACTTGAATTTCATAATATTTTGTTGGTTTTAGATTAAATCTGAAGTACCCATATTATTCTCACTTCATTCATTGCATATACATTCATGTACATAGATTTTTATGAAAATTATGAAGTGGGTTAAGCCCAATCATGTTTATGTAATGATTTTGATAAAAATATTAGTTACGACAAGAATATGATCACATAGATGTCTATTGTTATTGGCTCTTTGAGCGTATTGTGTGCTTGCACCACATTGTTTAACGAACGAGCTATTCCTACGCATGAGTATCATGATTATGAATTATGGTTTGACTTTTGGGCCTAAATGTGCATTGAAAGGATGAGAAATGACTATTACCTCTTTTGAAAGTATATATATGTATAGTTATTGTCGTGGGATGTTTTGACTTAGCATCGATGGATTGGGGGCGTCAGGAACATCTCCAAGGGTCTTTTCCCTTTCCTTGAACTATGTTCCAGCATAAGAATGGTAGCCATCACCGAAGTGACCAGGTCGTAAGGGATGGTTATTCATTTATTGATGTGATATGATATTGGAAATCCTTCTAAAATGAATGGGTCGCAAGGAAGGTGTCCATCCACCAAAATGACTGGGTCATAAGGTGTGATATAAATTATACTTGGCAAGTGATCTTCTCCAACCGATGAGAGGTCTTCATCGAACTAATTCATGTAATCGGTCGCGTGAGTTTGATTTATCGGTTATAGTCCATCCCCACTATATATAAACATTTGTGTATTCATACATTATTGGTATCATGGCATTTCGTATATTATATCTCTTGCTATATAGCTCCTTCTATATTATGTACCCTTGTCATCTAACATTGAATGCAGGTTAGGTAAGTCATATGCATTGCATTCCCACATACTTAGTATATTCAAACATACTAACACATACTTTTTACCTACATGATCTAACCATGTAGCGACCAGAGATTACCTTCATCCACTGTTTGATAGCTAGATAGGATTTGAGACATTTGTTGTGGTGAGTCCTATCTTCCAAGGACAATCCACCACCTTCTACCTATGAAGTCTTGTTTATGTTATTTACTTTGAGGATGAGCCCGAGACATGTCTTGGCCCCCATCCTTTCTTATGACTAGAGAAATGTTTGTACATCTTGCAGACTCTTGTTGAATCTATATGCAATGTGTTGCATTTAAAGTTTATGATTATGATTATCGATCTGATATGGCTATTATGGATTGATTATGAGAATTATGTATGGTTTTATGTGGAAATGTGGAACATCCTAAGTCCTTAATTGCTCCCATAGAGTGACTCATACTTACTCGCCTCTTAATCTTTATGTGCTATGTGAATCCATGTTAGTCCCTTTCCCTATTATATCCAATAGCGTGAGTCCTACTTTCCCATCCCTTAGGACTATGTGTTTACTATTTGTATACGCTTTCGAATCGATGATGTGAATGTGGATACTTTGAGGCTTGTTTGGGGAGTCTTGAGTTTCCATTCGCCATGTCACTCTTAGAGCCTAGGTTCGGGTCATGACAAAAATGATATTAGAGCACTAGGTTTATAAATGGACCATGAAGTCCAACATGCCGCATCAAGTAGAGTCTTATTCTTGTGTGTGAAGCGCGCCACATCTATGGGTAGGAGGCTACAAGGAGTTTTAGGAAATGTTTCACTTTTTCATTATTCTTATCACGCCATGGAACGCGACTTAAGATTTCCTATCTCTATTCGCCCCTACCGATAGGGAAAGTTACTATGGGCTCGTAATGCATTCCAGGCAAGGAAAATATTGTAGTTGATCTTATAGTGCATTGTTTGACAAGCTTGCTCCTTCAGATATTCGAAGTTTTCTTGGGTTGTCTAGTTATGATAGAAGGTTTGTTGAAGGTTTCTCATCTATTGTATCTCCATTGACCAAGTTAACTCAAAAGAAGGCCAAGTATGCATGGTTGGATGAGTGTAAGAAGAGTTTTCCGACTTTGAAAGATCGGCTTACATCGGCTCCTGTTTTGACTTTATCGGATGGCTTCAATGGGTTGGTGGTGTATTGTGATGCTTGTTGGATTAAGTTGGGTAGTGTACTTATGCAACACGGTAAGGTGATAGCTTATACGTCTAGGTAATTGAAGGTGCATGAGCATAATTACCTAACTCATGATCTTGAGTTAGCGGCGCAGGTGTTTGCCTTAGAGATTTGGAGACACTATTTGTATTGAGTGCATGTTGATGTTTTCATTGATCACAAGAGTTTACAATGTGTGTTCACTCAAAGGGATCTTAACTTGAGACAAAGGAGATGGTTGAAATTCCTTAAGGACTATGACATGATGTTCAATATCATCCCGACAAGGCAAATGTTATATTATATGCTCCTAGTAGGCTATCTGTAGGAAGTGTGACTCATGTTGTTGAAGGGAAGAAAGAATTGGCAAAAGATGTTTACCGTTTATATGGATTGGGTTTTAGGTTGGCAGGTTCTAATGATAGGGTGTTCATGTTCAGAATGGGGCCGAATCTTCTGTGGTTGTTGATGTTAGGTCTAAGAAAGACTTAGACCCGTCATTGGTTGTGTTGAAGACGCTGGTTGCCAGAAATAAGATAGAGGTTTTTTCCTAAGTAGAGATGGTGTAATTCGGTACCAAGATTGATTGTCTGTTCCAGACGTTGATGGTCTTAGGGAGATGATCATGAGTAAAGCCCATAACTCTCATTATTTTGTTCACCCGGGATCTACTAAGATGTATTAGGATTTGAGGGAACTATATTAGTTGCATGGTATGAAGAAGAGTATAGCCAAGTTTGTATCTGAATTCCCTAATTGTCAATAAGTGAAGGTAGAACACCAAAGGCCTGGAGGTTAACTGAAGATATTGAAACTCCTACTTGAAAGTGGGAAGATGTGAACATGGATTTGTGGCTAGTTTGCCTCGGATTCAAAGGCAATTCGACTTAATTTGGGTTATTATTGACTGGATGACAAACTCGGCTCATTTCCTACCGGCCAAGACTACCTTTAGTGTCGAAGGTTATGCAAGGTTGTACATCTAAGAGTTGATGAGGTTGCATGGTATACCTAGGTCTATCATATCAAATCGTGGCAACCAATTTACTTCTCACTTTTGGAGGTCATTTCAAAGAGAACTTGGTACTAAGGTGAAGTTGATTAGTGAGAGGTTGAAGCTGGCCCAAAGTCGACAAAAGTCCTATTCGGATGTTAGGAAGAAGGATCGTGAGTTTCATGTTGGTGATTGGGTGTATGTGAAACTATGAAGGGTGTAATGCATTTTGGAAAGAAGGGCAAGTTAAGCTCCTGGTATGTAGATCCTTATGAGATTGTTGAAGCGGATTGGGAACGTAGCTTAGAGGCTGAATTTGCCTCCGAAATTGAGCTCTAGTCACTCGTTTTCCATGTGCTTATGTTGAGGAAGTTGGTTGGTGATACTAGTGCTATTGTGTATTTGGAAGGTGTTACGGTTGAGTAGAACTTGTCTTATGAGGAAGTTTCGGTTGAGAGTATGGATAAGATAAGTAAAGCTACTTCGCAACAAGGTTGTGGCTTCGATTAAGGTACTTTGGAGAAATCAACATGTGGAAAGTGATGCGTGGGGAGTGGAATCAAGTATGATGCGGTGATACCTCTATCCTTTCTAATATACTCAAGCGTATGGTATTAGGTTCTTCCTATTCTCAATGGTCCTAATTCTTTCACTCTTGAGTCTCATGACATGACATGCATACCTGTGCATGAAAATGATTTTTATGATGTTTTAAATGATATGAGTATGTTTTGATATGAGTTTTACTGACTTGATTATTTTCAAATGATGAATTAATTGTACCTTGTGTTCGGATGCTTCATGTTCTAAGTCAAGCCTTTCAAGCCTTGTCCTAGCACATTTGAGGACGGATGTCCCTAAGGGGGAGATGATGTAAGGAGCCGGATGTTGTATGACCTCATTGGAGCTTGAAAACTTGGTTCTAGAAAGTTTTAGACCAAGGTGACGTTCCATGGAGGCCCTCACGGTCCATGTGAGGCTATGCGGACCGTGTGGAGCATCCAGGAGAGCCCCTTGACCTTGTGTGGGGTGTTGGAGCTTTAAAGTGGAGTTTTAGACTAAGGCAAACACCACATACACCCCACATGGGCTGTGTGAGACTTCATGGAGCGTATGGAGGGCCGTCTGGTGGCCTTAGCCTTGAAATTCCACAGTTTTGGAACCAAGTGAAGTTAGAAAGCCAAGTATACAGTCTATATGGGGTGGTATGGCCTGTATACCTCCCCGTACGGCTTACAGAGTGAAAATTTTTGAAGTATTGGATCACCATCTCAGAATTTTGTTGTCAAGAATTTTTTAGGTGAGGTGGTACGGAGGAGTACACGGTTTTTATAGCTTGGTACGGACAGTGAGACCAACCATTGGGTACTTTCTTCGAATTTATTCTACATATGGAATCTTCAAGTTCAAGCTAAGGTCACTTTCAAGCCTTAAATTCAACCTTATTTATCTTGTTTAGGGCCATGATGGCTCTCCTATATCAAGCCAAATTCAAAATAATTCCATTGGCTAAACTTTTCGCAAGAACTGATGAAAGGGTCAACATTAAATGGTCATACCTCTTAGTACACAACGAACTAGGTGGCCCACAACCTATCAAATTGAAGCTCTTTGAATTAGCTTTCCAACTCATCTGGTTTCACCTCATTCCTAGTTTGGATCAAGAAGTTATGTGATGTCACCCAAGTTATACCTCCTTTTAAAGAATAAAACGGTTGTTGTCATGATATAAAACCTGACGAAGGTTAGGATCGAACCCAAGGGAATACGTAGACCCAAAGAAAATTCATCAATAAGCAACTCAAGCAATTAACCAACCTCAATTCCCCGAAAGAGGGGGGGGGGCGTTTCAATGTTCAACAAGAAAATAAACTAAACTATCACAAGAGACAATCAATAATGGAGAGAAACTAAAGTATTGTGTTTCCCATGATTCCCCAATTTAATATCCCCGGATAAACCAATCATATCAAGTGTATAGCATGCAGAACGGTAATTTAAGTTTACTAAACACTTTAGTCTAGGTGAGAGGTGAATTTCACTATGTGACATGGCCCATCTCCATAGTGTGCAATACTAACCATTACCTATAAAACCCAGTCAACCTTCCCTTGGTCTAGTTTGGTTGATTAGATGAGAACACATTATCTAATCATGTTAATCTATCTCTTTTCCTATTCGTTACCACCTGGATTGGGAAGGTAACTAGACAAGTTCTAATGTTGGCTACAACTAGAAAACATGCAAAAACGAAGAGAATTGATTAATATATGCATAAACCCAATCAAAGAATTGCAAAGTATCCAGGTCTACTTTGTTAGATCTTCATGGTTCTCATAATACTAGTTATCGATTTAGCTATTCATTTTATGTGTAGATGAAGAAACCACATTTGAGAAAACATAATTAAAAAATTACCTAATTGGAGTAAGAATCAAGCAAATCCAATATTGATACTCTATGAAAGGTGTTTACGACTCGTAGAAGACACTAGGAGTCGTAGACGGGGTCTAGTATTCAGCTCTTGAGATCTTGGACTTCTCTTGTATGAATCATCTTCACGACTCGTAAGATGATTTATGACTCGTACTTCAGACTCGTAGGCTTTAACTACTTCAACTCATCCCTCTCCCGAAATCTTCTCGAAACCAATCTATACGACTCGTACAATGTTCTACGACTCGTATAGAGGTCTTGTGGACTTGAACCTCAGATCTCACCCTTTACTAGAATATGTCACAATACTACCTCAATGAATTGTAGACTTCTCAACAACTCGTACAAGGTTGTCTAAATCACCAAAAACAAGAAAACTCTGCAATTTTGCCCCAAAGTCATGCCAACCTGCTTTCCTGCAAAACTAAACACCAAAAACACATAAAAATCATAAATGCCGCATTGGGAACACATAAAATTCTAAGTTCTAGGCATCAAACTTATTTGTATTTTGACATCACATCAACATCCTCAACTTAAAATTGTTGCTTGTCCTCAACAGATGACTCAATCTATATAGACAATACAGTAACACATAGACCTCAATTCAATGGCATATATCACATATAATTCAAACTCAGCTACCCACACCAGCTTTTCAAAATAAGATCAAATAGCTATTTAGAGAACCAAATCATACTGGTGCATGTGACCACACAATTATGACAAGTAAGGGAATATCAGCGGTCCAAAATCACTGAACAAGTCAAATGCTAACAATGCAATTCAAGTTCTCTCACAGAAAGAAGTCTCATTTTTGATACTCACTGATGATTTCATATTTAGCGTTGGGACTGTGCAAAACCACTTACTCTCACAAAAGTTACTCATGCATGATGACTAATACCATAGGCTTGCCCCTATACTCATGACTTAAACCTTCAACTAACTAGACTAAATCATTTTAGAACTTTCTAGGATTGTAATGTAGGCTTAGGGAGCTTTGGCATGATATTTTGGAAAAATAGTGACTAATGGCCCTCCTTGAAACTGCATTTTTCCACACTTTTGTCTCACCAACTTTTTTCATTTTCACGTTATTCTCCTTTTTTCCTTATTAAAGCTTTCCGGGTGCTTTCATCTCATTTTTCAGCTTTTGCCTTATTTTTACATATCATTTTGCTTTTTTTTTTTAAGCTCAATCTAAGGCATCTTTCAATTTTCTTACAGCCGGTACATATTGTTTCTTCTTTTTGCTCCTCCTTCCTAACTCACCTCCTTATTTTTGTGCTTCTCCTTTTACATTGACCATCCTCAAATTAGGCTTTTAGCCTGTAGTGAAGTACACAATATCTATTCCCCGAACCAGGGCCACTTCGGTAGCCACCCTCAACTTGTCTTTTTGCCTCAGTCAATGTTCACAATGCTTAAGGAAAGACCAGGGCCAATTTCAATGTTTTTCACTAGACAAAGTTAGGCTAATTAGGTGGTTTAGAAAGAGTTGGTACATGGAAGGCTCAAATATTTGGAACAATGGATAAAGCATCATTTTGTTGGTCATTTTAGGCTAAACTGGACTAATTAAAGAACAAAGGCCTAAGATCCCTTCCTAATCCATTTAATCTACAATCTAGCTTAGAGTAACATGGCAAGTTCTTAATTAGCTCAAAATACATGAATCTAGAAAATAAGCTCAAGCTCACATGGCATTGCACACATTATCAACAAGAAACTCACAGATCATGCTACGTATCTCAAATTACCCTCACTTGTCAGAACAAATTTTGCCAAACACTTAAACATGCATGGTTTCCGTCTCACTACTAATCAAAAAAATTTTGTGGGTACCATTTTTTTGGAAAAAACAAAACATGCTATATGCCATAAGTTTTAGTACTATACGTTACAAATATTATCTAAACATCCTAAACGTGCCGGTTCAATAGATATTAAATATCTATGAGGAAAAAGAACATAGGCAAGAAAACCTCGGGATCAAAATTTGGGGTAGTTATGGACCATAAGCTACTCAGACTTCACTAAGTCCCATAACTACCCACATCTTATCAAAAAAAGATGTGCATTTCCCCTAATGCACAAAATTAAGCAAAAACAGAATATAAAGGGTCAAAATCATACCTGCACGCCTAAGCGCTAGTGGCAGGCTGAGTCAGGCCACCCTTTCCCTGTGGTGTAGTCTCCTCAACTATAGTACTCTATTCGGTGGGGCCAATACCCCTCGCCTTATCATGTTCACGAGCTAGCCTCATCTCCTCCTCGTGCCTCGATGTCCTCAAGGCCAGCTCGAGATCCTCCTCCTCATCCTCCAAGAGCTTTGCATGTACATTTCTCTCCTTTAGCTCATCACCTTCTATGACGGGTCTCTTAACGTGGGAAGTATATGTAGGCTCCATGGAGGCAAATAAATCAAATAGTTGCTCCGAAGGTGTTAACTCTGGTAATGTAACTGGCGCCGCAAGTGATGGTGTCATGTCAACTCTAAGCTTCCCGATCTCTAACTGGACGACTGACAAATTTGAAGGCCAGGCGTCAGCCAATCTCTTCTGAACCTGCTCTTCAAAGGCATCAATATGGGCATCCGCTGCAGAAACATGTTTCTGAATAGCAGAAATAGTGAATGCCCTGCTCCCCTCCTTTGATTCTGCAATAACCGCAGAACCCATGGCCTAAGTTGCTAAATAAGCTGAGACAATTGGACCTCAGTACGTGATAACTACTATACTATGGCCTGGACAGAAGCGGCGGACACATAGACCATGTCCGTTGTAGAAGGCCGTGGAGTAGTAGACTATGGTGTAATAGAAACTATAGTAGGACCTTTCTCAATGACAGCCTCAGGCAGCGGGGGTCCCTCCTCTGTAGTGGCAGCAGCAGTAGTAGTAGGGGCATTCACCGAACCCTCAGGTGATGGCACCGGGGCAAACATCTGTGGTGGTGGTGGAGGTTGCGCTAATTGGATTGCCACCAAGTTCTCATCAGCCTTGATCAGGTAGGGCTCCAAATATACTGGGTCTACACTAAGCGGTCCAGCTAGTGCAAAATCTCCACCCTAGACTTGACACAGATCCCATAGATCAAAACAGGAAATGGGATAGAGGTGGTCCTTTTTAGTACTTACTCATGTATCTGCTTTGCTATTAGTTGGGCCCAATCGATGTCATAGCCAACCAAGATGCTGGCAACCAATATCGCACACTCTGACGTAAGTGTATTATTTTCCAAAGTCAGTCAGAAGCATGATTTAACAATTGCCCACCAAAACTTGGTGGGAAAGCTAAGTGAAGCCTTCACTATAGGCTTAGTGTGGGTGGTGACCCAAGGAGGCTTCAAACCCTTCTATGCAATGTGACCGACCACCCATCTCAGAAGTGAGGTCCACTATACCAAATCCTCATAATGAATGAGTTCCTAGCCTGCCCCAACCTGTGGTCGAACTTTGTTGTAGATTCGAGGGCACCGTTCTCGGGAGGAAAAAGCATACGATGGATCATCTACTCAGAAATGTCGACCCGCCAACCTTTCACAGGTGTCGCTATCAATCTAGGCTGAGTGAAAGGGTTCTTCCCCTTGGGTAGACTACGCTGAATCCTGGCTGCATAAGATGCATAAAACTCCCTCACCAACATTGGGGAGTACCGTCCAAGTGAATTTATCAACCACATCAACTCATATCGTATCATCGTATCCCGCAGAACAAGGACATGTCTCAGTCCATCAGAAATTACCCGAGGCTCGTCACATATAGAACGGTAGGCTAGCCCCGCTCTTTTGGTTGCATGCCCTCTAAGAAAATAGCCTTCATACCCTCGATACACCACCAACGAGTAATAGCATCAGGTGCTAATGAATAAGATGGTGCAATGGAGGACTCGACATCTCCTCTGTCCTTGAAGCCCTCCAAAGAATTGGACATCTCTACTAATCATGTCATCTGGGGAATGTTACTACCAGTCTCATCAGTACCTTCTTCTTCAGACCGGGAAGGAGTATCAGCCTGAGCCTGAGTACGCCCAGCTCTGGTTGCTACTACTCTGGTCTGTGGTACCTCAGCCTCAGGGTTTGATGAGACATCGAGGATCTCTAGTGACACACTTAGCTGAGGGGTCTGCTCAGTAGCTGAAGGCTCCTCATCTGTAGGCTCATCCCTGAGCTTTCTCCTAAAGGCTTGATCTTTGAATGATTTCCTTTCAGGGCCATAGTACCTGAAACATAGACAAAGCCACACCATAATCATTCCCAAGTATGAAGAAATAAAATGCAAAAAGTAATCTGAATCAGTTGCAGAAGGGCACTACAAAAGCTCCTTTACGAGCCGTAGTGAGCACTACGAGTCGTAAAGTGCTCTCGTAGACCAGAAGTTCAGAATAATTTTGGACACTGGAACAGTCTACGAGACCTAGGTATGAATCATAAGGAAGTTTATGAGTCATAAAATAGGGTCGTAGGAAGTTCTAGAGAGTAATTAAAAATAAGGTAGGGGTTTACAAGACCTGTCTAGGAGTCATAAAGTGATATACGAATCATAAAAGGTAGAGACAAATGAATACTCAGAGTATCAAGTTTCTGGAATTTCCCATGTGGGCCAATTATGACTCGTAGATTAGTTTACAAGTCGTAAAAGATTCATGAAAAAGAAATCTTTGATACCTAATTTTTGTAAGTCCATCACACGGACCCTAAAAACATATTCAACACTTAATCAAAAGCATTGAAGCAAGCATACAAGCACTCACATGATTCCAGTCCTATACTCATATCCCCAAGCATAATTTCAACATATATTCACCCCATAAAAAAGGATTAAGCATGGAATAACCTAAGTTTTAGTCTACCCCACATTCATTCAAACTAGCATGTACCTAAGTCACCCATCACCAATTCACATTCATAATTTATTCAATATTATTCAAACAATCATAGTGACTGATCCAATAGGCACAATCAATAAGCAATCACAAGGCCAAAATATCCACAATTTTTGGATTAAAATATTTCATTCAATCCATGGGAATCCTATTTCATATATTCATTTGAAATTTAACAAGAGTTTAATGGTTAAACAACAAACCCTATCATGATCCTTAACTCAATCAATGAAGAATAAGGCAAATTGATTATCAAAATTAAACCAAAAACTTACCTCAAGTAGATATTGACTTGGAGAAGAGAGAGCAGGTGAAAGATCAAGAAACCCTAGCTGCCAGAAATCTCGCCGGGAAATGGTCAATGATGGCTGGAATTTGATCATAAAAATAGGGGGAAAGGGAGAAATTTAGGATTTTTTAGTCAGTTAGGTCAAATAGGGGTCAAAATAATTTGACCCCTCCTTTCATACATTACCAAGTTGACTATTAAAATTAGTGGGCTTGGGTCTATGAAACCTCGACTACGAGTCATAGATCCATCTATGACATCTACGACTCGTAAGTCATGGCCTCGTTGAACCCTCAACACTTAGAAAAACTTAGAATCTTACCCGAGTTCTACGAACCCTATTCATGACTCATAGTTTGATCTACAAGTCCTAAAGTTAGCTCGTGGGTTGGAGTGCACAATTATGCTGCTTACTAGAAATCTCTACAAAATGGGGTTATGAGTCGGAAAGTACAATACTACTCGTAAGCCCAGTCGTAGAAACTGAACCTGATGCTTTTCTTAGACAATTTTCTAACTTAGTTTTGTACCTGCATACTCTTCATTAAATACACAATTATCAAAAATGCAACCAACTCATTGTAAAAAATAATAATCAAATCATAACAAAACACCTTTTATGAATCCAAAAACTAAAAAATGAATCTATAAATATGCAATAATATCAAAAACCTTGGGTTTCCTCCCAAGTAGCGCCTGATTTATTGTCGCGGTATGACTTAGACAAATTGGCTACTAGACTTCACCAATTTCCCAAACCTCACTCTTGAGCTCTTCTGGATGCTTCATGAACTGATGAGTATCGAAGATAACTTCTTCATCATTCAATCTAAACCTAAGTTGACCAGCTTCCCTATCTACTAGAGCTTGTGTCGTGGCTAGGTATGGTCTTCCCAAGATGATTGGAACTTCAAAATCAACCTCACAGTCGAGAATCACAAAGTCTGCAGGAAATATAAATGTTTCCACCTTTACCAATACATCATAAATTATCCCCACAGGTTTCTTCACCGTTCTATTTGCTATCAACTACCAGATATTAGTAGGGTTAGGGGCTCCCAATCTAAGCTTCTTATAGACCACAAGAGGCATCAAATTAATACTAGTACCTAAATCACAAAGTACCCTTGCAAACTCCACATCACCTATAGTGCAAGGTATAGTGAAAGCACCTGGGTCTTCATGCTTGAGCCAAGGACTTAGTAGTGATGACACTGCAATGTTGAAGCTCTTGAGAAAGCTCCTGACCCATAGTGTGCTTCTTGGTAATTAAATCCTTCATATACTTTGCTTGACCTAACATTTTCTCCAAAGCTTCAATAAGATGGATGTTGATGTATAGATGCTTAAGCATAGAGAAAGAGTGCTTGAATTTGCCTTCTGGCTCCCTCTTCTTGAGTCTTTAAGGGAAAGGAGGAGGAGGCCTTGGGACGGGTGATGTGTTGTCAAATTACAGCACATCTGATGCCTAAAACATAGGATTTCACATGTTGTTAATGCAGCCTTTTATGGTTTTATGTGTTTTTGTGTTGTTCTTGTAGAAAATACAGGTCGGCATGATCTTGGGAGAAAATTACAGATTTTGATGAAGTTCAGGACATACGAGCCACCTTACAAGTCGTAGCCCAAGCTATGAGTCATAGTCTTCCCTTATAGCTAGAAACAATGTTTAATAATTAGAAATTTTCAAAGTAAAGGTTAGCTATACGAGGACAACCTATGAGTCATAGATCTAAGGACGACTCATAGGAGGGGGCCTCGTAGCTAGAAACAACATTGACAAAATTTGCACCAAGAACTGCAACTAAAGACTATGAGAAGACACTACGAGTCATGGAGCAGACCATAACTTATAGAAATGGATCTTAGCAATCAAGTCCAAAATGTCATGTGCTGACTATGAAAGCTCGAATACGACTCGTAGGTCACTCGACGAGTCGTACCTGTGAACCGCATCTGTTGCCAGCTGTATTTTCTAATTTATTTTTAGGGTCTATTTGTAAATAATATAAATAGTTAATGATAGAGTTTTTGAAGGGGAGATGTTACACTTTTACAGATTCTACAACTTTGAATATTCTTAGAGAGTATTTTCTTAGGGTTTAGAGTAGCTTTTAGGATTTTTGTTTTGAAGACCCATTTTGGGGGATTTGAAAACACCTGTACTTAAACTCTATTGTTGCAAGCTTGTGGTTTCAATATCAAGGTGATTTTGTTCTTTATTGCTCTTGGGTAATCTCTAGACCATGTTTATTATACTCATTGTTTGTGATATTGCCCTAGGCATGAATGGCTAATCACCCACAACTTGTGGTTGTGGGAACCATGAGAGTTGACTTGAAATAACTCAAATTTTATGCATTTCTTTGATTGGGTATTTGCATGTATTGTCTATTTTCTTTCTCTTTGAATGTTGTTTGGTGCTAGCCAACACCAAACCCTGCCTACTATTACAATCCCGACCAAGGTAGTGGTGAATAGGAAAAGGGAAGTTGATGACAAGATTCAATTGATGTGTTCTCGTCTAATCAATCAAACCTGGGTAAGGGGAGATTGACTAGGACAATAGGTAACGGTTAGTTGGCACACCATGGTTGCTGACCAAGCACCATGGTGAAATTTGACCTTCACCTTCACAAGAGGGCTGGAAGAACCTATATTATCATACTACATGCAATGTCACAATCAGGGTTATGTTATCCGGGGTAATTGAGTTAACAAATCATGGGGAACACAATTCCCAAGTTGTCCCTCAATTTGATTGTCT
>JAPFFP010000113.1:11797341-11824204 GCA_026153255.1 Solanum medicagineum | reverse complement strand
AGAGAGAGAGAGAGAGAGAGAGAGAGAGAGAGAGAGAGAGACATATGAAGATGGTTAACTTAATGAAATTGGTGCAATTTGGGGATTTGTGATACCAATTATAATTGTGATGATGAATATTATTCCATCTTGCATATCTTTTAGATGCACTCTCATATTGCATACTGTAACATCTGGTAATTCAGATCGTTGTGGAACCACCTTTTTGTAAGAAAATGTGACACCGTTAAAACCTTTTTATTTTGAGTCTCTGACCTAGGCAGTTTTAAGGCAGGGTAATGGATACATTATAATATGTGACAACCCGTCACTGCGAGGAGGTGGCAAGGAGATATGAGATATTGTGATCAAGGCATATGGTGTACAAGGTCCTCATGGGTCCTGCCTGAAAGCACAACTCGGCAAGTATACATGACAGGTTGTACAACAATCTTGATTCCACCTTGCATTATATATGTTGCATTATCATTAAATTCGTGACACTACTAAATTTGAGTGAAACACTGCATCGTGAATTGTGTTTATTTGTTACTGTACTGTATGATGTGTAGTGATATATGTATATTGACAATATGTTGTTGGACTGGTTTTCCTGATGCAGGTGGGCGTTCCTAGTTTATTTCATAGTTTATTCGATTCTCTTTTTCCAATTGATTAAACCTACTGGGTATATATTATGTGTACTCATCCCTACTTTTTCCCCCACAGCGTGCAGTCAGGGGCTACCATGTGGCAGTTGAGTTTGGGTCGCGCAGTGATTCCACTTCCATTTAGCGGTGAGGCTTAAGACTTTGATTCCCCATTCAATGTTACTTTTCAGTATTGGTAGTCTTTATTGTGAATCTGAGACTATGATGTACTTATTTCTTTTCAGTATTAGTTTAGATGCTCTTTTATACTTGTGACACCAGGTCTTGGTGATGCATTTCTCTTTCTAACCATCATTAAAGTTATATGATAACATCTAAGAAAATAATTAGTGTAAATGCTTCCCATTTTAAAAGATAAAAACAAAGACATAACTTTTTTTTCCTTTCAGTTCCTTGTACATTCGCTATGAGGTTTTATTTGTAATCATTATATCAAGTACATTTACCTCGGCACGTTATATTAATTATCGTAATTTTAAGTTATTCCAAGCTTCAGTCAAGGCCATAATAGTACGGAAAAGAAACATAAATATTATATTAAAATTTTCACTTGAAATTGTCGAATTAATCTCATATTGCCAATGTAAGTGTTTCCACAAGTCTGATCACAAATAAGAGTATACTTGTCCCGAATTTAAGATGAAAGGTAAAGTGAGTCTTATTTTGGAGCAATCGTAAAAAGATAAAGGCATTTTTAATATATGTTTAAGCCAAAAACGTAACAAAAAAGTAAAACTAACTCTTTTTAAATTATTTTAGAATACATTTGACTCACTTGGGTTGTTGTGCTTTGCAGAGAAGATTAAAATACAAGAAAGAGTGTTAGTTTCTTCTCACATGGCCGGTTAGTGATTGGTTAGTCAACTATGTTTGGCAGCAAATGTGATAGCACATGATGTTACAATGTCAACTCTGCCTCCCTCCACAGGCCACTACTTAGACATTATGTTGCTTGGACACTCCGCATATACTTTCACATCCATGGGATCCTCCAAAAATACAGGTTGGAAGGGTATTTTTGAGGTCGAATATCATAGCTTAAAACACAAATGACAAGTTGAAGGAAAGAAAAACGAAGGCAACTTTAGCATATATTTCAAGCTATCCCCATCAAACACACAACTATCATTTTCTAGGGCCAACTATAGCTCTCGCATGAAAAACAACAGCATATAAGAAAGGCTCCAAAATGACCTAAAAACATGCACAGTGTTTTATGTAACTGAAGTGGTCAAGTCACGTATTTATACACAAGATGACATCTTTTGAAGCCATTGTAAAATGAGGAAAACATAAGAGTTAGGGGCTAATAATAAAAGAATATAGAGAGAGACTGACTGATTTAGACTTGGTGATAGCAATAGCAACTGATCACCAAGTTCAAAGTTTAGAGCCTCCCCTGTTCCCATCTTGAAAATCAACCATCATATGTTTTGGTTGATTTGTTAGATTTCCTCTTTAGCACAACAATCCAGGTAACCACTTCTAAAAATAAGGCGATTGCTCCTAACACAACTAGTATGCCAATATATGCAGACATCCACTTTGTCGCTGGATCTAGTATGTCGAGACCTTTGAATACATTAATCAAGCTGAGGATAAGCATTGTATAGCCGACCCCATGATGGTAGATATTCCAGTATAATCTGTACTTATGGTCCTTCTTCGGCCTCAACAACAAGGCAAAACCCTACAGACAAGCGCAAGATCAACATGACAGAAAACCAAGTAAACAGCAATCGTCCCAATTAGTATTTATCTATTCAAAGAATTTGCCTATCTAAGGCGCATATAACAGGTTTCTGGTAAGTAAAGATTAGCTTCAATAGCATCGGTGATATATAGAATAGCTAAAGGTAATAATGATTCAGGTCTCAGGAATACAGAAGCATTACCTGCAATGTTGCGAGACAGAAAAGTGCAATCCCAATATTACGATGGACATCATATGTGATACCCTTTGATTCGCTTCCAAGCTTAAGACCAGTTGCCCAACCAGCAACTCCAATAACATAAGCAGAACATTGGCAGGAAACGTGAAGATAAAACCATGCTGGATCAGCAGACTGGAAAGTTCTCATGTACCTCGCAATGATGATCCCGACTGGAAACAGAAACCCCCAACTAATAGCATTAAGGATTCCATGGATCTGCAGTAAAGTTACACAGCATTAAAACACTTTGAGATAATGGATCCACCATCAACTAGTGATGATACGCCTAGAAAGAATCACATAATAGTATAAACAACAACAACATACCCACTGAAATCCCACAAGTGGAGTCTGGGGAGAGTAAAACGTACACAGACCTTAACACTACCTCATAGATATAGAGAGGTTGTTTCCAAAAAACCCTCGATTAAAAATCAAGCCCCATAAGCAAAAGATATTAAATATAGAAAAAAAATGACTAACAATGAAAAGCAAATGATAGTATGTAAATACGATAAAAGTAACAAAAACAGGACGAATAATGGCATCACAGAATATAAAGACACGACTACTCCTGCTAACCTACAATATCACAAGGTCATACATCAAGCTACCCCTACTAGCTTATTAGCCTTCTACCTTAATACACGCCCTCCACTCTTTTCTATCTAAGGTCATGTCCCAGTGAGATGAAGTTTTACCATATCTTGCCTGATCATCTTCCTCCAATACTTCTTCGGTTTACCTTTACCCCTCCGCGCAACTCCTAAATCCAACCTCTTGCACCTCCTAACAAGAGATTCAGTACTTCTTCTCTACACATGTCCAAACCATCACAGTCTCGCTTCCCTCATCTTGTCAACCACAGGGCCGCCTCTAACTTCTACCGGATGGTTTCATTCCTAATCTTATCACTCCTGGTATGTCCACACATCCACACAAAAT
Source organism: Solanum medicagineum (assembly GCA_026153255.1). Taxonomy (NCBI): domain Eukaryota; kingdom Viridiplantae; phylum Streptophyta; class Magnoliopsida; order Solanales; family Solanaceae; genus Solanum; species Solanum medicagineum. The sequence continues at coordinate 11,820,675 of JAPFFP010000113.1, read as the reverse complement.
GGATTTTCAATACTTCCGACCAAGCAATCTGCTATCTCTAATTTTTGTCCTGTAATTTTGCAGAATGTACTACCAATTCGATAAAAAAAAACACTTTTTCTTTTAACAATTCAAGAAGCATCAGTTGAATATCCAGTAAAAGCTAGCACCCTTTCAAGATCCTAGGAACAATAAATTATTTCTGAGCGCAAAATCTTTGTTGAATCCCCTTAAATCTTATCCCGCAAATGATATATACTACTCCCCCGAACATGAAAAAGGCAAATATAAACAAAAGCTAGCAACAAAAGGAGAAAAAACTCAACAGATGCTATCTGAAATATGAACTGGTTTTTATCCGAGTATACATAGCATACACACCCATGGAAAAAAATCTGTGCTTACTCAAAAATTCAAAAAATAAAATAAAAAATTGACCATCTTGGTCCGGTTATATTTTACGGTTAGATCAACAAGCATTAACTATATTAGACTCAAAGCAAACTCACATTTTTTCTCTTGACCCTAGAATCGCCAGAAGCGTCTGTTTGGCTTTCTCCACTTAACAAATCAAGGGTTCCTTTCGAGTTCAGATTAGCTGGCTGAAAACCATGTTTTGCGGGAAAACCATCGGTAACAGAGGGTCCCACTTGCCACACATGATTCAGCGTCGTTTTCCCCTTTTCCGGCAGCACAAGGGTCGCAAACAACCGCATTAATCCGCCGGAGAACTCGGCCGCAGTCTCCCTCTATGCCTACATGATGTTACCATGTAGGAACCAGAGCACCTCACGGTCATCCTCTATGTGGCTAGTTTTTGGCATCTTGAAGATAAGCTTTTGGTGAGTCCTCAAGTTTGAGGGCACTAGCTATGCTACTCTTGCTTATGCTATTTCTTTATGTTGATCTTCGATACTATGAGGGTGAACCCAGAAAGTATCTTGGCCCCAGCCCAATCTATGTTTGGAGGTGTTGTTGGAACAATTGATGTATCTATGCTTTGAGCTTTGACTCTTTATGCTTTATAAATGTCAAGACTTCCCTTAGTCCCTTTTTCCCTTATTTATATGCTTGTTGTTGTTTACTTTGCTTTCGCGACCAAGGATGTGTAATTGATATGCTAAGAGACTTGTTTGGGTCTCTTCGAATTTCTATTTGCCGTGTCAGGGTCGTGACAAACTTGGTATTAGAGCACTGGGTTGTTAATGGTCCTTGAAATCCAACACACTGCGTCCATTAGAGTCTTATTCATGGTTGTGAAGTGCACCATAACTATATCTATGAGGTGTTTTAGGAAGTGTTTCACTTCTTCATAATCTATGTCGTGTGATAGAGTTAAGTCCCATAAGACTTATTCCTGATTCTTAACCGTTACATTTCAGAAAATGTCTCAAGTTACTCAGAATGTTGGGCAAGGCGGTGATCACCTCTCACTTAAGGGTCAACTTCCCAATGGTGATATATCGAATACGGAGGTTCGTAATGCTCTATGGCTATTGGGCACGGTTGTAACCGCTCAACTCAATCAACAAGTAGATACTCCCGAGACTTCACGGGATAAGAGGAAGGAGAGTGAGGCTAAGAGGGATCGAGTTAGTGGTTCCTCATCTTTTACTAGTCTACCGATTCCCAAGTACAAAAAGAAAAGGATCCCTTTTGTCACTTGCCAAGGGTGTGGCAAGAAGCATCAAGGGAGGTGTTTGGCAGAAGTTGAGGGTTGTTTCAAGTGTGGTGGTGTTGGACATAAGACGAGAGATGCCCGATGGCCTCAAAGGAAAGGAGAAGGAGGGTCCAATTTGAATGCGGCAATGGTGGGATGACTCACCTTAGGTGCCCAAAGTGTGGGAGAAATCATAGTGGCACATGTTGGAGAAAAACGAGTGCATGATATGGGTATTGTAAGATGGTCCACAAGATTCCTAGTTGTCCATATGCTCACAGAGAAGGTTAGAGGGTTGGTGTTCAAGCTTCTCCTCCATGCTACAAGTGTGGAAAGTACTATCCGGGAGATTGTTTGACCAGTTCAAGTGCATACTTCAAGTGTGGTGCAAAGGATCATAAGTCAAGACATTGTCCATGGGTTGCTAGGAAATATGAGGATGACCGATGACGTTCTCAACCATATCCCTCTATGGGTCACTAGACTTGGAGTAATTCTTCATAGATATGTTAAAGGTTTTTGATTTTGATGTGTACACATTGATAGACCCGGGTGCCAATGTTTCTTTAATTACTCCTTTTGTTGTCAAAAAGCTTCATGTTAGTCCCAAATTGTTGTGTGAACCTTATGAAGTGTCTTGCCCATTGGTGAGTCCATTGTTGCAAGAGGGGTCTATAGAAATTGTCCTGTGTCCATTTTGCAAAAAATCTTGCCTTGTGATTTTTGTTGAATTAGATATGGTGGATTTTGATGTCATACTTGAGATGGACTCATTGCATGGATATTATACTTCTATTGATTCTAGAATCCATAGGGTTAAATTCCAATTCCCTAATGAGCCCTTCCTTGAGTGGGAAAGTCATGATATGGTGCTCAAGGGTAGATTTATTTCTTGTCTTAAATCCTAAAAGTTGATTTCTAAGGGTTGTCTCTATCATCTTGTAAGGGTTAGGGATGTTGATTCCAAAGTCCTTCCTATAGAGTCAGTTCTGGTGGTTAATAAGTTCCTTGATGTCTTTCCCGATAAGCTTTTCGGTGTTTCTCCCGAAAGGGAAATAGTCTTTGGTATAGACCTTCTTCCCAATACTCAACCCACGTTTATTCCCACTTATCGTATGGTCTCGGGAGAGTTGAAGGAGTTGAAGGAGCAATTAATGGATTTGTTGGAGAAGGGTTTTATAAGGCCTAGTAAATCACCTTGGAGTGCACCAGTGTTATTTGTGAAAACAGAAAGAATGATTCTCTTAGAATGTGCATTGATTACCGATAATTTAATAGAGTCAGCATCAAGAAAAAGTACCCTCTACCAAGGATTGATGACCTTTTTGATCAACTTCAAGGCCTAGTCACTTCTCTAAGATTGATCTTTGGTTCGGGTATGACCAAGTGAAAGTGAGGGAGTGTTACATTCCAAAGACAGCCTTCCGGACTAGGTATGGCACTTTGAGTTTGTGGTTATGTCCTTTGGGTTGACTAATGCACCGACTATATTAATGGATCTGATGAATAGGTTCTTTAAATCCTACCTTGACTTATTTGTGGTGGTTTTTATTGATCATGTCTTGATCTATTCCCACAGTGAGGAGGAGCATGTAGATCACTTGAGGGTGGTATTCCAAATCTTGAGGAAGGAGAAATTGTATGCTAAATATGAAAAATGTGATTTTTGGTTGAAAGAGGTTGCTTTTCTTGGGCATGTGGTGTTGGGTGATGACATTAAGGTGGATCCTAAGGAAAAGGATATGATTAGAAATTGGTCTAGACTGTTGACTCCATTGGACATTAGACATTTCTTGGTTTTGGTGGATTATTACCGGAGATATGTAATGGGTTCTCTTCTATTGCTTCTCACATGACTAAGTTGACCCAAAAGATGGCGAAATTTGTATGGACTGATAAGTCTGAAAAGAGTTTCCAAACTTTGATAGCTAAGTTTGTCTCTGTTCCTATCTTATCTCTAACAAAAGGGTTGGAAGAGTTTGTTGTGTATTGTGATGCCTCAAGAACTGGTTTGGGGTGTGTTTTGATGCAAAGTGGTAAGGTGATAGCATATGCCTCTAGACAACTTAAGGTACATGAGAAGAATTATCCCACTCATGATCTTGAATTGGCAGCCATTGTATTTGCTTTGAAAATTTGGCGTCACTACTTCTATAGGGTCCATGTTATTGTGTTTACCAATCATAAGAATCTCAAAGAAATGTTCACCCAAAAAGATCTTAACTTAGAGAAAGAAGGTGGCTAGAGTTCCTTAAAGATTATGATATGAGTGTGCCTTATCACCCTGTCAAAGCTAATGTTGTGGCCATTGCTCTAAGTAGGGTATCTATGGGTGTCCTAGATCATGTTGATGGTGGTGGCAAAGAGGTTGCTAGAGAGGTCCATCCGTTGGCTAGATTGCGGGTTAGATTGGAAGAAGTTGACAATGCTGGTGTAGTAGTTGTTGATGGTTCTATGTCTTCCTTGATTGAAGAGGTGAAGGAAAAATAAGATTATGACCCTACCTTGTTAGAATTGAAGGTCTTGGTGAGAGATGGCAAGGTGGAGGTTTTCTCCCAAATGGGAGATGGTGTATTAGGTACCAAGGTAGATTGTGTGTGCCTAGTGTTGATGACTTGAGAAAGAAGATTTTAGATGGGGCTCAACATTCTTCCTATTCTATTAACCCTAGTTCTTCAAAGATATATAGAGATTTGAGGGAAGTGTATTTGTGGGGTGGTATGAAGAGAGACATTGCCAAGTTCATAGCCAGATGTCACAATTGCCAACAAGTGAAACCCGAACAAAAAAGGCCGGGTGGCCTAGCCCAAGATATAGAGATTCCTATTTGAAAGTGGGAGGAAATCAACATGGATTTTGTGGTTGGGTTGCCTAAGACTAGAAAGGATTTTTACTCTATTTGGTTTGTGGTTGATAGAATGACAAAATTGGATCAGTTCTTACCTATAAAAACTACTTATCGTGCCAAAGATTATGCTAAGATGTATATACACAAGTTGGTTAGATTGCATGGAGTCCCTTCCGCGACGCGTACCAGTGTTAAAAACTGGTGCAGATTTTTTACTTCAGTCCAAGAGTTTTAAGTCTTGGGCCTAAGTGTTCCCAAATGTGAAAATACTTATACTTAGCCATTTTTCACACTCATATCATTCTAAACATTCCCAATACTCATTTAAACACTTAACCAAATATTTTACTCCTAAACTCAAGTCTCAAAACCTTTTCCGGATCTTAGGGATTACACTCAAGCTTCAAGTCTCCATCTCCAATCTTCATCAAGTTCATCTCCAAAACTAAGGCATGTGGGTTTCTCTCATGGGTTCCTTTCACCCATGATATCCTAGTTTCCTTTTTTTTAAATTTTCATGATTTAAAGATGATTTTACTCATAGGTGTTATTTATTATGAAAATCACTCTACACTATGTTGGGGTTTATGAAATTGTGACTGTTTTGCTATGTTTTGAGCTATGAAACCAAGGTCTATTACAGGATTTGATGAATGGTATTGATGTATATTTCTTGAGAGTTTTAACAAGTATCTATTGAAGGTTTTATATCAAATTTTCTAGTGTGATTTCACTCTTGAATTGCATGGTTTTATACTAGGATTACACACCCTCTAAGTGTTTGATAAAATATTCGGTTATGGTCTCTCGAGGAGTTGAAGATCCAATGCATGTCTTATGAGTTGAATGACTATATGATGATGAAATTATGATGAAATGAATGAATGTTCATGGTATTCTCTATATAGTGTTGGAATGTGACCATGCCCTACTCGGGGGTTGCGCGTCGGGTAACCTTGTCAAGGGGTTTGTATCTTGATAACCTATTAAGGGGTTTGTGCTTCGGAACCACGGTTGGTAGGGTGAGATTATCCATCAACCTTGTTGGGGGTTTGTACCCATCAACCTATCATGGGTTTTTTCTCCGGCACCATGGGTGGTATTGTGCGACGATCCACCAACCTATTGACGGGGTTTGTACCTCAATCACCAAGGGTGATAGGCATGACGATCCACCAGTAGTTTAATGGTCTCTTCTTACACATATGTCCTATGTAAGCATGTTTTACTTAAGCATTAATCATACATGCCATGTTGTTACTATGCTAGTTATCTATCTCTATGCATTTTGACTATGATGCCTATCTCTTGTTGCATTGCATCCTATATACTTAGTACATTCAAACATACTAACGCATACTCTATGCCTGCATGATGTCACCATGTAGGAACTGGATCACAGCTTGATCATCCTCCTCCTCCACGTGGCTAGTTCGATTGTCCTACAAGCTTGTTGGTGAGTCCTTTATTTTGGGGATGTTGCTTATGATCACTTGCTATGTATTAAGACTATCTTTCTTATGGTTTGTATTTACTATGAGGGTGAACCCAATTGGTTTTCTTTGCCCCCGCTCTTATCTATGTAGTAGAGGTATTGTTGGACATGTTATGTATCTATGCTTAGTGCCGATTCTCTTGTTTTCTTGATGTTACGATATGTAAGTTTACCCTTAATCCCAATTTCTCTTGTTTATGCTTTCCTATTATTGTCATTTTAATTGCTTTCGCAATCAAGAATTTGTAATGATATGCTATGTGGCTTGTTTGGGGTCTCTTCGGATTTTCGTTCGCCGTGTCACATCTAGGCCCTAGGCTTGGGTCGTGACAAATAAGGGGATTAGAAATCATGCTCTTAGGTTGTTACTGATATTTTTAAGATTATATGATTAGATACCAAGTTTATAGGATCTACCACTATCTTTTTAATATGTTAATTATAGTTAGATTTTTGGAAAACACGATAAGATTTTAATTGTTCCTTTGTTTCAAAGCATGTGAAAATATATCTAGGAATTTATTTGAAAGTATGTTTAATGATGTTTAGAACTGAAATCATGTCTTTAGGATATTTATTGTTTTGCATGCTAGAAATCATGTGTTTAGGATATTTTTATATTTTCCACATGTTAGAAATTAGCAAGAATCAAAAATGGACGCGATGACGCTCGTCTTATCCCACAAGGCAAGTCAGCCTAAACCTTTTTATAATGATAAAATACAAAATTAAATTAAGATTAAAAGATTTTTAATAGTCAATAATATGGATGATGTAGACAACTAAATTAAAAATCTCCAAAAGCTAGTTGTCACGTGCACAAGCCTCTAATATGTTATAATAGATTTGAAAGAAAATATTAGTCTTAAATCATATTGTCTCTAAAGTAGAACAAAATTAAAAGTAGGAGTGAGAAGTCCACAGGAATGGCAAACAATTACCTCACACAATCTCCACAGGAAGCCTCGAACAAGGAAGAATAGAGGGTATCACAAAGATCCGGGCTCGTAACATACAAAAAATTATAGTAGCAAGGGGTGAATACCAAGCACACGGTACCCAACAAGCGAACTACTAAACATAAAATCAAGTAATATAGAATACGTATACTTCTAAACACTCCAATAGAACCTTCACAACTACAACCTGTATAAAAATCAATCCAACCTAACAGTTCACAATTTACATATCGTATAGCTCAATAATATCATACCAATAATTATAGATCAACAATTCAAGGGATCAAATGCATCCTTCACAAGTTTTAGAAAAAGCACTCACAAATTCATAAATGATAAAGATGTGGAAAGCAATGCAACAGAATAATGTCAGGTATAATGATGTATGTCTAACTTAATGATACACATCTGCTACCTCTCAGTCAAGGACCCATGGGGAATTTTAATTCATCCATCCGTCGCAGCATACAACACGATCCTCAAATTATATATCTGTCGGGGCGTGTGATACGACCCTCAAATTATAACATCCATTATAGCATATAACATGACCCTCGAATTAAAGTATCCATCATGACGTGCGACACGACCCTCAAATTATAGTATCTGTCGCAGCATTCGACATGACCCTCAAATTATAGCATTCATTGTGGCATGCGACACGTCTCTCAAAATGCTACATCATCTTTAATTCTTATTCTTTCTTAGTTCACATAACACTTGTCACAAAATCAATGCAAATAGGCAAGTTTACACAATAAGAAGAAGATGACTAGTTTTATACAATGCACAATTCACAATGACATAGTCTTGATAAAACATCAAAATTAACCCAATAACCCTTTTAAAATCATTCTCCACACCTCACACAAGGAAGCATGGGATTCTATATGCTTAATAAAGGTTGAAATATTCACTTGCCATAGTAATTAAACACTCACTGCAGGACTTGAGCCTTCCCATTTTGAATAAAATTTGAAGCACCTCAATCTAATCAAATAAGAATTCACAATTAAATTTCAAAACTAACAATAACCATATCACTATACATCTAGCATAAACCCAAAAACTAATCAATTCCATAGTCTATTCCAGAATTTGAAGCCTAGGGTTAAATCTCAATTTCTCTACATACCATAAATTTAATGATATTATGTAATACATACACCTACTATTTAATTAAATTAGCTGTCTCAATATAGAAAATTTGAATTATATTGCTACAATTATAAAAGGAATTTGGAAAAAAGTAGAATGAAACAAAGGGGGAGGGAGGGGGGATGGCACAGTCGGATTAAGAATGAACATTAGATCTCTAGAATACTAAACTTTCTAAAGAACTAATATATATTCCATTAAAATATCACTCCTTTAATGATGTCATTCCGTCATCAACCTATCAATGGCTACCAACCCTTCTAATCACCAACCCGAAAAGAACACATCACACTATCCACTTACAACATTCCATTTCATATCTTTTTACTCAACAAAAATGTAATACAACCCCAAATCATTCACAAATTAAACTAGAATTAATGTTTAAAATAAATTGTATTTTAAATTGAGGTAAATTTCTTACCAGAAGTAATTCGTTCCTCGTATCTGCGCCTCATAGGTCAAGCTTCACCGAGGACTACTTTTCTTCTTTTCTTTTATTTTTAATTCCTTAAATACTAAAAGCTTACTACTTTATTTTTAAAATATATGGACTTAGTGGTATAGGATGTTGAATAAATTTACATTTGATCCATCAATTAAAGCAATTACCTAAATTTACCCTAACTTAAATAATCATAGTTATTGAATAGTCCATAAATACCCACTTAAAATCTTCGAGAGGATATTTTATAAAAGTAAGAGGATTAGTTTTCAAAATAACTTAACGAGTCATTACACTAGAATAACCAACTACGAAAATTGATAATTTGTTGCCGAATTAGGTAGAAGGGTGAAGGAGAAATGCACTAGTGTAGAGATTTTGGAGATAAGGAATTACAAAATGTTATTAGAATAGAGGGAAATTTGTAAATTCTAATAGGAGGATGCGAAGGTGAAATCCCCAATCCCCAATTAAATGTCTCCAGGCTCAAAGATTCACCATTGAGCCTGGATGGTATTGTAGAGGAGGCTTAGGATATAACGCATTACATGACATCGCATCGAGTATTGAGCATTTGAAAGGACTTGCATATGCTTTTGATCATAAATCTGGTTACTTTCAACTGTTGAAGGACCTAAAGAAGTGCTCCACTTAATGTTTTAGCTTACAGCATGAGTAAAATATCATAATGTTGTTGGTCAAAGAGTAAAGTTGATAAGTGAGTTAGTGAAGGAACAAGAGTCTAATATTGAGTTCAGGATATCCAAAATTTGTGTTATAGGAAGAATCTAAGAAAGATGAAGGAATAAGATCTCTCATATTGATCCTTGCTTTGGAATTACATATTTTACTAATTTTCACCTTTGAGCTCAAATATGACCATGCAATACATATTGTTTAGCAGAAATATTAGGATCTTTTTGTGACCTTTATGAAGACTGAGTTTTTATTGAGTAACAAACAATGATGTGTGAAGATTCTGCATTTTTATGTTGATTTAGATTCTTCGAATTGTTTGACATATGGTAGATGACTTATAGGGACGCTATAGCATGGACCTACAGTTCTACATGATTATTGAGGATTTTAAGGGGATTGAAACTACTCTATTAATGGGACTACATAGAACATTGTGATGCGTTAATGTGCTTATAGTATGTAGGGTTATCAAGGTGACCAAGAATCTCTCTAATTTTTGACCTGAGGTATATGATGATTTGAATGGTAATTGAAATTTAATTTGTAAAAGATTGCATGCATGTAACATTGAATATGATCAAACAGCTTTACCCTGATAAGGAAGTACTATCAAATTTTGAAATTAGTACTATCAGTCTTAGGTATGACGTGTATCTGTAATGGAATACTTAAATTAAAAAGAAAGCAAGCCATGGTTTGAAATATTTGGAGGTGATAATATGTTGTGAAAAGACTTTGATACTAGTGACAGTTTGAGGGTAAGGTCAATGTCTGGTGTGGCTATAATGTTTTCTTAGTATTAAGAGTGTTGACTTTAGTAGAGTATCATGAGGAGCATGTGGGGTTTGATAAATCGAGTATGTATATGATTGTAGTAAAGACTAGATTAGTTGAGTGTGAGTAATTAAAAATCAAAAGAAATGGAGTCAGATGAAGGGAAGTGTTTGATATAAATACTATGGGAGAATTAGTTTGTGTTATTTGGCCTTGATTTAGGCATTCTCATGTGGGTATTTACTTTGTTATGAGCACAATTTAGAGTATGATTCTCTATCTATTCCCACTCGTGTCTCCATTTTGTTAGACGAATCCTTAGTGGTAGATCAGGTGAACTGATCCTATAATTTTCTCTCAGTAAGATAGGATGCTTGTGTAGACTTGATTATTTCAGTTATGACATGTCATGACCCAAGCCTAGGGCCTAGATGTGACACAGCGAATGAGGAACCTGAAGGGACCCCAAGCATGCCTCTTAGCATATCATAAACACATCTTTGGTTGTGGTAAAAAAATAAGACAACTACAAGTAACTTTAGAGTCTAAGGGAAGCGAGACTTGGGAATTCCATCTCAACAGTCAACATAAAGAACATAGAGGGAAATATGGGTCTAAGGGAAGTCTTTCATAATAACATAAGCATAAGAGGAGTCAAGCTCACTAATACAAACCAATTCAATATCCAACATCACCTCTACTACAAATGGGGTGGGGTCTAAGACATCTCCCGGGCTCAGCCTCATAGATAAGCATCCAAAGGAATAAGATAAGGTCTTAACATAAACATGAAAGAAAGTAGATATTGTCCCCGAATATGAGGACTCACCAAAAGCTAACTTCAAAGATTCGACTAGTCACGTGGAGGAGGAGGATCAATAGGAGCTCTGGTTCCTACATGGTGATATCATGTAAGCATAGAGTATGTGTTAGTACTTGGAATGTACTAAGTATGCGGGGTGCAATGCAACAAGAATCATAAGCCATAATAATCAGGATGCTTAGTCATAATCATTAGACATGAGTTCAATTCAACAAGAATCATAAGCCATAATAATCAAGATGCTTAATCATAATCATTAGACATGAGTTCAATATAACATGTATAATCAATGCTTAGGTTAATACATGTGTGATAATAATCATACTTGAATAACTTGTTTAACACAATAAAGTGAGATGAATAGCTCATCCCAATACATTGTACTAGAGGGTGAGGAATATAGCTTAGGTCATAATCCCTTCTAGCAAATATTGGATAGTACATGAGGGTGTGGCATACAACTTAGTTCATAACCACTTCATGTAGGTACGAGGTTGTGCATAGTAATAAGTCGTACATTAGGGTGAGGCATACAACATAGTTCATAACCCTTTCATGTAGACATTTGCCTTGTACTAGAGGGTGAGGAATACAACTTAGTTCACAACCCCTTCTAGTAGGCTTTACAATTCACATGAGAATAAAGCATTGCATAAGAGCTCAATAATTCACTTGTAGATCATAAAAACATTTCATGAGTTCAACACATGCTTGGGAGCCATAACTTATCATAAAATATTTGTCTTGCAAATCATGCAATAACCTTTCATCAACATAAGATTCGTAAACATTCAAACTTACTCATACATGGTAGGTATGCATACACATGCTTAAAATTATGCAATTTAGGAGTATAGGACAAGAACGAGTAAAATCAATTTATTTCTAAGTCATTTAAACTAACCCACCAACATAGTAGTAAAACCCTCATTTGAGTGTCATGAGATCCATCTTAAAATTCACCATCATTCATAGTTTCATAGTTCATAGTAAAACCCTCATTTGAGTGTCATGCGTAGTCTCAATAGGTATAAATCAACTCATGGAATAAGCTTCAATAGATATTCATGCACATATAATTAATACTTGTAGAATTCAAACTCCAATCATATTTATAATGCGTAATAAAGTTTACCCATAAAGTATTCAATATTAAAATCATGAAATGTGGAAAAGAGGGAAGGTTTGGCTTTATGGGTGGAAAGATCCCATGAATGAAACCCACACACCTAAACTTGATACTTTCTTGAAGAAAACTTGAGGAAGACTTAAAGCTTGGATTGGGTTCTAGAAATTCAAAGTGTGCTCTTGAGACTATTGAAATTGGATAGAGGATTGGTTGATTTTCTTGGAGGATTTGAGAGAGTTTTTGTGAGTTTTGAAGTTGTAAAATGGCTAAGGAAGGAGGGTTTCATGCTTAAATAGGAATTGGGTTATTACCCAAATGTCATTGGATAAAACAAGAAAAATCAGGAAATTCCTGCACTGGTCCGTGCCCTGGGTGCGATGCGTACCAGTTACGGAGGCCATATTTGCACTAGGGCATGCTCCAGGTGCTTCACGAGGACGGCACGCAGGTATACTGCCTTGGCCCCAATTGTGAAAATTATTTTTTTCTACGGATCTTTTAAAAATTGAGGGCTACCCTTTTCCCACACAATTTTGTATCTGAACAAGAATATGAAGTTGAATTTTCAAAATCATGCACGAATTTTGAGATATTAAAAAAATACACTTATAGGGCATTTTGAAGCATGGGAGGGGTGTTACATGACAAATTTAGTATTGTTTAGGATAGTTGAAATATACAAATGATTCTACATGCACTACTTTACTTATGTGCATTTATAGAAGACCTATCACGAATACTTATAGTTGTCTAGTGGTCCTAATATTCATCTCATCATTGAGGTTATGTTCTAGCTATGTATGATTGAATGTGAGGCTTGTTGTGTGTAGCTCTATCGCTCTTAAGGTTTGTTTATAGTCACTGCTATGGATCTAGTATTTTTGATAGTATTTTTAGAGTTCCTATATGTTTGAATGTACCATTTGCTAAGTGGCTACTTGATCATTTCCTTCATTGGGTCAGAAAAATTTAATTCTCTAGAAGATTATTTAAGGTCCAAATATCACATTTTATAATTTAAGATCATGGGATGATTTGATTGAGAGATTGAAACCTTACCAAGACCCCTCATGGTTTGTGTAATAAGAGCATGGTTAGTCTATGACTTGAAAATCACTTTTTATTAGTAAATCTGCCAAGATTCGATCCAAAAGTTCAGTACTTAATGGTAGATTTTGATACCATGGTCTCAAATAAGAGCTTACTTGGAGAGACGAATACTGACTCTGAAAGATCATAATTTAGGCTAAATGTCGATTATTCTTTCTTTTCTTTCTTTATAAGAAATTACCTCAACTTCAAACAAAATTGATTTTAACATTTAATTCTAGTTTAGAATGTGAATGATTTGGTGTTGTATTACATTTTTATTGAGTAAAAAGATATGAATTGGAATGTTGTAAGTGGACAGTGTGATGTGTTCTTGTTGGGTTGGTGAATAGAAAGGTTGGTAGTCATTGATAGGTTGATGATGGAATGAAATGACTAGTAGAGTGATAATTTAATGGAATATATATTAGTTCTTCAAAATATTAGTATTCCACAGATCTAATGTTCGTTCTTAATCCGACTAGGCCATTTTCCCCCCTTTTAGTTTCATTCTATTTTTTTCTAGATTCCCTTTACAATTATCGCAATATAATTAAAAAAATTTATATTTATATAGGTAATTACATAGTAGGTGTGCATTTTATATAATACCATTAAATTTATGGCATGTAGAGAAACTGCGATTTAACCCTAGGCTTAAAATTTTGGGAATTGACTATGGAATTGATTAGTTTTTGGGTCTACGCTAGATGTATAGTGATATGGGTATTGTTAGTTTTGAAATTTGATTGTGAATTCTTATTTGATTAGATTGAGGTGCTTCAAATTATATTCGAAAGGGGAAGGCTCAAGTCCTGCAGCGAGCATTCAATTATTATGGCAAGTGAATTTCTCAATCTTTTGTCAAGTATATAGAATCTGGTGCTTCCTTGTGTGAAGTGTGGACAATGATTTAAAAGGGTTATTGGGTTAATATTGATGTTTTACCAAGACTATCTTGTTGTGAATTGTGCATTATGTAAAGCTGATGATCACCTCATTATTGTGTAAACTTGCCTATCTGCATTGATTTTGGGACAAGTGTAATGTGAATTATGAAAGAATAAATTAAAGATGATGTACCATTTTGAGGGTCATGTCACACGTTGCGACATATACTATAACTCGAGGGTCTTTTCACATGCCACAATGGATATTATAATTCGAGGCTCATGTCGCGATGCATACTATAATTTGAGGGTCGTGTCGCATGCCACGACGAAAACTATGATTCGAGGGTCGTATCACATGCTGCGATGGATGTATGGATTAAAAGTACTCCATGGATCCCAGACTGAGAGACAGTATGTGTGTGTCACTAGGTTAGGCATATATCATTATACTTGACATTATTCTATTGCATTGCATTCCATATCTTTATCATTTATGAGTTTGTGAAACTTGTGATAGATGCATTTATTTCCTTGTGTCATTGATCTATAATTGTTGGTGGGATATTATTAAGCTATACGATATGTAAATTGTGAACTGTTAGGTTGAGCTAGTTTTTTTGCAGGTTGTAGTTGTGAAGGTTTGGTAGGAGTGTTAGGAGTATCCATATTCTGTATACTTGATTTTGTGTTTAGTATTTCACTTGCTGGGTATGGAGTGTTTGTTACTCACCCCTTGTTACTACATTTTTTATAGGTTACATGCCCGGATCTTCGTGATACACTCTATTCTTCCTTGTCTAAGGCTTCATATGGAGATTGTGTGAGGTAGTTGTTTGCCATCCCAGTGAATTTCTCACTACTATTTATGATTTTGTTCTACATTAGAAACAATATCATTTGAGACTTATATTTTCTTTCAAATCTATTGTTAACACTTAGAAGCTTGTGCACGTGACAACCAGGCTTTGGGGATTTTTAATTAATCCATCATCCGTATTATTGACTATTAAAAATCTTTAAACCTTAATTTAATTTTGTATGTTATCATTTTAAAAAGGTTTAGGCTGACTTGTCTTGGGAGGGTAAGACGAGTGTCATCACATGTCATGACCTGAAATTGGGGTCTAGGAATGACACGGCGAATGGGAATCCTAGAGTTCCCAAACAAGCCTAATAGTATCCACATTCACATCCTTAGTTTCAAAGCGTAATTGAATAGTAACCACATAATTTTAGGGGTCGGGAGAATATGACTTATGCTATGGGGATGTCCAAGGGAATGGGAGTAACATGAATTCACAAAGCACGGCACATAGATACTAAGGGGCGAGTAAGTGTGACTCACTCTATGGGGTGATTCGGGACTTGGGATCCTTCACAACAAACATATAATGGTATCACAAGGCTCATAAACATTTCATATAACAATAACAAACAGATATCCAAACCCAAAACATAACCTCTAATCATAACTCATAGCATATAATCGTAAAGAAGTTTACAAGGTGTCCAACAACGCCTCTAACCATAAGATAGGATGGGGGCCAATACATACCCCAGGCTCACCCTCAAAGTAAATAAAATAAGTAAAGAACCTTAGGTAGAAGGATGGTAGTCTGTATTTGGAAGAAAATAGGACTCACCATAACAAGCAAAACTTGAGATCCAAGCTAAACGTCGTACGGTGGATGAACGTAGTCCTCAGTTCCTACATGGTGAGATCATGTACTCAAAACTATGTGTTAGTATGTTTGAATGTACTAAGTATGCGGGATGCTATGCATATGACTTAGCCACACCCGCATTCAATGTTAGATGGCAAGGGAACATAATATAGAAGGAGATATATAACAAGAGATATAGTATACGATATGCCATGAAACCAGTGATGCATGTCATGCACAAATGCTCATATATAGTGAGGATGGACTATAACCGACAAATCAAACTCATGCAAGCTATAACATGAATTAGACCAATGAAGACCTCCCATTGGTAGAAGAAGATTACTTGCCAAGGGTAATCTACATCGCACCTTAAGGCCCAGTCCTTTCAGAAGGATTTTCATTATCACATCATATCATATCAATAAATGAATAACCATTCCTTACGACCTCGTCTTTTCGGTAATGGCTTTCGTTCCTATGTTGACATATAGTTCATGACTAGGGAGAGGACTCTTCGGGATAGCCCTGACGCCCCTAATCCATCGGTACTAAGTCAAAGGCACCCCACGAGAATACATTTACATACATACATATATATGTGTGTGTGTGTGCGCGCGCGCTTTCGAAAGAGGTAATAATCATTTAAAATCCTTTCAATGCACAGATAGGCTCAAACGCCAAATCATAATTCATAATAATGATACTCATGCATAACAATAGCTCATTCAAAGCAATATGGTGTAAGTACCCAATATGCTTAAAGAGCCAATAACAATAGACATTCATGTGATCACATTCTTGTTATAACCAATATCTTTATCAAAAATCATTTACATAAACATAATTGGGCTTAACCCACTTCAAAATTTTCATAAAATCCAATGAACATGAATGTATATGCTATGAATAATGTGAGTATAGCATGGGTATTTGAGATTTAACCTAAATTCAACAAAGCATTATGAAATTCAAGTAACGACATAAGTAAAATTCACATTTAAAATATAATATAGACTACCCATGCATAAATCAAGCTTTGAAGGGGAAATGCACATTCATAACATCATAACTTCAATGTAAATCATCATAATAGGGCTTTAATAAACATAAAATCATCAATAAAGCATAGCACATACATCAATTGAATTTAATAAATATTAATATTGTAAACCCATTTTTGTAGTAATCTAAAATTCATGAAAATTCAAGTAAAAGGGTATTGGTTCTTCTTAGTTGAAAGGAACCAAGAATCAATCTCCCATAACCTTAGGTAATGAAGAAGATTCAAGAAGGAATTTGGTGAAGAAATAGCCCTTCCTTGATCCCCAAGCTTAAGACCCACAACAGTTCTTTAAAAGAGACTTGAGAAAATTTAAAATGTAGGGAATGAATTGGAATGATAGGAATGAAATTTAGGTCATTAGAAAGTCTTTAGGTAGCATAGGAGTCCCTAAAGAGCTTTAGAATAAATCATATTTACGAAGACGCCATTAATGAAATGAGTTGATAAATTGAGCATCGTCACTTCAAGGGAGGCTATACTGTCCGTGACACACCACACGGACCGTATACTCGTCCGTGAACCAACACTTAGAAAAATTATGCTTGACGAAGGTCAAAAACAGTAATCCCACACTTAGAAAAATTTGAAGAAATCAACTATAAGAGGAGTCACACGAGCCATGTGAAGCCACATGGGTCGTGTACCCATCCGTATCCCCCTTAGAAAAATCCTCACGATAAAGTTATGTGATGGTGATTTTACACTTAGAAAAATTTTACTTTGGAAGCCATAAGGGAGGCCTCACGAGCCGTGTCACCTCAAACGGGTTGTGTACTTGGCCGTGTGACTTTACTTGGCCCATAAACTGTGAATTTTCAAACAACGCCCATCACACGGTCTGGGAGGTGTCACACAGGCCGTAAGGGGTCCATGTATGGCGTGTCGAAGTTTGAAACTCCATGGTTTAAGAGCCAAATACCATCACAAGGCCAAGGGCCACTTCATGGAGGCTCACATGGGCCGTGTGACCTCATAGGGACCGTGAGAGCTCCCGTGAAGTGTCACCTTGGTCCAAAACTTCTCGACCAAAATTTCCAACTTCTAATGTGGTTCTACTATGTCCAGGTCCATACATCATCTCCCCTTTGGGAACATTCATCCTCAAATATGCTAGAACAAAGCTTGAAAGGCTTGACTTAGAACATGAAACTTTCAATCACAAGATACAATGCATTTTCATCACTTGAAAATCATAAAGTAATTAAAACTCATATTAAAACATATTCAAATCATTCAAAACATGATGAAAATCCTTTGGTGCACATGTATGCATGTCATATCATGAAACTCAAGAGTGAAAGAATTAGGACCACTTGGAAAAGGAAGAACCTAATACCTTGGGCTTGAGTAGATTGGAAAACATGGTGGATATCATTTCATCATGTCCAACTCTGCCTCCCATGTAGCACTCTCCATATCTTTATTTCTCAAAAGCACCTTAACCGAAGCCACATCCTTGTTACAAAGCCATTTCACTTACCTATCGAAAATCTCCACCAGAATTTCCTCATAGGGTAAGTCCTCCTCAACCTCAACACCTTCCAAAGGCATAATAGTACTAGGATCCCCAACCAATTTCCTCAACATACACACATGGAAGACCAAGTGAATACAGTTCAATTCCAGAGGTAACTCCAACCTATAATCCACATTCCCAGTTAACTCTACAATCTCATAAGGGCCTACATACCGGGGACTTAGCTTGCCCTTCGTACAAAAACATATTACACCCTTCATAGGTGTGACCATCATATACACCCAATCACCAACATGAAACTCAAGGTCCCTCTTCCTAACATCCGAATAAAACTTTTGGTGTTGGGCCGTCATCACTTTCTCATAGCCTCCAACTCCAGACCTGGGCTAATCAAAGCTACCTCTCCTAACTCAGACCACCCTACCAAAGATCTGTATCTCCTACCATACAAAGGCTCAAATGGTGCCACACCAATGCTATCATGAAAGTTATATTATAAGTAAACTCTATGAGTAGAAGATAGCTATCCCAATTACCCTTGAACTCTAACACACAAGCTCTCAACATGTCCTTCAAGCTTTGGATTGTCCTCTCGGCTTTCCCATTGATTTGAGGATGAAAGGCAGTGCTCAACTTTACCTTAGTACCAAGTCCTCTTTGAAACGGCCTCCAAAAGTGAGAAGTAAATTGAGTGCCATGATTCGATATGATAGACCTAGGCACACCATGCATCCTCACCAACTCTTGGATGTACAACCTTGCATAATCTTTGACAGAAAAAATAGTCTTAACTGGTAGGAAGTGAGCCAACTTAGTCATCCGGTCAACGATAACCCAAATAAAGTTAAATTTCCTTTAGGTCCGGGGTAACCTAACCACAAAATCCATGTTGACATCTTCGCACTTCCAAGTAGGAATCTCAATCTCAAAGTCTTGAGCCAAACCATCTGACCTTCAGTGCTCTACCTTCACTTTTGACAATTAGGGAATTTGGATGTGAACTTGGCTATGTCCTTCTTCATACCATGCCACCAATACACCACCCTCAAATCCTGATACATCTTAGTAGATCCTAGATAAATAGAATAATGAGAATTATGGGCTTCACTCATGGTTACCCTTCTAAGATCACCCACATCCAGGACACATAATTGATCTAGATATCGAAGCACACTATTACCCCTTTGGGAGATGAACTCTATCTTCTTTTCGGCGACCAACTTCTTCAACTCAACCAATCATACACTCTAGATCTTGTTTAGCTTTTACATCCACAACCACCAAAGATTCAGTCCTATTTCAAAAATGAATACCACCATCATTAGTGCCATGACCCAAGCCAAGGGCCTAGATATGACATGACAAATGAGGAACCCGAAGGAACCCCAAGCAAGCCTCTTAGCATATCAATCACACATCCTTGGTCACGGAAGAAAAATAACAACAATAACAGATATAAATAAGGGAAACGGGACTATGGGAAGTCTTGATATTTATAAAGCATAAAAGAGTCAAAGCTTAAAGCATAAGTACATATATTATTCCAACAACTCCTCTAACATAGATTGGAGCGGAGGCCAAGACACTTTCTGGGCTCACCCTCATATATGAAGTATTCAACATAAAGAGATATTAAAAGTAGAGTAGCATAGCTAGTGTCCCTGGACTTGAGGACTCACCAAAGCTTATCTCCAAAGCACCAAACTAGCCACGTGGATGATGATCAAGACGTGCTTTGGTTCCTACATGGTAACATCATGTAGGCATAGAGTATGCGTTAGTACGTTTAATATACTAAGTATGTAGGATGCAATGCAACAAGACATAGCCAACATAGTCAAAATGCATAATCATAATCAATGTATGAGTATAATATCAATATGGTATACATGATCAATGCTTGATGTAAAATATGTATGTAAATCCTATGCTTGTATTGAACATAATAAATGTGTAGAAAGGGATCATAATAATTGACCAAGCAAACTTATTGCTTGGAATCCAAGGCATGTCACCCCCTTGGAAGGTGATTGAGCTATCTACCCCTCAACATGGTAGTACGGGCACGTCAGCCCTCGGCAAGGTGGTCAAGGTACATACCCCTCAATGTGGTAGAAAGGGCATGTCACCCTCCGACAAGGTGGTCAAGGTACATATCTCTCGACGTGGTAGTATGGGCATGTCACCCCTCGACAAGGTGGTCAAGGCATATCACCCCCTCAACAAGGTGGTTGGGCATGTCACCCTCCAATAAGGTGTGATCAACTTGCAACACCATAGATACTTTTTAAGAATTCAATACATATATACAATCCCTTAATCATCATAACGTCACTTGGCTTATAACTCATGTAATAGACCATCAATAACTTGAGAATCCTTGTAAAAACATTTCATAAAACACTTGGTGGGTGTGAAATGCTAGTTCAAAATCATGTAATTCAAGAGTTAAATACTATGGAAAACTCAATGTAAATCAACCCACCAGCTCATAGTAAAACCCTCATGTAAGATACTTTGAAATCCTTCATCAAATCTCATTATAGATCAAAGTTTCATAGCTCAAAACATGCATATTCTCAATAGGCAAAACCAATTCATAGTATAAGCTTGAAATACACAAACATGCATATTAAATCAGCATCTCATAAAACCCCAATATAATTTGTAATCAAAATCCATAATAGAAGATACATCTTGGAAACACGCAATTTTCCATGAAAAAGGAGATTGGGCTCCATGCGTGAAAGGACCCAATGTATAAAACCCACATACCTCAAACTTGAGTTTGTTGATGTAGACTTGAAGGAGCCTTGAAGCTTGAATGGAGTTCTTGAGATCTGAAATTATGCTTGAGACACTTGAATTTGAATGAAATATTTAGTTAAGTCTTGGAGAGGGTTTTGAAAGTGTGTTGAGTGATATAGAGTTGAAAAATGGCTAAGTATAGGTGTTTTTACACATAGGTAGTCATGGGGCCGAGACCCTAATGCCTTAAGCCGAAACAAAAAAATTAAAGAAGTGCAAACGCACCTCCTCGATAGGTCCACATCACAGAGGCATCGCGAATAGCCACTGTAATTGAAATTTCACGAAAATCATTTTCATTATGGGTCCTCAAAAAGTGGGGTTATACCCATTTCCCACTAAATTTTTCCCCGTTCATGAATATAAAGTCAGATATTCGACATCACGCACGGATTTTGAGATATATGGAAATTACAATTATAGACATTTCTGAGGCACATTTTCGAGGTGTGTTTCAATTAGAATAGGCCAACCTAATACCCAACCTAGTTAGTCGTTGAACATCCTTTGCCAAATCTTTCTTCTCCTTCTCAACATGTGTCACACTTGCCATAGATATCCTACTAAGAGCATTGGGTACAACATTGGCCTTGTTGGGATGATATTGAACACTCATGTCGTAGTCCTTTAGGAGTTCCAACAATCTCCTTTGCCTCAAGTTAAGATCCCTTTGAGTGAACACCTATTGCAAATTCTTGTGATCGGTGAAAACATCAACATGCACCCCATACAAATAGTGTCTCCAAATTTTCAAAGCAAATACCACTACCGCTAACTCAAGATCGTGAGTCAGGCAGTTACATTCATGCACTTTCAATTGCCTTGATGCATATGCTATTACCTTACAATGTTGCATAAGTACACAGCCCAACCCAATCCAAGATGCATCACAATACACCCCAAACCCATCCAAACCATTTGGTAAACTTAAAATAGGATCAATGTAAGCCGATCCTTCAAAGTCTGAAAACTCCTCTCACATTCATCATACCACACAAACTTAATCTTCTTTTGAGTCAACATAGAAAGTGGAGATGATATGGATGAGAACCCTTCAACGAACCTCCTATATAGACAGCCAACCCAAGGAAACTCTGAATATCCGAAGGACTCAATGGTCTAGGCCAATTCTTGAGGGCCTCGGTCTTTTTTAGGTCAACCTTAGTACCATCACCGGACACCACAAGACCAAGAAAAGCTACTTCACCCAACCGAAACTCACATATGCTAAACTTGGCATACAACTTCCTTCTTCTCCCTCAAGGTTTGAAGAACCAACCTCAAATGGTCCATATGTTCCCGCTCACTTTGGGAATAATGAGAATATCATCAATAAAGATAACCACAAAACTATCAAGGAATGGCTTGAACATTTGATTCATAAGATCCGTAAACATGATCGGAGCATTAGTTAGGCCAAACAACATCACTACAAATTCAAAGTGCCCATATCTAGTTCGAAAATCCATCTTGAGAATATCACACTCTCTAACCTTCAATTGATGATACCCGGAACAGAGGTCAATCTTTGAGAAATGGGTAGCCCCTTTAAGTTGATCAAACAAGTCATCGCTTCTAGGAAAAAGATATTTATTCTTGATGGTTACCTTATTCAATTGCCGATAATCAATACAAAATTGAAGAGATCCATCTTTCATTCTTACAAATAACATCGGAGCACCCTATGGAAATATACTTGTCCTAATGAATCCTTTCTCCAACAAATCGTTCAACTAATCCTTAAACTCGTTCAACGTAACCGGTGATATACGATAAGGAGGAATAGAGATGGGGTAAGTATCTGAGAGACGATCTATGCCAATGTCTACTTTCCTTTCGGGAGGAACACAGGGCAAGTCTTCGGGGAACACATCTGGAAACTCATTCACCACCAGAACTGACTGAAAAGCAGGTGATTTGGACTCCACATCCTTGACCCTCACAATATGATAAATACACCCCTTAGAGATCATCTTCCGGGCCTTAAGATAGGAAATAAATCGACCTTTAATAGCAGAGTCACTACCCTTTCAGTCAAGAATGGGCTAATCTGAAAGTTAGCAAAGTCACTACCCTTCAATTCAAGAACGGGTTCATCTGGAAGTTGGAACTTAACTTTCAGGTTCTACAATTTATAGAGGCATATGATGCATGCAACCAATCCATCCCAAGAATTTGTCACGACCCAAAATTCAGGCGTGATGGCACTGGTCTTTTCCCACCAAGACAAGTCAGCCTACAACCCAACTTTAACATTAAAATGCGAAATTATAATCAAAATAAAAGTTCATCTTAATGAAAATCCCCAAAACCTGGTTGTCACATGCACAAGCTTCTAATGTATTACAATGAATTCGAAAGAAATCAC
>JAPFFP010000113.1:11765796-11796378 GCA_026153255.1 Solanum medicagineum | reverse complement strand
AATCAGGCAGTGCAGGTTATTGTGTGTATGGGTGCCCCTATCGGGCACAGGTCACGACCCTAGGTTGGGCTGTGACAATTGTGTCTTATCAAAAAAGTTACAATCCTTCGAAAAAGTGATAACTATTATGAAAAATCATAATCCTGTGAAAAATAAGTCACGACCCTCCAAAAAAAAAAAAATAAGAGATTGTTATAATAATTTAATAATCGACACCTTGTTTGGAAGGTTGATACCCGCTGTATTATATTATATTGTTAGTTTAAATATAATGTTTATTTTGATATATTGTTATTTAAATTTCATTGCATCACATCGTTTAAATCTATTGTTAGGTACCCATTTTGTGTAACAATCGATTTGATGTGATATCGTTACTAGCTTAATATTTTCTTCTCATTTTAACTTCATTTATTATTTAATAATTATATTTTATCATATGTCTACCTTTTCATAGTAGTTCTACCATATACTCTATACTCTCTTGTAGAATTATTATTTAAATTATAAAAATGTGACATTATATAATAGAGAGAACAATATAATCTATTCAAATATTATTTTATTAAAATAATACAATACAATACAAATACGATACAACACAAAATGATGCATATAATGCATAACAACCATCCAAATGAAGTGTAATACTTCCTCTGTCCAATAATAGTTGTCAACTATTGACTTGGCACAACGATTAAGAAGTAGCAAATGGCAGAGATAATTTCATCAAATTATTCTTTAAATATAATAAATACAATGTCTTGAAAAATGTATAATAAAATAACTATGATTAATAATAGGTATAAATTAGAAACTAACGAGTAGTTTAGTTTGGATACAAGTTATAATGGGATTAGTTGTTATAGGATAAGTTATGATAGAATAAGGTATGTGAGATTAGTTATGCTGAGAATAATTTTTATTGTTTGTTTGGTTTGGCATATTAAAAATACTAGTCATGGTACAATTTCTAAGAATAAAATGTTTGTTTACAAAAGTATCCTTCGTCTTATTTAATTTTTTTTAATTTCTTTCTAAGCTTTAAAAATTCATTGTTAAAAATAAATTTTCATCTTATTTAACATATCTGTATGCATTTGATGATTGTGCCATGTGTTTTTAAATTTAAACTTTCATCTTATTAAATTTAAAAATAAAACATCAATCTTATTTAGCTTTAAATAGATTTTTCATCTTATTTAACTTAAAAAATAATATATATATATTTTTTATCTTATTTAGCTCAAAAATAAAACTTCCATCTTATTTAACTCAAAAATAAAACTTCCATTTTAAGTTTACCAAAAGTAAAAAAGAAAAATTATTGAAATAATTTAGAATTTAGTAGTGGAGTGAACATTTTAAGAGAAATCAAAATATAAATAAACATAAGTATTAGACAAAAAAATCAACTTATAATATATTCATAAATAAAAATCATAAATAAAATATATTTTTAATAAAAACTATATAAAACAACGACTAGTCAAGGTTATGAATATTATTATAAATATTATTAAAAATATGTTCATATACATAAATATAAAAGTGGTGTATAAAGGAGAGTCTAAGGAAGATAGTTTTGTTATTTCACATACTTTACTCAAAGATAAGTTATCTTGAGATTATTATTCGTTCTATTTCCTGGAAGGCATAACTTATCTAAAACTAATTGTTAATCCTAGGATAAGTTATCTTAGCATGTGCAGTGTGCAACCAAACAAGTATATAAAGACAACTAAAATTTATCCTGGGATTAGCTTCCCTTATCCATCACATCAAACAAACCCTAAGTATAAACTTATCTTTTGATTTTATAAAGTGAACAAGTATTATCTATTTTTAATAATATAGGATAGGGGTGGCAAAATTAAACCCAACTCGCTCAATCCGCCCAACCTGTTGAATAACCCGCCTATTTATTAGCTCAATCTATCTCAACCCAACATATTTCAACCCATTTAAAATAGGGTTGATATTCAACTCGAATTGACTTGAGATCTATCTAGTCAAAATATTTTTAAAATATTTTTTTTAAATTTGATATGTTTTATATAGTCAAAATAAAGAAAAATATAATTTAATTAAGTACTAAAACATTAAAAAACAAATAAAATAAGTAAGATTTAGTAAAAGTTGTGTGATATTGAATCTTGACCCGCCGTATAACTCATTACTCAACTCATTTTAACCATAATTAAATTAAATTTGAATCCATTTATTATTTTAACCCATTATAAACCACTGCAATTTTACTCGTACAATTACCACTAATTATAGTGGCAAGTAGCAAGATGGAGAAGGGAGTATTTAGACAAAAATTGATTTGATTTTCGCCTATTTTCTATAGAGTTCTCTACTTTTGGACATATGCCTTGACGATAACATTCAGATTCGGCATCAAAATCAGAGCTTTACACGCCAACGCAACCACAAACCACCGAAGATATTTTTGAACGGAGACGCCGTTGTCCCGGTGGTCAATTAGAGTATAACTAGGGTTAGTGGACAATGGAGTCTTTACAACGCAGAGTGGAATCATGGATCAGAGGCCAAAAGTCGAAGATGTTGAAAATCACGTGGCCACAGCAATGGAAGATGGTTGTGCGGTGGCCTTGGGCGGATGCCAGAGAGCAGAGAAAATTGATGCATGATGAATACAAGAGGAGGAAGAAGCAACTACAGGATCTTTGTCACGCTGTTAAGGCTGAATCTGTGGCTGACTTGCAAGACATCCTTTGTTGCATGGTGCTTTCTGAATGCGTGTATAAGGTAAATTTGATTTCCGCGACAACATTAGTGGAATGGTCACTTTGATATTTGAATTCTGTTAACTAAGCTATAGTAAAATAATAACACTTCACTGTGAAATGCTTCTATTTTACCTCTTAATGTATGATTATTGCAGTATCGTAGATAACTTAGCAAACACAAAAGACATTGGATATTGTTGCAAGAGGTGATGACTGCGTGGCTCGCAGAAAAAGAGTTTATGGTGGAAATTTAGACACATTATCAAAAAAAGAAAAACGTTCACACTCTTCCGCATTAAAGCCCACAACACATTAATATTGGAAGTATTTGAAGAACTTCCTCTTTGCTTACCTTCTAATTGAGCTCTAATAAATTAATACTCACATCAGAAGTCTCTTGTAAGAATTGGGACTATAAAGACAAGTAAGTTTAAATGAATATTTGTAGGCTGTAGCCATTACTTAGAGGACGCAAACTTCAAGAGAAGAAGTGATGAAGATGCAGTTATTTTTAACCGTAACTCACTGTTTCTTCGGAATTGTCTGTTTATAGCACAAAGTGTCTGATTATAGCACAATGTGCATTGTGACTCCAGCTAGTGTTTGCCTGACTTAACAGACAATAAAGTGGGAACAGTGTGTCAAAGGCAAAAAGGATATAAAAGCTCCGGGCATATCCAGTGCTTTAAGTGTGAAAACAATTAAAGAGTGATTTTAGCAAAGAAAGTGTTGACGAAGAAAAATAAAAAGGTTTACATATATAATGCATGAAAAAGAATTGTGAACACAAACAACCCTATATGAACCAAGGAACTGATAAATTCCAACTAATACAAATATATGAAGTAAAAACCATGCTAATCAAGTCCAGAAACTATGGCATTATGAGTAGGGTACAACTATGCAGTTTAAGTTTTAATTCAGATTAATGATTAGCCTTTTGTACTAAATTTCTTATTGTCTTTTTTCTGATAAAGTAGTAATCTTGTTGATTTGGGACAAACTCTGTATACAAGTGGTATAATACAACTATGCAATTTTAAGTTTTAATTCAGATTAAAATCTATTTTCTTATACTTAGTATCTGTTTTTACTTTTTTGACAACAACAACATAGGCCTTACCCTGGGGTAGAGACTGTTTCTGATATTCAAACTCCATATACAATAGATAATTCAATATACTAAAAAATAGAGAACATACTCAAATTTACAGTTCTCTAAGAGACACCCAATTTATACAAACAAGCACTTCTTCTGTGTACCAAAAATTAACCAGCACCAGGAGGGTATTCCTGGAATGTACAAAGTCATTTCTACCCTTCAAAAGTTTTACATGTTCCTTTTCTTCCAAAGAGCCCCCATGAGAGCGGCTACATTGATTCCCTATGTCTTCCTCTCCCCAGTTGTGTAGCAAGGTCTCATTAAATCCAACATTATCCGCTGTATGCCAGATCAGTTCCTACACAGTCTACTACCATTGAGTGCAACTTGCAGTGCATAGTAAATGGTTCCCGTCTTCTTTTGATCATCGACACATGAAGAAACATCATTTTTCAAATTTTCCATTATATAATCACTAACATATTCATAAACGATGTGTCCATAGTAATTAATATGTGCACTTTAGTTGCATTACTCTATTTTTAAGATAAAGCGTGTGTAATGCTTCACAAATTGTCACCTAAGAGAGTAGAAGTATGTAACCCTACACTTGTACTCAAAAAAAAAAAAAAGAAATTCTAACCTACACTGCACCTTGTTTTAGGACTTAACATTCATTATGTAGCTGTATGAGGGTGGGCAAAGGCATGTGGACACACACACCTATATCACATCAGCTATTGAATATATTCAAGGAGTTCCTTATTTATCATGCTATCTGAGGTCTGATAAATTTGTAATTACGTTTGTGAGGAATATTGGAGAAGAATATTGTTGAATTATGTCTACATTATTATAGTGAGATTCTATGTATAGACACTATATTAGTCTCTTTTCCAACTAGGACACTATAATACAATCCTTTTCTAAGTAGGATTCTATATACTATTCCTGTCCCTGTTTGTATTCTAAGTAGGACTGTACCTATTCCTATTCTAACACTTCCCCTCATGCTAGTGTAGACAAGTCATATGTACCTAGCTTGTTACAAATGTAATTAATACGAGGATTGATGAGGGCTTGGTTAGATGTCAGCAAGTTGATCACTCGACTTCACAAAATTGACAATCAATCTCAGTGTGCTTAGTCTTCTCATGAAATATTGGTTTTGATGCATAATGCAGTCAATCTCAATGTGCTTGATCTTGATCTTCTGATGAAATACTGTATTTGATGCAAAATGTCGATAAAACACAAAGTGATAATTTCCTGAATTGCAGTGTTCAGCTTCCCAAACCAAGCTTAGAAGACTGTTTCATGCCATAGTGTGATTTACACAATCGACATACAAAGCTATCGGACTCCCCCTGAGCAACAAAACCTGGTGGTTGCACCATACAGATTTTTTCCTCGACGTGGAGGAAACCATTCTTAATATCCAATAGATTAAAAGGCCAATTGAGAACATTCACCGTAGATAGAAAAAGGGACATGCTATTTTTGCCATGAGAGGGAAAACATCACTCTAATCCAGCACAAATATTTGATTATATCCTTTTTTCCTTGCAAAGGTAATCTGAAATAGAAAACACTGCAAGAAAACTCAAATCTATCGAAAACAATGCAATGGTCATTGGAAAGTGCTCGAAAGGCATAAAATATATAGATCGTATCGAAATCAAGAGATGAGTAGACTGTAATAAGAAAGTCACCATAAAATTGGCTTGAACATGCTCATGCACCGGATTATTAGATTTGATGGCTGCAAGTGGTCACAATATGAGAAATAAAATTATATGGGTAGGGTTGGCATGATAGCATGACCCTACTGAGAATGAGAATTATATGGATATGGTTGGATTGATGGCACAACCCTACTAAAATATAAAATTATATAGGTAGCGTTAGCATGATGGCACGACCCTACGCAAATTAGTTTTGGGGAGTCACTAGAAAGACGCATGGAGCTACACATCAAAAGGAGCCACCAAATAGACGGGGTGCTGTGCAACTCAGATATGAAATAGTAGTTCGAAAAAATTAACAGTACTATGCAAATTGAATATAAGTAGTCCGGAGAGATGTACGGTGCTACGCAAATCGATTATGAGAAAGTATTCACCGGAAAGATGGTATGCTACTACACATATCAGATACGAAAGGGTAGTCGACATGCTGCTACACACATCAGATATGAAAAGGTAGCCACCAGAAAGATGCCCCGATGCTACACAAATTAAATATACAAATTAAATATAAGGAAGTAGTCATCGGAAAGATGGCACGGTGCTACACAAACATTGACAGATACAGGGTTGACACAAAACGACCCTAGAAAATCAAAAATTGATGCACAGTGACCTGTTTGACCGCGTTTTCTTCCCTTGAATATGAGATTCTTACATATATCATTGATCCTACTTTTGTTAACGTAACCGTTGACCAGATAGGCAACATACATGGGTAATTGCCGCCCACTGGCAACTTAAGCTATTTGATTATCTACAAAGATCGTAGAGGCGCTGATACCATGTGAGAAATATTGAGAAGAATATGATTGAATTGTCTTACGGCGAGAATCTATTTATAGACACTACATTAGACTCCTTTTCCAACTAGGACACTACAATACAATCCTTTTCCAAGTAGGATTCTATCTAATATTCCTATTCCTATTCTAAGTAGGATTATATATACCTATTCCTATTCTAACAACGTTCTTTCTCAGGTAAGATTTTCAAATATAAAAAGGTTTTTTGCTTCTCTTGGTAGGTGGCAAGAGTTGCTTGTCTAACCCAAGAAAATTTGAGAAGAAGGGGTTTTCTTTTATGCTTTAAATGCTGCCTATGTGGCTTAGAATCAGAATCCAATAGTAATTTATTTTTTAATTGTCCTGTCACTAGCCTTTTGTGGAAGCTGTTCCTTAACATTGTCAGTCTCAAATGGTTTATGCCCTCTTAACAGTTGTGACTTATTAAGGGGCTGGTATTATACTGTGGGCATAGTCAGACAGAAGAAATGGTGTAAATTGGTTCCTGCTTGCATATGGCGGACAATATGGAAGGAGAGAAAATCTAGAATTTTTGAAGATCGAAAATGCTCCTTGCATATATTAAGATGAAGGGCTTTCTTCTGTTTTACTTTTGGTGTATAGAAAGTTTTGTATAGGAGACTGAATCATTAGTAGATCAGATAGGCACTCTGTAATTGTTTGCATTAACTGGTTATGCTCTCCTCTTTCCCTGAAAATATGGTTTTGGCACTATCCTAGAGCTTATTTTTATATACATGCTACCATTCTAAAAGAAGAAACAGTAGTTAGAGGCCACAATGGGGCAAATAAAACGTGCTGCTGATGCAAGGTGCCAATGGTTGCCTGGCTTAACTAGGGAACAATTCGGGGCCAGTGTTTGTTTTTTTTTTTTTCAACCGAAAAATATTTATCTTGTGATCAGTTTCAAATGAAAAATATTGAAGTAGTCATAGACCATTTTTGTTGCTTACAAAATGTAATATCCTCTCATATCAGAGACCTGCAGCTGAAATGGTGCGGGCAGTGAATAAATTTAAGGCTGATTTCGGAGGAGAAGTTGTTTCCTTAGAGCGTGTTCAACCTTCTTCAGATCATGTTCCACACAGGTTTCTTTTAGATCATAATAATCATATTGTTATTTTCATTTATTTATTTATTTATTTGTTCTATTTGTTTCTCCTATCACAGTGATATTTTGAGTTGGAATTGACTGGTTCAAGCCATAATTAAACAATTAGTGGATAAGGTGGTTAGCTTATTGGTAAATTGTTGATAAGTTGAAGGTTGAGCGTTCAGCGGCTTCATTACATGGGAGAACTGGTAGTGGATGTCATGAAACAAATCCGTGATGCATAAGTTACTGAACATGGTTCTCTGCTTTACTTGGATAGTTGTGCCTGTTTCTGGATAACATGGAGAGGTTTTATGATAATAATGCCAGGAAGATGATTGATGTGCATGTAATTTTGATGTTTCATTCAATCTATAAAATGTCATTGCGCAAAGTTAGATGAAAACATGTTAATCCACGAGTGCTTAATATAATATATTTTGAGCTCTTTTCCTGCGATAGCAAAATCAGGTAATAATGAATGTTTCAATCATATTTCAGATTCCTAGTAGGAAGATGAAATTGAATAATTCAATTTATCTCCGTGGCCCCACTTTTCTCACTCCTGTTTGACATCTACGCCTGCTTGCAATCTTCCCTTTCCACCTTGTGTGGTCCTGCTACCCCAGTGGGTTGTTGAGTTGGTAAGGGAGGGGGGAGGATGATGGTTCATGTTGTGTTCGTGATGTAGCTAGTAACCAAAAATAGCTGTTTCCCGTTACCAGAATTTGATTTCTCAAAATTCAATTCAAGATCAATTAGCATCTTTTTGCATTTTAAAAAAAACAAACAAACAAAACAAATACCATCTTTTCGCAGTTATCTTTTGTTGCATCTCCTGACCACATGTTTTGTTTAATGCCTTGTCAAGGCAAAAAAAGAAAGAAAAGATTTGTTTGATATATGTGAGGTTTGCTGACATGGAAGCTGCAATATTTCTCTTGCATCTCACTGTTTTTCGGTTCCTATTTTGTCTTTTCTTTTATAGGTATCTTTTGGCGGAAGCAGGAGATACATTATTTGCTTCCTTTATTGGGACCAAGCAATATAAGTAAGTTTGCATGTTTGTTCTAGTTTAGATGAATCTGGATTTCTTGTGTTGTGACATAAGTTCTTTACACTTCCATTTTCTTTTATGCCTTTTTTCCAATTATGAAGGGATGTCATGGCTGATGTGAATATATTTCAAGGTGCCTTATTCCACGAGGATGCTGTTGAAGATATTCATGGACTTGAACCTATGGAGTCTGGTCAGGTGGACTCTCAAAGGAGCAACAGAGAGAGTCACTCTAAACTTTTGGAATCTAAGACTAGGCCAGCAAAGCTGACTCAAAAACCTGCTGCTCATAGGGTATTAGAGCTCTCATTTGCATGTGGTTATCGCGTGCCTCTCTCTCTCTCTGTGTATACACACACACAAAAAACAAATAGACACACACCACACACAAATATATATGATACACAGACACATACACATGTTTCTTTGAGTTTCTTTGCTCCTTAAATTTTGACAGCTACGATACTTATATGCACACACACAATTAGACATATACGCGCATGTGCATGCACATACACCCACACATACACAATGTTTCTTCGAGTTTCCAGTTTTCTTTCTGTGCTCCTAATTTTGGCAGCTACTGTCCTTAGGGTTTCATGGCACGTGCTAAAGGCATACCTGCATTGGAGCTGTACAGGCTTGCCCAGAAAAAGAAAAGCAGACTAGTATTATGTGGGCATTCACTTGGTGGAGCAGTAAGATTTTTCTAGATCCGCGACATTTGCTCGTGTCATAGTATGTTTCTCCGTTGTTTTGTTTAGAAAAGTTGATATAGGTGTTATCTTTACAGGTAGCAGTCTTAGCAACCCTTGCGATTTTGAGAGTTTTTGCTGCTTCATCAAAAGATAATGAAAAAGTTCAGGTGAAGTGTATCACGTTTTCACAACCACCAGTGGGAAATGCCGCATTGAGAGAGTGAGTTTGATATTAATCTTTTCTGTTATTTTTTATTTTTTTTCAAACCGTAGTTTATGGCTTCTTACTTGATTCTCTCCAGCTATGTGAATGGGAAAGGTTGGCAGCATTATTTCAAAACCTACTGTATTCCAGAAGATCTGGTGCCCCGCATCTTATCTCCTGCTTATTTTCATCATTATAATGCACGGCCTCTGCCGATACCTTCTGATGGTGGAGCTTCTGTATCGATGTCAAAATCTAGTGAATTGTCACTACTGAAGCAGAAAACTGAAAAAGCAAAAGATAATGAAGGAGAGCAGCTGGTGTTGGGTGTAGGTCCAGTGCAGAATTCTTTTTGGAGACTTTCGAGACTTGTGCCTTTAGAAGGTGTTAGGAAGCAGTTGTATAGATACAGAGGAAAGAAAGTTGAATCTCTCGAGACACCTACTGATGATGATCCGATTCCATCAGTCAATGATATAGCGAATACTCCTCAGTCTCTTGAAATTCAAGAAGGTTCTGATGGCATTTCTCTCCAACCATTGCCTACGGATCAAGAGATTCTTGGTGAAGGTAATCTGGGTAAATCTGTAGCTGAAAGTAATATCAACAACGGGGACAAGAAGGGGTGGCGCCCCATGCCTTACTTACCGTTGTATGTACCATTTGGTCAGGTTGGTTTACATCCATTTTGCTCTTTTGGTGCTTTATTCTATACTGATTATTACATGCATGAATTATTATGTTTTTTCTGCAGTTTTCTTGTCTATACTCCTGAGACATGACTTATAATCTTATACTGTTTCTTTTCCTCATCATTGCCTTCTTGTAATCAGTTACTCTTTTTGTTTCATTTTATATGGTTCCTTTCCTTTTTAGCTGATTCCAAAAAGAGTTGGCATATTTTTATTTTCAGGATTCTTTACTTCAAACTTTGTTTTTACCCTTAATGTCATACTTTTTTAAAGATAATAGAAGTATCATGGCATGTCTAATGCCACAAATTATAAGGGTGATTTTGGTATGCACCAAAAATCTTTGTTTCTTTCTTAAACTATGTGCCAGTAAAACACCGATTTCTAGAATAAAAATGAGGGAGCATTACATTTTGCCATAGTTCTATGCATGTGGAAGTCTTAAACTTGTTGTATTTGTTGTGTTGATTTTTCTGGTTGGTTCTCTTTTTTTTCCTTTTGGATTGGGTCAATTTTCCATGTTCTAAGCTTGGGGTATGTGAGAGATTTGCATTCCATCTTGGAGTAGTGACACCAAGCGTTTCCATGATATATACTATGTACATTAGCATAGGGCGGTAAAAAGGCGTAATGATCTAAGTTAATAAAAGTGGACATTAAGATAAGAAAAAAGATAATGTGCAGGCAGTATGACTAGAAGTCATTGCTTTGTCCCTTAAAGCGATGAAAGATGCAATTTGAGGAGGGAATGCCATGCTCTGCAGAAGAGTGTGTCAGTCTTCCAGAAAATGACACAAAGTGATCACAATGAGTATTGTCGGTCCTTTGAATATTAATTTTGAGTAGTTGGATTAATTTTGACATATTTTATTTACGATGCTAAACTTAGTTAATTCAATTATAATATTATTGTTATAATACCATATAGTATCTTTTAGTTTTCCATGAACTGTGTGATTCACTTCAAAGAGTCGTACTCTTCTTCACCTGCTTTTCACTTTAAGCCCTACAGGCTTGTTGCTTTTTTGCACTTCTCTCTTTTAAAATCAGTGTGTACACTCATAAAAGATTGGATAAAAGTAGAAATAATGCAGAGGGCAAGGTAACACACATAGAGGATATATTGAGAGAAGGTGATCATATGATTTGATTTGGCACTGACCTACATAAACCTCTAATGCTCCAGTTCGTAGGTTTGAGACTCCATTGTGATTGAAGATGATAAGACATAAAATTGGATCAAATAGATCTAAAATCACATTGAAAAAAGTTGTCTCACATCTACAATTTCTCTAAAATTAGTCCTGAATTAACTAAGAATAGAACGTAGTACAATATAATGAAGGCTATACCAACTAGTTAGGATTAAGCTTAGTTGATGTTACATTTAAGTTTGATCTGGGAAAGGATAAGTGTGATATCTGTAAAACTTCTAGTTGCAGAGAACCGTTAATTTACTTTAAAATACAATTCATTCACCAGTATTGAAATGAAATAGGCCTGAGTATAGCAGAATGCATAGAGTAAATTTTTGTCATCGTCCCCAGTTGGGGTTTAGACATAGTTAAGGGGCTGGGTCAACTATTCAATCAAATGCTATTGAGCATGTTTCCCATCTCTTCTCAAGAAACAAGTGGGGCTATTACTTTGCAAAACTGTGCTCAATTTCATATGTGGCAATTTTCTATCCTGCCATATCAGCATGGGCTGGTCACATACTAAGTTTATCAGTTTGGTTATTTTGACTTATTTACCTTGAAGATAAATAATATGCGGTGTGTGCTAAACGTGTAAAATCAACAGCTTTATCTCCTGGAGAATTCATCTGTGGAGTTTCTATCTGGCGCAGAATACTCAAAATTGACATCGGTATGAGTTCTATCGACCTTCCTTTTGAGTTTTAAACTTTTGATAAGTTCTTGGGGTTAAATTCAGTAGGAATGTCATCACCTCTCATCCTCCTCTTCTTGTAAAAGAAGAAAAGGTAAAAAAGGTCTCTCAAACCAGTAGAAAGATAAGTGAATTCAGTCAAACATTAAAGACAGTGTATTGTCTCCCTGTCCTTATCCCACCACATGCACGATGCAAAAGACCCTTCTTAAAGTTTTTTCCTGGGCGGTTTTGCTGTATGAAAAGATATGTTTGATGACTTTTAGTAGTTTCTCATTTTGGTTGCTTCTTATGGCAAAGACATGTCCAGGTCAGATCTGTACTTGCCGAAGTAAAGGAAAGGTTTCAATCACATTCGATGAAGTCATACAGGTCTCGATTTCAGAGGTAACATAAAATTTATAAGTTTGCTTTATCCACCTCTATGTTTATCTGTGAAAGGTGAGAATTATGTGGTCATGTTCTTCACTCAGAGGTGGTGTAGTGATCCATGAAGTGGGGAGGAGAACAGTGAGGTCTTATGTTCAAATTCAAATACCTGAGCAAAAACATTTGGTGATTTCTTCCATCTGCTTAAGCTTTGGTGGGCAGAGTTTTGATACTTGTGTTGGTGGGAGGTAGTTGGTACCTGGTAGAATAATCTGCGTGTGAATTTGCATCGTCCTTGCGGGTGCTCATAGAGTTCCCTTGTGTGATTTAAAGGGAGGGAGGGAACCTTTTGTTCACTATTAATCATATCAATTCAGGGAGGGCAGGAGGAAGAGAACCTTTTGTTCACTATTTGTCATTTAAGTTCGCTTTACCCTGTGATAGTTCTCGCTCATGTATATTTATACTGTGATACTTTCCTGAATCTTTGAACTCACTTTGACCCCATGTTCACTTCTGCTGGTCCTTCTTTGTCTATTATTGATTAGTTTATGTTATCTCAAATCAACAAAGGAAAAGTTATTCTATAATAGATAATGAAATCATTGCTAGAATATGTCTGAATATTAAAAAGGCAAAAGCCTAATCAATTGGAGCTGGAAAGACCACTTTTATATTTTCCTAACTGTGTTCCTTAGTTTGGGGGTTGGGGGTGGGGGGTTGGGTAGGATGATGAGACCTTGTTTTAATTCATCATATTGTATAGTGTGCAACTTGTTGGCAGGCATTCTCTTGTTTAACTATATGTTTTAGGATGTTGAAGTAACTTTCTTGGGACACTCATTCACCCCCCTTTTTTCCATAACCTGAAAGAAATATGATGTGGTAGATATATCTCTTTCATTTATTTTACTGTGTATCTTATCTGTTTATTTATTTTTCTTTCTAATTAACTTAATGCAATATTATTTTGTATGGTTACCCTGTTTCAATTTTAAATTACAGAATCTATGAACTTTGCATGAACGATGACACAATACCTTTCCTGGGGATCGAACAAATGCAGCAATTTCCACAGTTACAGAAATGGTTAGGCATTTCTGTTGGTGGAACTGTTGATCTTGGGCACATTGTGGAGTCCCCTGTCATCCATACTGCCACTTCCCTTGTTCCGCTTGGATGGAGTGGTATTCCATGTGGGAAGAGTACAGATCCTTTGAAAGTTGAGATATCTGGTTTTGGGTTACATCTGTGTACACTTGTTGAAGCTCGAGTAAATGGGCGCTGGTATGCCCTATATCCTGCTATAAATGCATGATTGTTGACATTTTTGTAAACTTTATGTTGACCATTTTGTTATGCATCCTTACATCTGTGACCTTGCTATCTGATTGTTGATTTTTGTAAGACAACTTTTATTTTGTGAAGTAGCTGTTTAGCTTTCAATGAATCTTGACACAACAACAACAACATTGTGGGGAAGATAGAGTGTAGGCAAACCTTACCGCTAACTCGTGGAGGTAGGGGGGCTGTCAACTCAAAGATCATGACATACAGAAGCTGAATCCTTAAGGGAAACAAGTCACTTAAAACATTGCAAACAGCTATTCCCCTCCTGAGCCCAAATTTACCTGCATAGGGAAAGATCTCAATAGGCCTAGGGCGGGGCAAGCTCCACTACAGGGCCGGGGGAAGAAATAGGCATGGGGAAGAGTCTGCAACAAAACAAATAGAATAGACAGAGAAATCCGGTAAGCCTCTCGATTCAAGCGAGTCCGACTAGTTCAGGCAACATCATGCCTAGTGAAATCCCACAAAGTGGGTTTTGGGGAGGGTAGAGTGTATGCAAACCTTACCGCTACCTCGTGGAGGTAGGGAGACTGTGTCCAAAAGACCCGCGGCTCAAAGATCATGACACACTGAAGCTGAATCCTCTAGGATAAACGTATGTTTTCCTGTATATGTATGTTAATTGGAGTTGTTTGCAATGTTTTAAGTGACTAGTTTTCCTTGCCTTTTGGTTCAACCCTTACTTGTCCATATTGAACGTGTTATGTGTCTTCTATGGAAACACAACAACATACCCAGTGTAGTTTCACCAAGTGAGGTCTAGAGGGTAGAGTGCATGCATACTTTACTCCTACCTACCTCAGATGTATAGAGAGATTGTTTTCGATAGACCCTCGACTCAAAAAAAAAAAAAAAAAAAAACACATAGCAAATAGAGTTACAAATTAAAAAAATTACAAACTAACATTTTCAACTTAAAAAAAAGAACTACAAAAATAATAGATAGTAACGAAACAATACTTAAATAAAATAATATGATAATCAAAGTATATGAAACAAACAAGGGTGATATTATGACTACTAGGATGGTCGTACAACAAGGCAATGCATTCTTACTTATCTTCTACCCTTATCTGTGTCCTCGACAACCTCCTATCCAAGGTCATATCCTCGATAAGTTGAAACTGTGCCATGTCCTGTCGAATCACTTCTTTGCAATACTTCTTTGGTACTAGAACCTTTCTTAAAACCATCTATAGTCAACCTCTCGCATCTCTACACTGGGCATTCGGGCATCTCCTCATATATGCTTGAACCATCTCAACCTTGCTTCCCACATTTTCCCACTCCCACCTTATCTTAGATGTCCTATTTCCAATTCTGTCTCTCTTAAGTATTCCCACCTATCCATCGCAACATCCTCATCTCTGCCACTTTCATCTTTTGGCGTGAGACGTCTTCTTTGGCCAACACTTTGCCCCATTAGTTTGTCTAACCACCTTATAGAACTTGTTTTTTAAGTTTTGGCGTCGTTATCTCATCTCACAAGACTCCAGATGCGAGCCTCAATTTCATCCACCTTGCACTAATATGGAGAGTGACATTCTGGTCAATCTCTCTATTTTCTTGGATAATAGACCCAAGATGCTTGAAATACCTCTCTTTTGGATGACCAATGTACCAAACCTGGCTTCCACGTTGGCCTCATGTGTTACGTCACTGAGATTGCACTTCAAGTATTCTGTCTTATTCTTGCACAATCTAAACCCTTTAGATTCTAAGGGCCTTTCCAAGCCTCTAGCTTCGAGTTAACTTTGCTACGAGTCTCATCAATTAAAACTATGAGGATATTTGGATTGAATTTTTGGAAGTAGCTTATAAGCTAAAAGCCATAAGTTGGGAATATCCAACTTTTGGCTTTTACTTATTTTTATACTTTTGGAGCCTAAGAGTTGTGCTTAAAGCACCTTTTATGTTTTCCAAGCACTATGAAAAGATAGAAGAAGAGCTTAAAACCCGAAAACACTTGACATAAGACAATCTATATACCCTCTATTTTCTCTGCAAATAACACACACCATGGTACCTCACCTTGAATTTGTCTCGTCAATGCATCCATCACCAAGGCAAATAAAAAGGGATTTAGGGTTGATCCTTGGTACAACCCTATCAAAATTGAGAAGCACTGTGAGTCTCCTCCCTTTGTCCTTGCCTGACTTCTGGCTCTATCGTACATGTCCTTGATCACACTATAGTATGCCATGGGTACACCTCTAGCCTTGAAGCATCTCCTTCCCCGGGGCTTTATCATAAGCATTTTGTATGTTGATGGACATCATTTCCTATCCCTATACTGCTCTGTCATTCTCCTTTCAAGATGGATGGCTTCTATAGTTGAGCACCCCAACACAAATCCGAACTGGTTTTGGGAAAGAGCCACGCCCTTCCTCACCCTCATCTCCACTACCCTCTCGCACACCTTCATATTGTGGCTTAGCGACTTGATGCCCCTATAGTTGTTACAATTCTAAATGTAACCCTTCTTGTGCAACAAAATCACTGTACTTGATCTCTATACTTTGGACATCTTTGTCATCTTGAAAACAACATTAAACAACTACATTAGCCACTCTAGACCTACCCTGCCTGTGCTCTTCTAAAATTTTACCATTCTGTCTTGGTTGCTCTACCCCTACGCATTGTATGAATAACACCCTTAACCTCCTCAACCTTTATACGCCTACAATACCTAGAACCGCGACGCCTCTCTGAGTGCTCCAAATCCCCCAGCACAAGCTTCTGCCCACCCTTTTCATTCAAGAATTTGTGGAAGCATGTCTGGTATCTTCATCTAATGTGTGCTTCCTCCACCAATACTTTGCCATCATCTATAATGCACTTCACTTAGTCCGGGTTTGTGCCCTTCCTTCTCTCGCCTTGGCTAGCCTATATAACTTTTGTTCCTCCTCTTATCTTTTATGGAAACCTTTTGAGTATAAGCAATACTAAAGGCTGAGGTGATGGGTGGGGTGTACCTATCACGATGAGATATTTACTCCAAGCCAGGGGAGTGATGTCCTATGACGTCTGTATTTTAAGAATTAAAATAGACATAATATGAGAACATATTTTTTTTGGAAACTGGTAATGTTGTATTCCTCAGCACTAAAGGTATGCCAGAGATCTCCAAAAGGTAGTAACAAGCTAAAACAAGAGATTAATTAAGGTCATCCTAAAAGATCTGCCAACTGTTTAGCATTTCTATATTAAAATGAGAATATATTAAAATTCAAAGTATTAGAATAAACACTTAAATTGTGTAATATTTAAAAACAAATTGATTAAACTGTCTAGACACAATAATATGCACATGATGATATTCCAAGTGTCAAATTCTTAGTTATAGAACACCTTATTATATATTTATAATCAATATTTAAAAGAAAATGTTCCTTATGCTAATAATATATTTTTCTTTTTTACTCGTCCATTTTAGCAAATCAAGAGAGATATATATTATGTTTTCCAATATTACCCTTGTCAGTAAGTAATTACATAAATTATTATAGTCAAACTTAGATTTCCAAATCACAATAATTAATAAAAATTATTTGATAAAACAAATCCTTAATAAGTTTT
This sequence comes from Solanum medicagineum, assembly GCA_026153255.1. NCBI lineage: Eukaryota > Viridiplantae > Streptophyta > Magnoliopsida > Solanales > Solanaceae > Solanum > Solanum medicagineum. The sequence continues at coordinate 11,779,036 of JAPFFP010000113.1, read as the reverse complement.
TTAAGGGGAGTGTCAAGTTAACGTAGAATAAGTCAGAAGTGACAAAGGGAGTACTTGTATGGATTATAAGGTTATTCCTCGAGAAGGATACCCACCTAATTTAGGTTAGTGATCTTAGATATAACTCTTAAGAGTAGAGTGAGAAAGGAGACAACTTGCAAACACGTGTGAATTAGGTTGTTAGCAGTATTTGGCATTAACTAGTTTATCTTAAGGAAGCTTGAGATTTAGGTCCCATTGTTTGCATTTAGAGACATCTTAATGATTAAGATGTCCTCTCTAGATCTAAACACTTAGGGTATTTATTTTCAACATCTCAATACGCATAAATTCTTTATTTTTAATTTTTAACTATAACAAATATACAATTCAAATAAAATATAGTTAAAGATTAGGAAAAAAGAATGAATTTAGAATAATAAAACCATTATTTGATAAAAAAACAAGAAACATTAATGTTTGCTAGTGATAATGGAGATGGTTTGTAGTGGTGATAGTAGAGATGGTTTCTAGTGGTGATGGTGGAGAAGGTTTGTAGTTGTGGTAGCGATAGTTGTGATGGTGGAGGTGGTTAGTGTTGTACAGTGCATAATTGTAGTGGTGGCTGTTACCAGCAATGGAATTGGTTGATATTAGTAGTTGGCGGTGTTGGTAGCGGAAGATTGTGGGATGGTTGATGATGGTGTTGGTGATAGTTCTAATGGTGGAGGTGACTGATAGTAGGGATTGACGACAATGGTGGTAGACTGGTGGTGGTGGACAGTGACAGTGACAGTGGATATAATTATAATGATGGAGGTGGTGCTTGTGATGACCGAGGTAGTTAGCGGTTGTCGATGATTGTGGTTGATAGTATTGGTGGTTTTTTTGAGGGCAGAGATGGTTTGTGGTGGTGGCAGGTGGTTGTGGATAGCAGTGATGAAAATTATTAACACAAAATAACTCTTAGTGATATGAAGACCTCATTTGTTTTCATTAAGATTACGACATTAACACTGAATGTACATCTGAATGATTAATATCTTTTCCATAGATCGAAATACTGAACGCTTAAGACTGTTTGTTTTATAACATCTACATATAAACTACAATTTATCAATATGTAAACACAGTAAATATTATACTTAAAATAAAATCATAATCAAATATTACATCAACAAAATGTTAGGAAAAATTTCAATCTAGACAAAACAAAATTATTATTTGATAAAAGTCATGATATTTGAAGATATAAGTAAATATTTTAAGTTTGATAAAAATAAAATTGAACTATCTGGACTACATTTGAAAAATATATCAGTAAAAACAATTGTTAGAAGAAAATAAACTCATCATTTTCTTAAAGGGGAATAATTTGAATAGCTGATATAGTTGGAGAAAGAGACGAGGCTGAGTTTTTTCTGCTTAAGACAGAAAATATGGAAGGCAATTTTTTCCGGAAATAAAAGTGGTGTTTTTAAAAGAGTCTGAATGAGATCAAGACCGACACCAGTCTAATTCATTCAGATCCATTTTGAGATTTTTAACTGATTCATTCAGACCCATTTTGAGATTTTTAAGTAGAAAAAACAAACGCACTTAATGGATTGAAATGATTCAGACCTCCATTGAGGGAAAACAAATGAGGCTTCATATTTTGTTCAAGATCTAAATGACTAAAAGCCTGTTTGGATGGGCCTATTGCTTTTGACTTGTAAGTCAAAAGCCATAAGTTAGGATTTCTAACTTTTGGCTTATTTTTATCTTTTTGACTTAAAAAATAAGTGCTTATAAGCACTTTGTTAATTTATCCCAACACTCTAAAAGTGCTTAAACACACTAAATATAAGCCAATCCAAACAGGCTCTAAAACCTATTTTGACAAATTAAGTGCTTAAATCTTAGTGTAAACAAATGCACTTAATGACCTAAGGCCTGAACCATTCAGATTCTGACCACTGGTGCAAACAAATGAAGCTCTAGAAGGGGATGTAAACTAAAGTGTAGTTGCATCATAAAGTAGCAACTGAAGTGTAAAGGTGTCTAAAGGTCTAAGACGTTTACCACAGGAATCCTAGTGTGGAATGAGGAGATACAAGGAGTTATTTAAGCTCAAAGAGAGTGTTAATAGGAAGTTGCCAAAAGTAAAAAAACAGATCAGCCTTAATATAAGAGAGCCGAGAGGTAAGCTACTGACATTATTAGTAAGGCGTGGGGAGAAGTTTTAGATGGTTTGTACCGAAAGTTTGGACATGAGCCAAACCATGTCTTTCCTTGCTTCTTGAAGATGAAATGTAATGCTACACTTAGTGCATATGTTCTTTGTCGTTCCTGTCCCATATCGTTATTAAAATTTAGAGAGCCGAGAGGTAAGCTACTGACATTATTAGTAAGGCGTGGGGAGAAGTTTTAGATGGTTTGTACCGAAAGTTTGGACATGAGCCAAACCATGTCTTTCCTTGCTTCTTGAAGATGAAATGTAATGCTACACTTAGTGCATATGTTCTTTGTCGTTCCTGTCCCATATCGTTATTAAAATTTGGTCTCTGTTGTTGGACTTAATGCTCGAGTCTTTATCATGTTTCTGCTTCTTCAGTTTGGCAGACCACTGGCTCCTACCCGGTCAGTTAGGACTAGACCAAAAAAGATCTAAAGCAAAGAAAGGATAGATTAGTGAGGTTCCAAAAAGTAGTTTACTTATACTTTTTTGAGTTCTCTGTTTGATCATGCTCCTGAATCAGTTGCTTCCGACCTCTCCCCAACGATATGTTTAGTGGATAATATAGGTTGTGGTTACCAGAGAAGTATAGTAAGCTATGGTAATACTGAGAATTGCTTACCTGACGAATGTCTTAAAACACTCTGGGAGATATGTTATATGTCTGTTCTGATTAGATTGTATTTATGTTAAAACATTAAATTTAGGTGTTCAACCTCCGTGGAGTCTTTTCCATCACCCCCGACTCACTTACCAGATCATGGGGAACAATCAGAAGTTCAAAATATGCGAGTACTAGTTGGAGGCCCACTGAGACGACCCCCTAAGCACCATATGGTGGATGATATACCTATGTTCTCTTCAATTGATTCATCCTATGTTGATACAAAATTGAAGCAAAATGTGTTCAAGGTAGAAGGGAGGAATCTCGTACTCCCAGATGGTTTAGATGATTTTGTCATATACTGTACAACTGATTTTTCTACTGTCTGGAAAGAGGTTAATCTCAGAACCCGTAGGGTTAGGTTAATTGGCCTTGAGGTATGATTGTTTTTTATTAAATTAGATTTGAGGCATGATGAAGTTTTAGATATCTCTGTAATTAATACTTGTGAATTATGTTAGGGCTCTGGTAAAACCTCCCTTTTAAAAGCAATTCTGGGTCGAGGCAAAAGTGGCTGCACTGAGAGTATTGAAAATTCAAATGCAGATGATGATGTTCAAGAGGGAATTGCTGGTGGCTTGTGCTACTCTGATTCAGCTGGAGTTAATTTGCAGGTTCCTTTAACTTGTGTGCTTCATCTCTCTTCTTTGGGTAGTGCTTCGAGTATGGAGGACTTAAATAGCTTTGTAATAATGTATTGCTATTTTTGTTTAAAGAAAAGTAACACACAGATACATAAATATACACATACATATAAATACACACACACACACATTCATGTATATATATTATATATACACATATACTACTATACATACATACATACATATACATATCAATCGCCACCACTATACTAGTCACCACTGTAAAATTAGGTCTTGGGCCTAACTTATACCCCAAAAGCTAGCTCAAAGGGAGGAGGATTGCCCAAGCCTTATAAGGAGTTCACCTATCTCATTAACCACCAATGTAGGACTGTCTTTTTTCAACACCCCTCCTCATGCCCAGTGCTTAGCATCTGGTGCGTAGGCAATTTAATTTTTCGGGGGTCCAACATTGGGTGAGATGAGTCATGCTCTGATACCATGTAAAATTAGGTCTTGGGCCTGACTCACACCACAAAAGCTAGCTCAAAGGGAGGAGGATTGCCCAAGTCTTATAAGGAGTCCATCCATCTCATTAACCACCAATATAGGACTTTTGTCTTTCTTTAACAACCACAATGCCAACCACCTCTACCGTCACAACTATCACCAGCGTCATTACTAGCTACTGACAATAACTATTAGTATCACCACCACCACTACAAACTGTCTCCACTACTTCTAGCAAGTATAAGCTGTTCATTCTTTTTAATCAACTAATGATTTTATTTTACTAATTCTTTTTAAATATTAAATTAATTTTTATTTGAATTGTATATTTTATGTACATATAAATAGATTATGTACATTCAGATGTTAAAAAACAAGCAGTCTTAACGATTCAGTGTTCAAATCTAGAGAAATATCTTAATCTTTCGATGTGCATTCAAATTCAAACATCTAAATCTTAATGAAAACAAATAAGGCCTAAGAGACCCATGTATTATTGGGATTATGAAAGAGAGAGCAAGAGTTATGTTTTGTTGAAATAGTTATATAAGGAGACCATGTAGTACTACTTGAAGGAGTCACGAAGGGATAGGAGGATGAGGATTAAAGTACAAGATGCTATCAAGTTCTGTTTGCATATCTTTTATAATTGATCAATTTCTTTATTTTGGCAATGACAAATATTCTCTTAAGTTATAAGCTTTATATTTTCGATTCACATTGATACAAATTTTAAGTAGAAATTTTATAGATACAGATATATATATGTAAATATGTATATACATATATATGTGTGTGTGTGTGTGTGTGTGTGTACAGGGACTACACTAAAGGTGTGTTCTGGTAATAATTACAAGTAGTAGTCAAAAAAGCAAAAACCCACCACCTATCTACTCATAAGTAATCTAAAACACTAGAAAAGTCCTCTGTATTCTGATATTCATGTGTACACCAAAAGTAGAAAAGCTCTTGACAGTTCTTAAAGATCTGAAAGTACAGCTCTTATATTCAAAACATCTCTGGTTCCTCTCTCATTAAGTAGTCCACCATATGCAAGCTGGGGCGCTCTTCTATCTCATTCTGTTTGACTTGACTGATTGCCATCTCTATTCCAACAACCTAAGGGTTCATAAATATTCCTTGGCATTGACCACCTGATACCCCTTAGGTTGATGAAAAATTGTCATTGTTTTTCAGTCACTTTACAGGGTAAAAGAGATGATTTATTGTCTCAGCCTCAGCTCCACAAAAGAAACATCTAGAACAGTAGGGAAGGCCCCGTTTCATAAGATTATCTCGAGTCAAAGCAGCCTATTTAGCCAGTAACCATGTGAAGCATGCAACCTTGAATGGGATCCTTACTTTCCATATCATCTTCCAAGGCCAACTACCAAGTTGTGTATTTATAAGCCGATTTAACAGAAAATTTATCCTTCCTGTCTCATCCAAACTAAGTTGTGCTCCCTTGTATTTAAGTCTTGGAACTGTTCCAGAATGCTGTAGAATTCTGTCAACTCACCCACCTCCCAATCATTTAGGGGTCTTCTAAACCTGAATTCCATCCCATGTCATCTCTAACCTCCTTAACTGTTGCTCTTCTCAGTAGGTTCAAATTATACAAAACAACAAACTGGGGCTTCAAAGTTTGATTGCCAACCCAAATATCCTCCCAAAATAAGGTCTTCCCTCCGTGACCTACCTTGATTTTGGAATTGCTAATGATCTTGGGCCACAGATTCTTAAGTTCTCCATATACCAGTTCCATAAGGATACATTACAGTCATGCTAGTCTAGAGATCTGGACCAACTTTGACAAGTAAAAAGAAAAACATATTTTTATCACAAGGGACTTTGGTCGACCAATTTGATCATCTGGACCAACTTTGACTGCATGCACCACCTAACCTCCAATAGAGCCATGTCTGTTTTGCTAATTTTCCAGAATATGCTCTGACTTGACTTGTAAGCCCTGGCTGACTTCAGATATGTAGAAAAACTGTTGAAACTAAAACAGGAACCTGCTGGAAAATGAATTGCAAAGGTTGGATCTCATTGGAGCTGGCTGGAAATTGGATGGATTGACCATGCGGCCCCAGAAAACATGACATCTGCGAAGATGGAGATTGAAAAGTGTCTCACGCACTTGGCGTGTGGACTGACACATCGCCGGAGATCCTGTTGTTGTCGGCACGTGAGAGCGTGTGCGAAGTTGGCTAATGATGGGTTTTCTGGGGTTGGGTTGCTGGGGTTCTGCGAGCAAAGTGGCATAGTGTTGGTTGAGATGCAACAACCATAGTTACTGGCAAAAAATATTAGTTTTTGGAAAGACACGGTTACGAATTTTTTTTTTTTTTGGTCACTGGTAAATGCACCTTGATTAAATCTTCACACTAGCTCTGATACCATGTGCGAAAGCACTAGTAGATATTATTATTCAAGGTGACTCAGATGATGGAACTGGTAACACCTCAGAAATATTTAAGTGAGCTCTTGGATTTGTGAAGTATGGCTGGTTTTTAAAGAAGGTACATCAGCTGACATAAGAGACACCTGTTGAGATCAATTGGGTGTATGCAGTCAAAGTTGGTCCACATGGTCAAATTGATCGACTTAAAGCCACCTTGTTGCCAAAAGTTATATTCTAATATTTCATCTAAACAACCTTGGTCTACCACCTTCAATAGAAGCCTTTTTTTTTTTGCTAAACGGTACCCTACTTAAACCCCACAATAAAATAAACTCAATTTCATCCCCATAACCGTGCACCATCTTCTATCTTCATCTCTTCCAATCCACATTAAATAAATTGACTATCCCTATCATTTCTACTAGACCAGATACCACCAACCAAAGAATCCATCTTTCTACCACCTTCACCATAACCCCACAGATCTCCAAAAGCTGCCACTGTCACTCCATCTCAAACCACCCAAGAACCCCTATTGGTGGGCCTTCCCCCTTCATCAACACCACTTTCAGTCTCTCTTAAAAAAGTCCTTCTTGACCACCGCATTACCTCCATAGTCACCACCAATCCTTCACCTTTTATCTCCTCCAATGCCCCCTCTGCCTGGTCCTTCACCTCAACTACCAGTAGGAACCTCTGTCCACCATCATCAAATTGGATTTCCAGAAAATGGAGAATTGCTCAACCGCCTATAATCATCAGCTTATTCCAATAAATTGTGAAAGTTTCCCGTTTTCAACTAAAAGAAACTCCAACAATGAAGAAAGATATTGAAAACCTTTAACTACTAATCAAGGTTTGATTATACTTGAATTTATCCAAAGAAAACCCCAGTTCTTTGATATTCAAGACTTATATCAAAAACTCATGTATAAAATTTGAACCTTTTGACTTAAAATCCAGATGTAGACATGTATAACTTGAAGCAAAAAATTAGATCAATACTATAAACTAGGGGTCAAAAATGGGCGGGTCGGGTTGAAATTGGGGAGGTTAAAATGGACTGCATTAAATAGTGGGTTGGGTCTTGACCCGCCCAAATGTACTTTGGACTCAAATGGGTTGGACTCAAATGGGCTAAAATTCGGATTGGCTCATGACCCGCCCAATTTGACTCACTTAATTTAAGACTAGTATTGAACATACAAAACAAATGATATATTGGAATCTTATTGGGGTCAGCTCAAAATTATTTTATAATGGGTTAAATTGCATTGGGCTGAAAATTAGCCCAATTCTAAATCATACTGAACCCAACCCATAAAATTATGAGTGGGTTGCTTATGTTTGGGCTTATTTTGCCACCTCTATCTATAAACTTTAGTATTAATTCAAAAGAAACCCACCTTTTTCGAATTTGCTCTTCCACTAGACAATCATACTGAATGGGGTTTACAAATAAAGTATTATATTCCCATGCTGCCTCACACACACTTCAATTTTCAAGAAATTTCAAACCAGAGATTAAATTTTTAATGAAAATTGAAATCCAAAAGAAAAAAGAATTTTTTTCTTTTTTTGTCACAGGCCAGAATCTGGGTAATAGAGTAATGTTGGAGATGCTTACAGGCGGAGTTTACTGAATAAATCTTGGGGTTCTTGATTTGTTAGTTTTTAAAAATCTGTCGTGTTGGAGGCTTTGTTTTTGGTTATTGGTGGATGAAGGTGTTGGTTCAGTGATGAACCGCAGTTATTTTTATGAAGGTGTTGGACCAGCAGTGAAGCAGTGGTTTTGGTGAAGATGAATGTGGAGGGAGGGGCGAGGAGAGTTGGTAGGAAAGGGGTGTGTTAAATTTTATCATGCTGGGTACACATGGTAATCCCAGTTGCTAATCACTACATTTAAAATCTTATTAGGACCAACTCCCAATTGTGAATAAGGGCATATTTGAGCTCAATTGGTAACTGCAGGGTAACAAAGTGCAGTTGACTCCAACTCTTAATGGAGGATAATGTTTGATGATTTTGCGTAATTGAGGGGGATATTGTGATTTCATACACCTTTTCCAGTAAAAAAAGTAAGCCTTTAAAAGTTTTGGCATAACTTCAAGTTTTTTCAAGTAGAAACATTTCTTGGGTATATATGCTCATCACTCCTGTAATATGAGCTTCAATTTTTCATTTTTGTCCTCAATCTATTTATGTATGCTCTGTATTCCTGTCATGTGAATTTTGATTTTGCAAGTTGTATCTTGGGTGCCATTTTAGTGGGAAAACATACCTAGTGAAACAAAACACATCATACATCTTCCAATATCCAAAGCAAGCATTTATTGCAGCAAGGGTTTGGAGAGAGTGGGTTATCATGATGAGGAGTCAAGGAGATATGAATGGGGGAAGAGTTTTGGTTGAACGATCTTTCTTAGATATTTTGGCTAGGTTTCCTTGGAAACGTTACTAAATAGGAAAGTCTTTAAAAAGTACAAAAAATTCTCACTTATCATTGTCTTTCTCCATGGATGGTCATGTATTTCTTTGGTGGCTTTATTTGTCATTGCTTGGATTTATTTGATTTTATTTTTGTCAAGTGCTCAAGGTCTTGGCCTTACATTTTGTTTTGTAGAATCTGAACATGGAAGCAACACATTTCAGGGATGAACTGTGGAAAGGAATTCGCGATCTTTATAAGAAAACCGATTTGATTATACTTGTGCATAACCTATCTCATAGAATTCCTTGCTACAAAGACTCAAATGCCTTGCAGCCACAACCTGCTATGTGCCTTCTCCTAAATGAGGCAAAATCTCTTGGAATACCTTGGATACTTGCCATTACAAACAAGTTTTCTGTCAGTGCACACCAGCAAAAGGCAGCTATTAATGCTGTTCTGAAGGCATATCAAGCATCTCCTAGCACAACTGAGGTTGTCAATTCATGTCGTTATGTTACACCCAGTGCTTCTGGTGCTCCTCAATCTTGGTATACAGAAGGGAAAGATCCAGAGGGGATGTTTGGTGCCCAAAAGCTAATTTTCGCTCCACTTGAACTAGTCCGAAGGCCTTTCAAGAAGAAAGCAGCCGTTCTCCCCATTGATGGGGTATCTGCACTGTGTGAGCTTGTCCACCGCGTACTTAGGAGCCATGAAGAAGCTGCTTTGCTGGTAAGGAGTTGAAATTGTACTTCTTAACCCCCTAACCCAACCCAACCCAACCCAGTGCATGACACAGATGTGTGGTTTTGTTGTCTCTTAGGAGTTCGCCAGAGATAGGCTTTTTGTGGAATTGGCTCGGGAAAGAGCAGTTGGAATGCAAGATTCTCAGGCAAAGGCCAATTCTCGGAATGCTGCGGCTGTTGGTGCTTCACTTGGTGCTGGTTTGGGCCTTGTATTAGCTGTTGTCATGGGTGCAGCTTCTGCTTTGAGGAAGCCATAAATTCTTCTGTTGGGAGCCGTGGTATTGGCTATATATAAGGCGTATAGGAAGGATTAGTTGCCTTAATTTGTCGTGGATATGTAGGTATTCTTTTAATTTTATGAAGACAATATTTAATGATGTTAGGATTTTCAGAAGATTCTTTGTTTATTTCCTTGACCTCTGTTGGAGCAGATTTAGTAGTATAGATGTTGGCTCATGTTAACCCATAAAACCGTTAGCTGAGACAGATTTATCTATGTAAAACACACTGGAATTGCTGAAAATGTTAGACTATGACGAGATGATGGGTTCCATGGTTAGAACCCGAATCCAATAAATCAAAATCTTGAATCCGCATTTTTTGTGATTCACCGCCAGCTGAGAATGAAGCTCCAAATTTGGATTGGCGGTTTTCTAAAAGTGAGGATAGTCTGTATAAGTTTTACTTATCTGATTGTCCATCCAACGTACTCAGCCAGATGCATTAGCCTCAATATGAAAATCTTCACTGGTAACTGTTGCCACTTACCAATGTGTCACTAGGGTTGGGTTAGGTCACAATTTTGACAGTAATTTGAATTTAAGTTTGTGTTTTTCTAGAGGATATTCATTTAAATTTTGGCGTAAATCTTTAGTAATTATTCTAGAGGATATTCATTTAAATTTGAGCAAATTTTTAGTACTAAATAGCAAAACACAACTACAATTTTTTATTATTACTTTTTATAGTTACTGTGTTGTATTTTTTTTTGGCTATAAGATTTTGTGAGTTCCAACATCTTTTGTATAAAACTCTTCATATTCCAATTGAACTTTCTCTCTGTAAATATACACTACAATCCAATTTCATTAAACATTCCTATTCACCTCCTATAATCACTCTCCTACAATCTCTCAAGAGTTATGATCTACAGGTAAGTGATTTTAATTTTTGTTTCCAAACTCCCTCCCAATTCTATCTTGCAATGTCACAATTATTTTTGGCAGTATTTTTGATTCTTTGCCCAAAGATTTTATTTTTTTTCTTTTTTATACAAAAATGCTTGTTTTATAGTTTCAAACTCATACATGATGGTCGAAGATTCTTCATCAAGAGAATAATTAGAGGTATACATCTTGCATGACAAAGTTATGAAAGAATCCCCTTCGTTTTCATTGGTTATAACTCAAGAAATTGGGAACATTGCAGGGTCTCTTGCAAAAGTTAGGGATATTGAGGAGAGAAGATCCAAACTCCGGAATGACCTGATTTCACTCCAAATGAGTTCAATGAAGAAGAGAAAGGTGGATGAAATTTCTGCCAGTAGTGATTATTCCGAAGAAAATAAAGCTTTTGATTCTGATAAATCTTACGAAAATGACATTGAAGAAAATAAGAATTTTTTTTGAGTGATATCTAACTTTAGTGCAATGTAAATATACCTTGAGTCTCATACATTACAAAGATATCTTGCACAAAGATTTTATACATATATTTCATTTATCTACAATTTATATGTTTGATACATTAGATATACATACATAAGATTTATTGAAATCACTTAAAAACCTTGTAGTTACAATATACAATCCATATAAAAATATCTTTGCAAGAATGTCCACTGTTCTTTTTATACTATATATAAATTTATTTGTGTAAGCAGTAATTGTCTCTTATATGTAATTTATTCTTATACATGCATTCATTCATTTGAAGGAACTTTTATTAATTTGCTACACAAGTTAATATATTTATACAGATCATCACAACTGATATAGATATACATAATAAATTATGGATATACTTTTGTTGTTTGTTGTATACCTTTTGAGAGGTTTTTGCAGGATATACATTATTTGTATAAATATAGTTTATTCTACAGGAATCTAAATACTCTGTTATCAATTATGAATATATTTTGTTGTTTGTTGTACATCTACAAAGATTTTGCAATATATACAGTGTGTGTATATACATATTTTATTTTTATAGGCATTAAAATACTCTGTTATATACATCATGTGTGGACTGACCAGCTTTTTATATAATTCTGAGAAAATTGATAGTACACGATATGTTATATGGAACAGGGTGGACACAATTAGTATAAACATATATATACACATGTGTTGAGTATAACATTTGTCACAATTATATAGCTAACCTTTTTCATCCCTTGCCATCCCATATTTGTATAGATGTTGAATATATTCTTGGAGGGACCCTATTTGTCACACAACGCATGCAATGTTATACAAACAACAATGCAATGGATGGCATTACCAAATGTTTATCCGCAAGACAATTGAAGCGCTTTCGTGAAACTACCTGCTTCTTACATCTGCTTGATATGGACAGATGTAATGTCCAAGCGCAACTCTTCAGGTGTTTCATGTTATATGAACTGAAAGGTGGTTCCTCCGATGCATTTCTTTTCCAAATGATTGGATATACATTGCGCTTCACTATTAGGGAATTTGCACTAATATTTGAGCTCAAGTGTGGTGACGAGAAAGCGCCCGAGTTTACATTCAATAATGAAGAGCCAAACAGATTGTTATCTCAGTATTTCGAAGGTCACACTAAGATCACCAAACGACAACTTGTTCAGAGTTTTCAAGACAAAGTCTGGAGTGAAAATAAAGATGATGCAGTGAAGTTCGATAGTTTGTATTTCATACATAATTTTATCATGTCAGAAAAGTCAACCTCAACAAAAATATATAGAAAACACTTTGATCTTGTTGAATCAGGTCGATTCATTGATTATCGTTGGGGTAACAAGGCATTTGAGGAGCTGATAAAGAACTTGCACTCAAAGATCACACTCACAGAAAAATATTTCAGGATCCATAATTTCCCCTTGACTATGCAGGTGTGGCTCTATGAGTGCTGCTCGAAAGTTAATCCGAAAATTGCAAAGGTGTCTGATCAAATTTTCAGAATTCTTAATTGGTAGAAAATGACCAATCAACCAAGGTATGATTACCTAATTAATTCTCTATTCCGAATCGACCGGAAAAAGGTACGACAAACATATTTTGTCCTTTATTACTCTTTATAACAGAAGAATCATGAGTTTTGTGTTTCAGTGCATTTATATACTATTTTCCCGGAATCTATACATGTGTTATATATATTATACATTATAATATATGACATATGTTCATTTATATACATAAACAGTACATGCCTTTCTATATATAACATTTTGTATTTTTTCACACAACAATTGTTCAAGTTGTATGTGTATACATTACATATTAAATGAGGAAGAAGGGAATTTAATGTATAAAATTTTTGGGGACATATATGTGCATTCAGTACACTTGCACATGACCACATTTAATACAACAATATATATTGTATACACACATGTGTATATCTTTTATATATATATATATACACACACACACACACACACACACACACAAACACACACACACACACACACACACACACACACACACACACACACACACACA
>JAPFFP010000113.1:11746527-11765696 GCA_026153255.1 Solanum medicagineum | reverse complement strand
CTTGTTTGCAAAATATAAGAAATCAAAGTATTTTGGCCTCTCTCATATCTCATAAACCAATCCAGAAAGGGGTTGATAAGAAAATTATGATAACTCATTGATTCATCTGGTATATAAATACATAATTCATTTCTAAGTTTACTAGATCGAAAATTTAGAACATTAAAAAACGTATAGATCCAATGTCACATATCTCCTTCTTAGTAAGATCAACATTGAGTTGTTTAGCAATCAACATATACAATTCCATGTATGTTGAACTCTCTTTAAAACCAATGGCTTCCAAAATATAGTCAACATAGCGATTTTCACCATCCCATCTTCCTGAATGCAAAACCATTATCGCAATTGATCTCATTGCTACATACAACATACACATACACGTCATAAACATATACGTACTAACAAACCAAGATTAAATTCAATAATATAATATATTACAATATAGAAATTCATTATATGTATTTTTTATACGAATGTCAGTTCGTTCTTCATAAATTTTACCCATTACCTCACAATCTTTATACATTATCTAAAATAGCTACACATGACTATATGTGGAAATTTATTCAAAGAAACCAACAACATAATTGTATCAACCATGCACATTGTTATAAATAATGAAAAGATATTTTTTTTCACTCAATATTGCTAACAAATTACACTAATCTATCGTAATTTCCTTCAAAATTATCACAACATTGAAATACACAATTATACATTCATAAGAGGGCAACAACATATTCTATAAATACATATACATGTCTAAATCGTTCTGAATTGAAACAAAAATACACACACCAAAAAAAAATATCAAAACAAAACAACACAAAAACGAAATAACAATTATTTCAATTTCACAGAAATTCACTTTCTTTTTTGGACGTAGGAAATCACACACGATTTGTATAGTATGAATTTCGAAAGAACGAAAAAAAATACATAAAAAAGAATCTCACCACGAATTTAAAAAAAAAATATGTCAAAAATTTTTCAATTTTTTTCCCTTCGATTCAGCGATCGAGTCAGCAATGATGTCTTTTTGGTTGAAGGACTCATTATGGGAAGGAGGATTGATCATATTCAACCTCCATAAATTATGGAATTATTTTCCATATTTATCCGCGAAATTGGTGCTAATTTATTAAATATGGGGCGTAAATTTTTTTTTTGTTTAAATGATTTGTAATTTTCAATTTATATACGGTAAAATTATGTGACCATAGCTATAAAAAGTAATTTTTAAAATTATAGCTTTTTTTTACCTATTAAGATTCAATAGATGACTGTTTATGAAATTTTTTCTTTAAATTTTGACCCTGTTAGTAAATCTTTAGTAATTATAGACATTCGCCACTCCTCCTTTCTCCTTTTTGTGTTGTAGAAAACTGAGGTCTCTTGCTTGTTTGCTATTAAGTGGATATGTTTTATTATTTATTCTTAATGATATGAAAAATTCTCGTTGTTTCAATGGATCGGTATGAATCTAGGATTTGTAATATATGAGTGTATCAGTGGAAAAAAAAGAAGTAAAAACTGATTCATAGTCTTCTAGGTCAATAATTCAACATCCAAACAAATGCATCATTTAGCTTTTCTATGTATGGATGCCAACAATTATATTATATCAATTTTTAGAAAATATACATAAAATACCTAGTTTTATGAAGAGACCAATTCACATGTTCCATTTTGAACTTATAGATTTGCCCCTACTAACTTACCTACTCCTGTTCCTACCAGGTCAAACTTGTTGAAGACAAAGTAGATCTATTGATTTTAAAAGGATTATGTTTGAAGCCAAAGTATCTAACCATTGAAAATGTTGGAATTAATACTAGAAGGTTGTATACCAAATTTGGAGTTGATCTGAATCAATTTTGAAGAAAAAATATATTGGAAATTCTGTTACACAGTAAGTTATAATGACACCTCAAAATTTTCGTAGCCAATTCTTGCAGTTTGTTGGGATTCATGATCACAAGTCTGACATATCATCAAAATTTGTAGCCAAATTTTAGGATTTTACCTGAAATCCTACGATTATTGTGCCAAACTAAGTTTTACCCGTCAATTTGAAATCTTGGTCACAAATTTTTTTAACATAATAAAACGAATAGAATTTGACAAATTACGTAAAACTCAAACATTTGTCAAAAAGATATATCTTTTAGACTTGTAAAAATACAATTATACCCTGTTGACTGCTCCCCTTAGTTGCAAGACTGCAAGTAACACAACAATGAACTTAATGCAAACAAGACGCGCACCCCCTGAGCAACTGCCCCGCTTAAATTTAGGGCGGGGCAGAAGAGAAAAGTAAAGAGAGAAAAGATTGACATAATGAGTTATGGAACAAAATTAGCTGGAACTGTATGATTTTTTTGCTTTGACATGTCAGTTCCATTGGCAAGCTAACCCAATTCATAGATAATTCTGTGTTGTATGAGTTAGAGTTGAGAACTTTTCTGCTCCCATTTTTGTATATCTCTCGCATTACGATTTCAAAGGATAAGTAGAGTCCAGTGGGCAGATGTTTCAATAAAGAATAATCCTTCCTCTTCTGCAAGGTTTTTCCTTTCCACATCTCTGATATTCTCCAGATCACACTTGTTCCCAACCAGCATTCTTGCAACTGTTGTATCATAGTGAGCTGCATTACCAACCATTCAACATGTGTCAGATGAACACTATTACAAAATTCCAAAAGTAGGATTTGGGGAGGGTAAAATATATGCAGACCTTACCACTACTTCACAAAGATAGGGAGACTATTTTCGGAAAACGCTCAGCTCAGATACTAGATATGAAAGAGAAAATGAGTAAAGTGGAAAGCAAGTGAATACAATACAAGAAACAAATATGAGATATAGAATAACCAACATAAGATATAAAAAACAGATGAATTTGAGTTTCCAAAAGGGTGCAAGGCAACAAAAGACAAATTGTCTTCTGATGAGATGATACAAACAGTTAATGTTATTTGATATGAAGCCTGTGAACAATTGAAACAAAATAATATAGAACAAATATCGTCATGCTGTCTATGGGTAATATGAATATGCAATTCTTTTGAAAATTAGCTCATAGAATGTGCGAGCTTCAGGTTTTAGTCACTTCAACAACTCCATTCGAACGAACTTTTAAAGCAATGCTCCTTGAAGTCTCAAAAATACCGAAATTCAAACTTCATATTCTCCATTTTTCTCTTGACACAAAAGCACAGGCAACCGCTATAATCTCTAATTTCACCCATAATATTGATACAAGTAATTGTCAGTTATTTTCAAATCCATCACACACAATAGCTGTTAGCTGTTTGTGACTGACCATTTGTTTTAATTACATTATTCCAACCATACCAATCAAAGATTTTTGCTTACTACCAACCCAAAAAGCAGCTCCCGTTGGGAAGTAACACATGCTCAGGAGTGAAATTATCAGCTTTTTTTCCAGTTGCCAATTGATATTTAAAACTTATAACTACTACTCCCCAGAATCAGAATCTAAACAATTGGTAATTAAGAATGCAGAATTGCTGGACCTTTTCTTCTGGTAACAGCGAAATCTCTTGACCTGTTCCCAAGTAATTATATCGGGAACTACATTTATTGCCTCAAATCTGGAACAATTGCAAGGCTATCAACAGAGCAGAGAAACAATGAATTCAGATCATACAAAGGGCTTACTGTTAAGTTTATCAACCCATCGTTTGATATTCTCAAAAGTACTACTACTCTGAAATGTTAAATGTGTAGACAGAGAGGTGTGTTGTAGGATAAATAAAAATGGGAAGTTAGTCGCCATCCACTGCGCAATTGACCACAGTAATGAACCCATATATTTTATTTTATTTAAAAGTAAATTATTATAATTAAATCAGTATATTTATTCGTTGCTTGTTTGATATTTCCGCCATTAGTCGTACAATTTGAGAGATAAAATAGGAAAATTAAAATAACATACATGTTGGAATACTTTTTGTTCGGAATATATATGCTTGCAATATATTCATAAAAGAAAATACATTTTGTACATATTATCATACAAAAAAATGTATAGAATTTTTCAGTTTGGTTATTTCTTGGAGTTTTCGGACAAATTTAAATACAAACTAATTTTTATCATATAAAAAATTGTAAAATCAAACCAAACCCAGAAAAATTAATATATTTATGTAGGTTGTGAATGACATTTTGTTATGATTGTCTTCATTTTCATTATTTCTTTCTCTGTACTACTTTGAACTATTTTTTTCTTGAGTCGAGGGTCTATTGAAAATCTTTCTATTTCTGAGGTAATGATAAGGTTTGTGTCACGATCCGATCCTACACCCTAGTCATAACACGGTGGTCGAAATCTCGAAGAATCCCAAGCTAACCACTTGACATACGTAAGCATACTGAAATAAAGAAATTCATAATGCGGGAATAGAACAATCATTAATTTCTTTATTGCGGAAATAGAACAATCATAGTCTGAACAAACGAATAACATAGAATAGGAAATCGGTCTGAAACGACAACATAGATTCAATATCTAATACATATCTGAAAACCTCTAGCATATAGATGCAACTAGAACGGGAAATAGCTCACAAGATAGTGTAAAACTGAAATGAAAGAAAAGTCTAAATAAAGTATAAAGAATGTCCTCGAATCATGTGGACACACTAACCCCGAATCTGAGTAAAGTTGTTACTAGCCACGTGCAGGATGATTACGAGCATCTGCATCTATATTATAAGATAATATAGGCAAAAGTATGTTGTCAGTATATTAGAATATACCAAGTATGTAAACAATGCAATGCATGAAAGTCATGATGTCCAATTGATCAAGTTAGAAAGCACGTGTCACGATCTGAACCTAGGGCCTAGCCGTGATACGGCGAATGTGACACCCAAATGTGCCCTATCCAAGCATCTTATTCAATCATAAGCATACAAAAATTAAAATAAGCAATTCATCAGAGAGTGGAAAGGGGAACATATCGATATCAAAGTCATAGTTTACCTTAGGAGAATTATAACATCTTTAGTCCAAAACATGCCTCTACATCATAGATCTTGGCGGGATCTAGAACATGCTACTAGCTCACCCTTAAGATAGAATAACAAATGAAAACATAAAGTCTCAATGTGAAAGCATAACCTGAACAAGACTTGTCCCCGAAGCATGGGAATTCACCACCAATCTTCAAAACACAATTCGACTCTAGCCATGAAATTGAGGAATAGTCTCATCGTCATTCGTCCCTACATCGTGAGATTATGCAGGAAAAGAAATATGCATTAATACGTGGAATATACTACGTACATAGGTACGTCATGCATCAAGGAACATCATAACATAATAGAAATATACATAATCATAGCAATACAACAAGGGCAAGATATGAATCATCAATGCATGTTTATAACCATGAATGGAAGTATCATAAAACATTTTATCACCTACCATACAGACTAGGAATAAGATTATGCCAACAATAAGATCATGCAGACTATTACATAAAATTCTGATGTTCCCTCTACACCGAGCGAAAGAGGTGTCACGCCCCGGGAGGGTACCCTAAACATGGCCGGCACCCAGAGACTATTGCTAGTCCCCAAGCGAACCACTTGGCCTCATCACATTCATTCAATCAAATAACTCAAGACAAACAGCGAAAGACTAAGAAAAGTAATGGGCACATCTCATCTAGTCTCAAAATAATATAATAAGCAAATGGGTTAATTAGAAAGAAACTAGCTCAATAAAGTCTCAACATCAACATTTTGTAACACCCCACATCTTACATGTCCTAGTTCTATGCAAATGAAACGTGATATGGCTTTTCAAATTAGCGCCAATTTCTAAAAGTGCTTGAATCTCAAATTAGAGGGCGATATGTATGTCTAACGCTGAAGAGGGTCGAGTGTAAATAAGTTTTAAGTCAAATTAAGGAGATTACGACCTTAAACGAGGTGAAGAAGTGAGGTGCTTGTAGGACTTAGGAAGCTAGCAGGTGAGTCACCTACTTGCTTAGCTTAAATTTGTCAGCTAAACGAAGACGAGGCTCGACGTCGAATTTGTCCAAGTCCGATAATGAATAAAGTCCGTGTTAAGAGTGTAATTTCAGCCCATGTTTTACTATCATACATAAATAATACTTACAGCCCAAGATGAATAATAAAAGGGCCCAAGTACATCACCACCCACTTGACTAATTGGGCCCAAACTAAGTGAAGAGGAATTAAGAAAATGGGCAGTCAAGTCCCATCAACTTTGAGACCCATTTAGGCACAAGTGTGAGAGCCAAGCTGCTGCATAACCAGCTTATTAATATGTGTTAAAATGTGGTCAAAATTTCAAGAGAAATTCGGCCAAAAATACCCTTTAAAAAGGGCTCAAAACAGCCCTTTAAATCATTTCACTTTGGAACAATTTTCAGCTTTCCTAAAGACTCCTTTTTTTCTCTTTACTTCACTTCACAAGGCAGTTAATATAACCCTCTAGGTTCGTGAAGGAAACCTGAATCTTGAAGGCTAAACTAAGTGGAAATTCTATGTATTTGTTATACCTATCCCATGATAAACAAGAAATATATGCTAGTTATGCTTGCTAAAATTGTTGGACAGCATGTGTTCCAAAAGTTGTTGTATATTTTTCTTGTTTATTTGGAAACTTTTCTCTTTTTGGTTGGATTGATGATGAAGGGACGCTGCTTTTCTTAATGAGTATTCGTTCTATAATGATGTATAAAGCTGTTGCACCATTTTTAAAGTCCACAAAAGTGAGTTCTTGTGTGCTATCATAATTGTGCTCGTAATAGGAACTTGTGGGCTGATTGATTGATGACTATAGTATCACGTCCTCCACCTGTTTTTAGGACTAGTTTTATGTGTATATATGGTGGAGACAGTTTGGTTAAAGTTGGAACAAGTTTGGAATTGTCGACGTCAAAATGTAATGAAGGGATATAACGTTATGTCGCCTAATTGTATGTTGCGTAGAATTGTTATGTGTTGTGCTTTGTGGCCTGTTGTAAGACTGTTATGGCACTAAGATAGGCTGCACATGATCTGTATATGAGAACATCTATTAGAAAATACGATTAGAGGTGGAAAGGTTGAAAAAATACGCTCAGGTTTATAATTATCCGCTTGCTACCCGTATGTTTTTTTTTATGCGATTGGGCTGCCAAGATGCATCTATTGGCTGCTAATGCTAGTTTTATCACCTACTATGTTGTAGATAAATATTTGGAGGAAGGAAAGATTATCTCGAGGTAATAACAAGGTCATACAACGAGATATGTAAGGCTACTCGATTTCGTATTACTTGGCATGAAACCTAGGTTCTTCCTTGGTACATAGAGGCTCTAATCTACTTCGACATAACAAACAGCCATGTCATCACTCTTTCACATGTTTATATTCTCCCGTACATAGTCACTTGCAAACCTGCATACATACTTGGATACCAAGATACACGAGTTCGTTCAACTAAATAAAGTCATGTGTTGTTCTACCTCCTATGCATTTCATTATTTGTGTAAACTACTCCTTTCATTATGATATTGTCTTTTGTGTTTATTTACATGTCATATGTTGTATCTACAGTCCTCCAGTTCCAATATTATAACTACCAAAAGAATCATCCCAAAAATAATTGAAAGCTAAAGTATATTGCTTGTGGATGGGTGGTAACCCGAGGGGTGGAAGAATCACCTAGCCAGGGTCGATCCTATCACGGGGGGTAGCCCAAGGGGTGAAAAGAAAAGCCTAGCTATGGCCAATCTCGATATAGATTTACCACTGATCAGCTAGTCATTTCTATTACATGTTGTGCACAGATTATACAGTAAAGGAAAGTAATAAAAAGAACATAAAGTACATGATCCCACAATATGACTAAGGGTGGTCTCTTATCCTACACCAATGCATAGTTTCATTTGAGTTGTTACTTCATATACAGTATTTCCTACTTTACATATTCAGTACATTATCCCGTACTGACGTCCCTTACGGGGGACCTGCATTTCATGCTGTAGGTGCAGGTGCTAGTAGATCTCCCCAGTAAGAGTACAGGATTTATAGATGCTATTACGAAGCTCCAGGTTGCTTCGGAGCTATGTGTCTCTAGAACTTATATTTTTGTGTTGTATAGTTAGTCGAGGCGGGGCCTGTCCTGACCCTTATCAGATACTTTTCCTTATCTAGAGGCTTTGGAGACTATGTAAATTAAAATGTGGTCATGTCTCGTTCTTTAGACACCGTGGCCCCAATAGCCTAGCCACATGCATTTCCTTTTGACTTGTTATTACTATTTACTTTCTTAAAGGCATGCTAAATGTAGAAATCCCTTATAATATATTTAGAAAGTGCATAGATACAGGTTGGTTCTCCCGGGCCTTATTGGCAACGGGTGCCAGTCTGCCTTAATGGGACTTTGGACGTGACACATTCGACTATAGTCTATGAAGCCTCTATCACTATCAACTAGTACCAATGATAGATCCAAGGCTACCTCAAATCAAAATAAAGCTAATCAACGTCTAACTCTAATAAGCGAGATGAAATAAATGTAATGAATCCTCCAAAGCAAGGGAGGTTCATCAAATTAGCTGAACTGCTCAGATCCTCAATGATGCACCTGTTGACGGTCTCTAACACTTGTATTTGCATCATGAAATGATGCAGCACTAAGTGGCATCAGTACATGGAATATACGGTATGTAAAATAGCTGAATGAAACAGAAACAGGTAGAATAATATGGAACAACATCAACTCACAATAATAACCGATTGGAATGTCAAATGGTCTATCTTAAGAGTAGACAAGTGACCTATCAACCAGTCAAACCTCATCAATCAATCAGACTCATATCAAAAGACTGAACTCAACTCATCTCATCTCGACACATAATAATAAATATGGGAACTTTTTGGGAGTTTCTCTTATCCGACAATAATAATTTATGAGCTAGTGATTGTACAACATCTCACCGGTGTTACCACAGTCGTTCTATACTTGCCAGGTAGAGAATGAATCAAATCCACTAGATATCCAGCAAAACAACAAGTCCTCTATTGTTTTACCTCTATCAAAAGGGAACCTCCATGTGAGGTAATAGTTCTTATCCTCACCTATGCTTGGAAACATAGTTGATGAGTGCGAGTTAGCTTTACTCTTATCCATTTTGATGCTCGATACTCCCAAGACCCAATGCTCATAAGACTCATCCATTTCAAGCAAATCATCTCAATCAGCCTCATAGAGGCACTCATCATTTAATCAGTCTCATAGAGATTCTCATCATCTCATCAATTCAATATCTCAGTCAAGAGCTCAAGGCTTGGATCAATCATTAAAGAACAATCGAATAGACAAATCATTAAAGATCATTCATGGATACTCGCAGGACCATCAAGTTTTATCAACCTATCATTATGCTCACATCACAATTACAATCAACATTCTCAAGTCAAGGCTCTAGACTCAATCCCTAGGTTCATTCATGCATGCTTTCAAAAGTTAACATATAGGGTCTATACAATGTCTCATGAAAAGTATTCAATCAAGAAAACAAGTTTATGATAATTATTAACATAGGAAAATACATGTAATAGATATAATTTTCAAGAAAATATTCAAGAAACATGTATGGGGACTCATGAACTCTCAACTCCTCTATGACCATCTATGGGGCACATGAGAGAACAATCACATAATTTAGTTTAGCCTTACATACCTGGTGTGAAGCTTTCAACAATCAACTCTCAAGAATCCTCCTTGAATTCTTCAATCTAACGCTCCTCTTCTCTTCTCTCAAGCCCTAATCTTTTTCAAGAACTTAGAAAAGATTTAGAATGGGGTTTAAAATCTTTTTTATGCTCAAAATGACATATTTTGATTGTGTTTTAAGTTTAGGAGGGATTGAGAATTGTCTAGAATTCCCCTCACAAATTAAAGAAAAAAATTTTATTCGGCAGAAGCCAATTCGCGACGCGGACTGGGCACACCTGTGTATTCTTTCCCAAAAAAATTTCGAAAGAGTTTTTCCAATCCTGTCGAAAAAAAATTTAAAAAAATAAGTACATCTCAGTGAAAGGGGCGCGACGCGCCTCTTTTGCACACTAACACTATTTTTTGTTTTTGGACCGAAAAATTATCTTTTGATCTAGTTGCTCTAAAAATCAACCGACCCATTTTCCCACTCAATTTTTCATGTTGATCGTATATCTGGTCTCGAATTTGTCATCTGAGCATAGGAAGACACATTATGCGCATGTCTCTCCTCAGGGAGTATTTTGGTAATTTTATCGGGTGTTACATCATCTCCCCCTTGGGATCTTTCGTCCTCAAGTGATAAGTAAAGGTTGATATCAAGGTACAAATAGACTCAAGAATAAACATGTTAATTGAAGAATAGATCAATCAGTTTAAGTCAAAGGTAAGGGGATTACCTTCAACATTCCCATCATTGGGCACAAGTAGATGCCGATATTTCATTCTCATCTCTTTGCAGCTTCCCATGTGGCTTCCTCAACGAATTGATTTCTCCACAGGACTTTGATTGAGGCGACCTCTTTGGTTCTCAACTTGTGAACCTGATGATAAAAAATTTGGACCAGAATCTCTTTGTAGGACAAGCTATCATTTAGTCCAATACTCTCAACAGGGATCACCAAGGCAGGATCTTCTAAGCACTTCTTCAACATCGAAACGTGGAACATCGGATGAATTGCATCTAAATTGGAAGGTAACTCCAAATTGTAAGCAACCTTCCCAATCCTCTTCACAATCCAATAGGGACTAATATAGTGAGGACTCAATTTCCCCTTCTTCCCAAATCTCATGACACCCTTCATAGGTGACACTTTCAAGTATACCCATTCATTTACCTCGAACTCTAAGTCTCTTCTCCTCACATCTTTATATGATTTCTGGCGGCACTGTGTCGTCTTCAACCTCTCGTTAATGACCTTAACCTTCTCCATTGATTGATGGACAAGGTCAGGTGCAATCAACTCCACTTCTCCAACCTCGAACTACCCAATTGGTGATCTACATCTCCTCCCATACAAAGCTTTATAGGGAGCCATCTGAATTCTCGTATGATAACTATTGTTATATGAAAACTCAATCAATGGTAGGTGATCATCACAATTTCCTTTGAAGTGAAGGACACAAGCTCCCAACATATCCTTCTAATGTTTGAATTGTGCGCTCTGTCTGGCTATCTGTTTGTGGATGAAAAGTAGTACTTAGACTCACTCTAGTACCCAATCCTTTCTAGAAAGATCTCCAAAATTGGGAGGTGAATTGAGCTCCTCTGTCCGAGATGATGGACAAACTCCATGCAACCTCACAATCTCCTGGATGTACAATTTGGCATAATCCTCCATTGTGTTGGTTGTCTTAACTACTAAGAAGTAAGCCGATTTGGTCATCCTATCCACAATCACCCAAATCGAATTATGTTGCTTTCAATACATCGGTAAACCAGTAATGAAGTCCATGTTGATCATCTCCCACTTCCACTTAGGGATCTCAAAGTTCTGAGCCAATCCACATGGTCTTTGATGTGCAGCTTTAACTTGCCGGCAATTCCGGAACTTTGACATGGAGTGACTCCGCAATATCCCTCTTCATTCTACTTTACCAATATAATTCTCTCATGTCATGGTACATCTTGGTAGAGCCAGGATGAATGAAATATCTAGAACTATTGGCTTCTACCATAATCCTGTCTCGAGCACCATCAACATCTGAAACGCACAATCTACTCTGGTATCTTAGCACTCCGTCTCTCCCTTTGGAGAAGACCATCACTTTCTGTCTATGGACAACCTCCTTCAATTGAAGTATGACAGGATCTCGGTCTTGCTTTTCTTTTACCTCTGCCACTAAGGATGAAGCAGACCCATTCTAAACATTAACTCCTCCCTCATCATTCTCCTCAAGTTGAACTCCTAATCAAGCTAATCGATGTATTTCCTTAGCTAGCTCCTTCTTTCCCTCCTCAATACCAATTGACAACCTGCTAAGAGTATCAGCAATGATGTTAGCTTTACCTGGGTGGTATAAAATGCTCATGTCATAATCCTTGAGCAACTCCAACTATCTCCTTTGTCGCAGATTGAGCTCTTTTTAACTGAAAACATACTGCAAGCTCTTGTGGTCAGTGAACATATCCACATGCACTCCATACAAGTAGTGGCGCCGGATTTTAAGTGCAAACACCACCGCTGCCAACTCAAAATCACGAGTCGGATAGTTCCTCTCATTTTGGAAGCATATGCTATCACTTTCCCCCTCTACATCAGCACACATCCCAATCCAATTCTCAAAGCATCACAATAGATTATAAAGTTCTTTGCCCCATCAGGCAAGGTTAAAACTAGTGCAGTAGTCAGTTTTGTCTTTTTACTCTTGGAAACATTTCTCAAATTCATCGAACCACTGAAACTTGACCTTATTCTGAGTTAATTTGTTCAATGGTGCGAATGGGGTAGAAAATCCATCAACAAATCTGCAGTAGTAGCCTGTCAACCCCAAGAAACTTCTTATATCAGTTGGAGAGTCGGTCTGGGCCAATTTTTAACCACTTCAATCTTTTGGACATCTATTCGAATACCATCACCGGAGACAACATGGCCTGGGAAAACCACTGTCTTAAGCCAGAATTCACATTTCAAGAATTTTGCATACAACTCATCGTCCTTGAGTGTTTGGAGGACTACTTTGAGGTGATTGACATGCTCCTCCTCATCTCTCGAATACACCAAAATATCGTCGGATGAATGCAATCACAAACATATCAAGATATTGTCTAGATACCCTATTTATCAAGTCTATGAAGGCTGCAGGTGCATTCGTCAACCTAAAGGACGTGACCAAGAACTCAAAATGGTCATATCTAGTCCTAAAGGTTGTCTTTGGAATATCGCATCCCTCACTTTCAACTGATGGTAGCCAAATCTGAGGTCTATCTTTGAGAAAGAAGAGGCACCCTGAAATTGGTCAAACAGATCATCTATCCTTAGGAGGGGATCTTTATTCTTTATTGTGATCTTGTTTAGTTGTCTATAGTCAATACACATTCTGAGAGACCCATCTTTCTTTCGCACTGATAGGACAGGGGCACCCCAAGGAGAAATACTCGGCCTTATAAAGCTCTTCTCTAATAGATCTTTCAATTGTTTTTTCAACTCTTTCGACTCAGCAGGAGACATCCTATAAGGTAGAATTGAGATAGGTTGGGTATCGGGAAGAATATCAATCCAAATTTAATCTCCCTATCAGGAGGGACTCCAGGCAGATCCTCAGGAAACTTATTCACAATTGGGACGGACTCAAGAGTAGGAGACTTAACATCATCAGATTTAACTCTCACAAGGTGGTGGATACAAACTTTGGAAATTAGCTTTCTGGCCCTAAGATATGAGATAAACTTTCCTTTGCATGCAACAGAATCACCTTCCACTCTAAGACTAGTTCATTCGGGAGTTGGAACTTAATGGTTCGGGCACTATAATCAATGGAGGCATAACAGGCGTAAAGCCAATTAATGCTAAGGATCACATCAAAATCAGTCACCTCTAACTAATCAATAAAAGTATCCCTATGATGGATGGACACTACATAAGCTTTATAGGCTCTCTGAGCTCAAATAGACTCACCCACTAGGGTAAAAACATCAAAGGGTTCAAGGAGACTCTCAGGGGTTCTATCAAATCTACTGTCCATATACGAAGTTACAAATTACAATGTGGCACTAGGATCCATCAAAACATAACAATCAAGAGAAAAGACTCGAATCATACCCATCACAACATCTGGGGAGTTATCCTGATCTTGACGACTACCCATGGCATACAAACAGTTTGTAGCTCCACTTGTGCTTGATGTAGTACCTTTGTAGGTTCCTCTAATTGGTAAGGCTGGTGCAGAAAATTGAGCACGGTCAGCCCACTTTGCACACTCTCTTTGATAGTGACCCGTTTGGCCACACTTGTAGCATACATCACTCCCCTCATGACATTTCCCCAAGTGTAATTTGTCACACTTACCACATAGTGGTTTTCCCTGTGAACCTTGAGCCACACTAGTTTGTGGTTGAGATCCATGGGCTCCAACATTCTGGAAACTCTAATCATTCCTGACTCTGGGCGTAGGTGCACTCACAGATGATGTTGTTGGCCCCATCTGAAACCTATTACCATTCCCCTCTTTCCAGCCTCATGGTTGGATGTTTTAGCCTTCTTACTTCTGAACCCCTCTCTGTCATGTTGTCTCTCATTATCAACTTGTTGCACAAATGTCATCAATCTCCCAATGTCCATATCACTGATGAGCATTGCTCCCCTCCCATCTCTCTTTGGCCTCCCTTTGTTCTCTTGGGAAGAAGTAGCCCAAGAAAGCTTCCCCGAACATTGGCCAAGAAAGCTTCCTCGAACACTTCAGGGCATAATTCATGAACACTACCTTTTTCCCTCATCAAAATGTAGGAAGTATTTTTATATTCTTAAGTTATTTGTTATTAGACAGGATAAAAAAATGATATTTGCTTTACATTCTGTTATTTTTTAAAAATTTTATTTTAAGAAATGTCATTCTCCATTAGTATTTTTTATAAACACAATTATTTACAAAAGTCAAATTAGATGAAGAAGTTAAATCTGAGTTAAGTATATCAATATTTATATATTAACAATGTAAAGAACTTTTGGTTGGTGACTTTCAATTTTCTTTCGGTATTGTACTTGAGTGTAAAAAAATAAAACTTTAGATTCTCTTATTATTACAAATAATTTAAGGAGTATTGTTCACCTCTATAAATGAATAAATAGTTGAATTTTTTGTCGATCAACTTAGACAAAAAAAAAAGAGAAAATAGTCAAATGCCCCCAACCTATAAGTCAATTCTCAACTACACACTAATACTTCACGGGGGTCCTATTACCGCCCTAAAATTTTAAAAATTAGAATATATACCACCCCTAAAATCAAACAATCACATTCTTAATGTGCAGTGATGTGCACTCACTGTCAATTGTCATTTTTAACTTTTTATATTTATTTTTCTTTCTTTATCCTATTTATCATTAACTACAAAAAAAGTCTTTATTTTATTTCATTTTATTTTTTTCTTTTGTTCTTCATCTTTTCTTCCAACTCAAACACTGGGCAACAAAAAATTATAGTTGTCTTCCTCATCATTTTTCATCACCATATGTCATTCTTCAAGCACCTTAAAATTAATTATCCGTCTTTTCTTATCTTTGAAATTTTTTATTATGTTCCTTCTTTGTCTCCATCAAATCAAATTTACAATTATTTTTTTACGTATTGTCGATGGTTAAAATCTTGGGTCACCAAACAACAATATATACAAATTGAAGGTAAGATCTGAAGGTTGATGAATGTTACTAATTTAAAATTTGTATAAAATAATTGAAAGAAGAGAAAAAGTTTTGTGTTGAAATTTCTTTGTCATGGTGGGAAAAATCACCCCTTGTGGATTCCACTGTGTATGTTGTTGTTGTTGTAATGGTGAGACAAATCATGAAAAATATTATTAAAAAATAGGTGAAAAAATGGGGTTGTTGTGGTAGCGGTGGTGGTGTTTGGCGTTAATGGTGATGGGTTGAGTGTTGAATGAGGAGAAAGAGAGGACAAAACCATGATAATTGCAAATACATATGAAATGGGTCATCAAAAATTTGGATCAGATTCATCCTCCGTTGATATCATTGACGACTCAAAACCATCATGGATGAGAAAATCAATTTGTTCCGAATTTGTAGCACCAATTTGAGAAACACTTCTCTCTTCCTCATTCTTTCTCTCTCTAAACATTTCATGAATAATTTGTAAATTGAGTTTTTTATTTTGATTTTTCATGAGTTTTTGGAGAAAATAAAAAATCCATCTTTAAAAAATATAGAAGAATTGTTGTATTTCAGTTCCTTTGAATACGTTCAAAATAAAAACACAATTACTTCTCTTTGACTTGATTATTTTTTAGTCCATGACTTAAAAAAGAAAAATTAAGAAATGAGTATATTTCTAAAAACTAAATTAATTTGTTAGATGAATAAGACTATTGAAAAATTATTATTCATAAAATGTATTAATATTTGATAATTTTTGTAGCAACTTCATTGATAAAGTTTTAACAATGGTAATGGTGAAGAAGGTACAGTTGTTTAGGTAAATAAGAGAAAGAAAAAGAAAAAAAAGAGAGAAAAAATCAAAAATAAAAAAATGGGTAACTCACTCTCTTAAAGAGAGTGAAATATACTCTCTATGCCAACTCAGCACTTAAGGGGTCACTTATTCCATTTGAAAGTAGTTCAGGGGGTAATAGGACTCCCGTGAAGTATAAATATGTAGTTGAGAATTGACTAATAGCATGAGGGGTCATTTGACTATTTCTCCCAACAAAATGCAAATAAAGATTCGACAAAAAAAAACTGCAAATGAAAATCAATCGTTTTAAAAGACTTCCTTTGTTTTAAACACCGTGTCAAGTCAAAGGATGTCACGTAAAATGAGACGGAAGGAATACTTTTTATCATATTTATTAATTACTTCTTTGCTAAATCATTTTCTTAGACCTTTTGAACTACAAGAATTATTAGGACTTAATATTGGAACTTGATTAGGATTAAAATTAAGATTCTTTGCAAATTCGTATTTGTTATATATACCTTAGAAAATGAATTTATGGTAAACATAAGCTAAAAATTAAACTTATCAATAATACTTATGATTCCAATAGATCAAACTTATTATAACGCCACAATTCTATTGTACGTTATCTTTTTCTTTTTTTTTTTCCAGTTGTCATATATTTGAAAAGTTCTCTTTATCAAATAGTTTAGAACTTTTCTTTTATCATATATTTTAGGACTTTTTTTTATCACGAAAAAATAAAACCTATTAATATTAATTCTTTATAGATTTTTCTTTCACTATATATTTTAGGACTTCTTAATTTTTAAAAGTATAGTCACTGTTATAAAAATAATTAAAAAGCCCACCGCGCCTTGGCCAGTGGTGGAAGAAGCCAGGACTTGGACGGTGGTGGAAGACGCCGGGACTTAGTCGGTGGTGGAAAACTAGGCGATTTGGCTAGTGGGGGAAGCCACTGAGATTTCATCGGTGATGGAAGCTGCTGAGACTTCGTCGATGGAGAACTTTTTGGAGTTTCTACAGTGGTGTCAAAACCCCCGCTTTCTTCGACGGTGTCAGATCTCTGGATTTGGCCATCAAGAGTTATTTCTGCGACGGTGATAGTTTCACCAGAGTTGTTTCTACGCTAAGACCTTTGCCTTTGGTCGACATGGTTTGTTTCAGAAAATGGAGAGAAATGGGAGGAGGGGAAGAGGAGGTTTTATAGGAAGGATTTGTATCCTTACTGTCCTATTTCAAATTTTATTTGTTCCTATATCTTAATTCTCACTCGCCTACTTAAATCTTGCTAATCACGCTCCGACCGTGTGGTTCGCTTTTGGCCGATGGCAAACAATAAGCACCTAACAAAACAGAGTTTGAAGTTAATAAGAATTAGACAAACGTTATGTTGTATATGCAGGAGTTTATTGGGAGAGAGGTTCTGCGTTTGATTGATTGTATAGGCAAATAGCAAAAGATGCATTGGTTGGGAACAAGTAGCTAGAACTTGATGTCGTTGCAGGAGGAAGTAGCGCCTGCTTAGTTTAACGAGGGATTACTTTTAAGTTAGGTTTTTTTTCTTTCTAATTAGTATATTATTATTTTAATGATATTAAATATTAAATATAATAAACATAATAAAATTTCAATGGAGAAAATTTTATTATTATGCTTAAATTCCTACTCAAAGAATTCTTTTTTAAATAAAATAGACTTGATTCAAAAAGAAAATAGTCAATCAAAATAATAATAAAAAAAGGAAACATAAAAAAAAAAGCCCATAAAAGAATCCCCCAACCCACGTCACCCCACAAAAAAAAAGGTTGAATAACTATCCAAAAAAGGGTAAAAACTTTTAAAAAGAAAAGAGTAAAAAAATTTAAAATAAAAATCAAAAAAGGTTTTTAAAAATAAAAACGAAACGTCCAAAACAAAATTAATTAAAAGAAACATGTAGTTATGGAAATACTCCTAAATCTTCCTTATTCTTATTTCTTATTTGATCAAGAAACCCTACAATCACTAAAGAAAATTCTAATTTATCATAGGTTCTAATTAATGATAGAATCTTTATATATAGTACCTCTATAAATTAAAAAAATGTTGAATAGAATTAATTAGTAGTATTTTTCTTTGGAATCTTTTTACCTCCATACATCAATTCATGAACTTTTCCATTCTGAAAGAAAATAGAAAAAGAGTTCACGCTGACAATTGATGATTTGTCTTGTTGGTGAGTAACGCATTTTTTTACAACAAATTTAGATTAATGGTATTTATTATTGATATATCTACCTTACTACAAGCAATTATTTAATTTTTAAATAACTATGCATACTTGAATTTCCATTAACAAATTAATTTCATATTTCTAATTCAAATATTGCAAAAAAGTACCACACAAAGAAGGAAAGACAGTCATTTGAAGCAACTTTCATGCTTGGATAGAGTAAGCAACATCCAATTCTAATTATAAATAAAATGGTCTTTTCACCGATTTTTTTAAAAAATTTAATTAACTATATTTATAATATTGACTTCTAAAATATATGAAAAGATGTGATAAAATAAGGACTTCTAACAGTGGAATGACTCATAAATCCTTCTTATTTGATAAACTTCTACTCTTTCCTTATTTGAATCAAGAAACCCTGCACTCGCTAAGGAAAATCCTAATTTACCATGGGTTTCTAATTAGTGATAGAATTGTTATATATAAAACCTTTATAAATATATAAAAAAAAGAAAAGTTGAATAGGATTATATTGTTGTTTTACATATAATTTGTAGTATTTTTCTTTTGAATTTTTTACCTCCATACATCTCATGTTGTTTAATATTTTTCATGTTGTCGTATTTTATATTATCGATTTAGATCATTTATTTTTTTAATGACGTGATTTTAGTTTATTTTGCAGCGTTAATGTCACGACCCCACCCCGGGCCGTGACTCGTGCCGATTAGGCACTGGTGCTAATCTTAAACCACAAAGACCCT
>JAPFFP010000113.1:11723675-11746427 GCA_026153255.1 Solanum medicagineum | reverse complement strand
TTACAAGAGCTTCTAAAAGCTCAAGTTATTGAATGAGGTGTTCTGGATGTATTTGGATTCGTTTATCATTGTGTTGATCTATGATATCTTGGTCTATTCCAAGACTTGGGAGCACCATATGAGGCGTTAAAGGATTGTACTCTACAGGCTCAAGGAGGAGAAGTTGTATGCAAAGTTTTCTAAGTGTGAGTTTTAGTTAAGTTCGATAGCATTCTTTGGGCACTCTGTGTCCAAGGAGAATATTTGAGTTGATCCAATGAAGATTTAGGTAGTTCGAGGGTTAGACTAGACCTACCTCAGCTATAGAGATTCGTAATATTATGGGCTTGGCTAGTTATGATCGCCATTTTTCAGGGTTTCTCTATTATTGTAGCTCCACTAACTAGGCTTACTCAGAAAAATATGGCATGTTATTGGTCCGATGAGTGTGAAGAGAGCTTCTAAAAGCTCAAGTTATTTTGACTACAACAGCTCCTATTCTGACATTACCAGAGAAGGGTGTTGATTTCACTTTTTATTGTGATGCCTCGGGGTGGGATTAGGTGGTGTGTTGAAGCAGAAAAGGAAGGATATTGCTTATGCTTCTAGACATTAGAAGGCCCATGAGAAGAACTATCCCACAAATGATTTGGAGTTAGTTGTGGTTGTGTTTATTTTAAAGTTGATGTGTCACTATCTATGTGGAGATCTTTGTGAGATCTTCACTGACTATCGCATTCTACAGTATATCTTCAGTTAGCGGGATCTAAATCTGAGACAAAGAAGAAGGATTGAGCTTTCAAAGGATTATGACTTGACTATTCTCTATCACCCTGGGAACGCCAATGTGGTGGATGATGCATTGAGTAGGAAGGTTTCCAACAAGGGGAGTTTAGTAGCTATCTAGGTTGAGGAGCGACTGTTGGCAAGAGATGTTCAGAGGTTGGCTAATGGGTTGATGAGATTACAAATTTCAGAGAAGAGTGGAGTGCTTGCTACTATTGAGGCCCACTTATCGTTGATGGTTCAGATTTGTGAAAGACAGTTTAAGGATGAAGCGTTATGTATTATTCAGGATAAAGTGACTAAAGGTGAAGCTAGAAAGGCAATACTTGATTCTGATGGTGTCTTGAGGATTAGGAGTCATACTTGTGTGCCTAAGGTAGGTGATCTGATCAGATTGATACTTAAGGAGGCCTATTGTGCAAGATATTCTATTCATCCAGGGGAAACAAAGATGTACTACGATCTGAGTCAGCGTTATTGGTGGCTTGGTATAAAGAGAGTTATCTCAGAGTTTGTATCGAGGTGCTAGACATGTCAACAGGTCAAGTGTGAGCACTTGAGTCCCAGTGGGGAGCTTTAGCAGATGCCCATTCCCGAGCGGAAGTGGGAGTGTATTGCCATGGATTTCGTGGTTGGCTAACCTCTTACTGCGGGGATTTTAACTCTATTTTTCTAGTGATGGATCATCTGACCAAGTCCTCCTACTTCATTTCGGTCAAATTGAAATATCCAACTGAGAGACTAGCCCTACTTTATATAAGTTAGATTGTGAGGTTTCACGAGGTCCCTATGTCTATTATATCGGATCGAGGCTTCTTGTTTACTTTGCACTTTTGGAGGGCCTTACATCATGGTTTGGGTACCCATTTGGATTTGAGTACAACTTTTCACTCCTAGACTGATGGCCAGTCTGAGAGGACTATACATGTATTACATGATATTCTTTGAGCCTATGTTATTGATTTCGGGGCTATATGGGACCAGCATTTTCGCCTTAGCAAAGTTTGTGTACAACAATAGTTATCATTCCAGCATTCAGATGGCTCCTTTTGAGGCCTTGTATGGCCGGAGATGCAGATCGACCATAAGATGGTTTGACATAGTAGCAGTGGTGAGTATGGATGTTGATATGTTGAGAGATAATCTTGAGCAAGTACGATTGATTCAGAGTAGATTGGTGACAGCCCAAAGTCGCTAAGAGAGCTATGCTGATAGCCGGGTTCGACCTTTGGTGTTAATGGTTGGTGACATGGTTTGGTTGAAAGTCTCACATTTCAAGGGTGTTATGAGATTCAGGTAGAGAGGCAAGCTCAGTCTGAGGTTCATTGTTCCTTTTGAGATCCTTTATAGAGTGGGAAAGGTGGCTTAAAAACTTGCCTTGCCACCTAACCTATCTTTTGTCCATCCTATATTCCATGTTTCAATGTTGTGGTGTTACATTCCAAACGAGTCCCTTGTGATTTCTATGGATTCAGTCGAGTTGAGCCCTGATTTGACTTATGAAGAGCAGCTAGTAATTATTTTGGACAAGCATGTGAGGAGGTTGAGGACTAAGGAGATCGCTTCAGTAAAGGTTCAGTAGAGCCACAGGCCCAAGAGTGAGGCTACATGGGAGATAGAGTCAGATATGTGTGCTCGGTACCCTCAGCTGTTTAAGCCTTCAAGTATGTTCTTTATCTCATGTTCGAACGAACATTGTTTTTAATAGTAGATGATGTAATGACCTCGAAGGTCATTTATAGTATTTTTGACCAAATTACTATTTTTTTTCCCTCCCAAAAGTTGCCTTGGTTCATTTTTGGATGAATCCAACAGTCAAATTATGAAAATATAGTAAAAAGTTAGAATTTTACTAAAGAAAGAGTTTTAAAAGGCTTAAGGTTGGAAATTTTGAGTTTTGTAGTCTATTTGGATTTTGAGGCTCGGAACTCAATTTCGTCAATTCCATCATTTCCGGAATGCCTAATTTGATCTACGAAAACTTGCAGAACTAAAATTGGAGTTACACAGAGATTTTAGGCCCAAAGTTGCATTTGTAGTTCATTTTGGATCATAGGTTTAACTTTGGTCAACATTTGGGGTTCGAGAGCTTGTATCAAAATTCCATAAGTTCTAGTGGTTCGAAGTGGTGACACTCACCCTAGGAATTGCCTTGTAATTTTTAGAGGTTCTGTGAATTTTTTGAATTTTTAGGTTCGAAACTAGATTAAACGATATCCTTCTCAGGTTCAGGGCCACAAAGGTTCTGGATTCCAATTTTGATGGTTCCATTGAGTCTGATCGTCGTTTTTGGTAGAGTTCCAAATTTATTTTGTGCTCATAGGGTTTTGAATGAATTTTTGAGGGTCCAGTTCTTGTTTTTATTTGAGTTGTGTTGCTTGTGCATTGCTGTTTCTAGTGCATCTGGCACAAGTACTCCGTTTTCCCGAAGATCTAGCAGCCAAGTCTCCGCGTTCGCGGAGGGTTAACTCTTTTTTGGTCTTTCCATCACAGATAAGGGTCCGCGTTCGCAGAGCATTTTTGATGCCTGAACAGTATCTTTTCTTTAAAACACAATTTTAACTCATTTTCACCATTTTTTACATTTCAACCTTCGTACTAAGAGAGGTTTTTGAGGTTTTGAAGGCAAATTGATTGGGTA
This sequence comes from Solanum medicagineum, assembly GCA_026153255.1. Classification (NCBI taxonomy): domain Eukaryota; kingdom Viridiplantae; phylum Streptophyta; class Magnoliopsida; order Solanales; family Solanaceae; genus Solanum; species Solanum medicagineum. The sequence continues at coordinate 11,743,021 of JAPFFP010000113.1, read as the reverse complement.
ACTATTTGTAACCTATTTCAACAACTTTCATTGATTAATTTATGTTTTTAACTTCTAAATTTGGGGAATTAATGGTGGGACTTAGGGATTTTTGAGATTGAGTTTCCCAAACATAGATCATTGATTTCTCCCTCATCTTAGCTCTATTTTTGTAATTGTTTTCACCCTTGAATTCCCTGTTACAAGTAGAAGCTATTCATCCATTGACTTTTAGTTATTGGCTACACTTTTCAGCATGGTATTTTTTACCATTTTACCCTTTCTCTCCGAATTAAGTGATTTTAGTGTTATTAAATTCATTTTGTAAATATGGTTCCATATTTGAATAGATTGTGTTGATTTAGAGTATCGTAGAAGGGGGAAAGCGGCGATTTCTTCTTATCTTCGAGACTTTATTTGAGACAAGTGGACTTCTAATCTTTCATTAAGTAGGAATAAACCTTGTTGCTCTTATATGTGTTAAATTGAGTATTTGGCGATAGAAATGTATTGTTGTAGGCTTAACCATTACTTCTTGCATTGATTACTTGTGCTATGATGATATTTAGGAGTTGACGTTCCATTTATGATGAAAAGCCGAAGGAAAATGATTTTGGCTAGTTTGTGATGATATATGATATTTTGAGATATTGATGGTACTGAGATAATAAGACCATTTTGATGTTAATATTAAGATATAATTATGATCATGCACGTTTCATCTATTATTGTTATTTGTGCATTGATACTTATGATGGCTATGGTCGAGATGTGAGTAAGGCAAGAAGTGGACTTGTGGTCGAGGCCTCTAACGGTCGATCCGAGGTAATATGCCGGAGGTCTGAGGTCTTTTCCAAATGGGTCTGAATTAGCCGAGTCCTTTGCCCACCGTGTTCACAGATGCATGGTGTATGTTAGACCCTCATGTGTTCTATTTAAGATATATAATTGATCGGAAAATATGTTTTAAGGACAAATATACATCATAATTATTTTACATAGTATTGCATTGTATACATCTTACGACATCCACTCCATCTGATCTCATATCTGTTTTGTGTAGTTGTATATTATTTATGAGATTGTGTACTTATTATGTCTCTGATCCTGAGTAGGAGTTGTATTTACTTATATACATGTATATTGTGATGCTATGTCAGAAGATAGGTAGATCTATTTTTCTAGGATCTGTATATTATATTTTGCTAGGACTTCTCTGAGTGTAGGGTTATAGTTCGGCGGATTGTGGTTAGGATTTAAGGAGTAACTTGTGTTCTTCATTGCTCTAGCTTAGGTTAATTATGTTTGTTGAGTACCCATTTGTTTGGTGCTTACCCTGTAACAACCCCGTGAAATGGCGAAAATATCACTAGACTTGACCATGCGCATAATGTATCTTCCCATGCTCCATTTGTGAATCCGAGACCGAATTTTCGATCAGTGCAGAAAAGCAAGTCGAAAAATGGTCTCGACTCAACAAAAACTCGAAAAAATGCGAATTATTTTTGCTCAAGTGAGCTCAAAATAGTGGGGTTACCGCGACACGGAGTGGACACGGAACCACACTGTGTTTTTCAGAAAAATTGAACGAAAAGTGAAAATTTGCGAAAAAATTGAAATTAACACTAGGGTAATTTCAGGGCAGATTTGTTCTTTAATAGGAAAGGGTATTTTCGACCTTTTCCACACCCCATATACTAAACTAATCCATTTTTAAGTCGTATTTAGTCCCTAAAACTTTTATTTCCTCATTCATTCTCTCAAACAAGTGAATCCTTTCAAGAACGTATGCTCAAGAACCCAAGAAACGATAGTAGGGCTTAGGGCTTTCTCCAATTCTTCAAGAAATTCATTCTAAGGTATGTAAGGCCACCCTAAATTCATTATTTTTAGAATATTTTAGAAAAGTATGACTTAGTTTTCATTCCGAAAGTCCCAAGTCTTGATTTAGAGTAACTTCATGAAAACCTTATAAAGTTTAGCAGATTTCCCTACGTATGCATAGATTCCTGATTGAATGATGTTGTTTATTGATTTTTTAACTATTACTAAAGTATTGATTCAAGATTTTAAAGTATATATGATTTCCTGTGAATTCATTAGGGGTTCATGAACACCCATAAAGATTATGGTTCAAGACTAGTTAAAGAATGTCTTCCTTGAATTATTCTTGCATTTTAGCTGAGCATATCATATATCTTAAGAATGGTTTTCTTGAAGGTTTCTTGATACTCTAGTTGAGAAATCTAGTATGTTTGAAAGTACATGACAGATACTAGTTCAGCAATGTAAAAGATTTCAGTTGAGAAAGCTAAGTAGTAAGCTTGGCTAAGTCCCCAAGAGAAACCCAGATTTTCAAGAACTTATGGTCATTTAAGTATGAGAAGTATAAAATATTTTGGGAGTAGTATGGAGCACCTATATGGGTGAGTTTACTCAAGACCATAAACTATGTAGCCAGCATATGATAGGATCGTACCACAGTACCTTCCTCATTAACCACTGAGATGGCCCAGTTTTGGGATGAATTCACTCCCCTAGTTATTCATCACCTACCCTGACAAAGTACGGGATGGCTCTGGCAGTGTGGGCAAGACGTTGTATCACCACCAAGCTCATAGTGGTGGTTGTTGATTAGAGAAACTCCCCAAGCTAAGAAAATTATGTCTTATTACTACTTTCAGCATATTACTGTTTTGCATGTTATTTTCAGCCTACTAGCCTTATCATTATGGTTAATTCATTTATGATTATGATTATGTTTTTCGTGATATATTATAGTATTATGGTTTAAATGTTTTGGCCATCTTACATACTGTACATTCCACGTACTGACGTCGTTTGGACTTGCATCATTTTATGATACAGACGTAGTTGACCGAGTTCCTCAACAACCCCTCCGTTGAGAACTTGCTAGTTTCCAGACAGTGGTAAGGCCTCTTTCTAGTCTGAGGCTTTTTACTTCATGTCATGTTATGTCATTTCAGTTTTATTTCATTTCTGGCTACTTGGGGCCTATCTCAGTAGTCCTTTCAGACAGCTTAGTAGAGGTTCTATAGACCATATGATCAGTATTTCAGTTTTCAGTTATTCATACATTGCTTTAAATGCTTTCTTATTTAGTTATGTAGACAGTTTATCTTATCTTATTGCTTTTATGGCCTTTTCCATCATTACTAAGTCTTCTGTTGAGTAAGAAGTCAGGTCAAGTATTTCGCTTGGGACCAGAAATTATTTTCGAGTGCCGGCCACATCCAGGGTGTAGGCTCGGGGCGTGACACACCCCTTGCTAAATTTTTGTAGCTTGTGAGCCTGGTCGATCTTGCTAGACTTCATTCTTGTGGGATAAAGCTTCCAGAAATCTTGTGAGGTAGTTGTCTATGTCTTCATTAGGCCTTGAGTATTCAACTTTTATGTTTTGGTTTTTGAGAACTAAACAATATGCCTTGTATTTCATTTCAGTATTTTATATATAGAGACTTATACATGTGACACCAGTCCTTGGGATAGTTGTAGTGGTTAACTTCCGGTTATCTATATATTTAGACAGCTGTCTTCCACTTTTGTTGCTTTTGTTAAGTTGTTTGGATTTGGGTTGACTCACTCGGTGGGTTAGGTGAATATCATCACACTCGAATTTTGGATCGTTACAATTTAGTATCAAAGCCCCAAATTCATCGATCTCACATGTGTATAAGCCAAGTCTAGTAGAGTCTTATGGATCAGTGCGAAGACATCCGTTACTTATCCTTGAGAGGCTATAAAGACTGTTCGAAAACTCTATTTCATTTTATTCTAATCAATTCGTGCATGGGTTTTTTATTAGTGCTAAGTGTTCATATGTCCTTTTGACAGATGGTGAGGACCAGAGCAACCGATACTACAGGCGAGGAGAGGTAGCCCTAGATATTTCTATTCAAACCCTAGATAGAGGTAGGGGTTGTGCCCAAGGATGAGCTAGAGGCCGGGGGCGAGGAGCTGCACCGGTGAGGGATTATGAGCGGGGTATCTCCCTGGAACGACCTATGGAACCTAGCTAGTAGCAGGCTCCATATGAGCTTGCTGTAAAACTACTACTCCAAGATACAGTTTTTAGACTCCTGGGTGTGTTGGAGACTTTAGCAAAGGCAGGTAGCCCCGCTGACACTCTTGATACTTTACAGACTCAGGCGAGGATGCAGCCTCAAGATCAACAGCAAGCCCCTAAGGCCCAGGATGAGCAACTACTAGCAACACCGATTGGTGATATTCCACCAATTCCTTTATTGATGATGAGCAGTGGAGATATGAGAGATTCCAAAAGATGGACCCACCTCAGTTTTAGGGAGGGAAGATTGAGGATGCTCATGAGTTCGTGACTACATGTAGCATTTACTAAATACCGTGGGACTGGCAGAGACATATGGAGTGAGATACGTCACCCTCCGGCTTCGTGGACTAGCCAGGGAGTGGTGGAGGACTTATACAAGATTCCTTCTCGCTGGATCTCCTCAAAAGACTTGGGAGACATTTTTTGATCCATTCTATGATTGATTTGCTACTTGGATCTCCACGAGGAATGCCGATTGAGATTCAAGAGTTTGAGGCAGGACACCATGACTGTTTGGGAGTATAAGATCATGTTTTTCCAGTTGGCCCGTCATGCCACATCTATACTTCTAACTAAGGAGGAGAAGGTTCATCGATTTATGAGAAAGTTGATTTATCCTATCAGTTGAGTTCATCCAGTTCTCAGCAGAGGCAGATAGGCTGTGGAGGTTATAATATCCCTCCTTCTTAACACAGCAGTGGTCCACCCCTAGATCTTACTTTGGGTGTGGATTTCCTGATCACATGATTCACTAGTGCCCTAGAAATATTCATTATAGGCCCTACTGTTCATACTCCATAGCACCTGTTCGACATCCGGCACTACCAATTAAAGGATTAGCCCCATAGGCCAAGGGCCAAGGTAGAGGTCAAACTGATAGAGGTGGACATACCGGTGTTAGAGGAGCAGGAGATACTTTCACTCCTTCAGGTGGTGGAGGATCAACTCCTAAAGATGTGGTCGATGTACCTGTTGCTATGCCTTTCTAGGTAAACCTGAGGAAGAGGCCTCCGATACTGTGATCACAAGTATCATTCTGATTTGCCATCGCCCTACATCTGTGTTTCTTGATCCTGTATCTAGTTATTCAAATATTTCTGCTTATTTCTCTGTAGGGTTTGAGTTGCCTTGTGATTCCATGTCTATGTTGTTCATGTTTTGAGCCCAGTAGGACAGCCCTTAGTAGTGACTTGGGTGTATCTATCCTATCTTGTTACTTTGGCAGGGTTTGAGACTTGGGTAGAGTTGATATATTGGATATGGTACATTTTGATATTATTCTATGTATGGTTGGTTGTATCTGTATCATGCTATTCTTGATTGTTATGTTAACACTGTCACCTTAGCCATGCCAGGTTGACCGAGGATTGAGTGGGCTAGTTCGAAGGCTTTCTATCCTAGTAAGGTGATATCTTATAAATAGGATCAAAATTTGATTGATTAAGGGTGTTTGTCTTATTTGGCTTTTAATCGTGATAGTGTTGCTGAGTCACCTTCTATGGAGTCTATTCATGCAGTTTGTGAGTTTTCGGATATTTCCTACTGATATACCCAGAGTCCCTCCTGATTGGGACATTGATTTTGCTATTGACCTTGAGTCGGGGATGAAGCCCATTTATGTCACTCCTCATCAGATGGCTCCAACTGAATTGGAGGAGTTAAAAGAGCAGCTCCAGGATTTGTTGAGCAAGGCCTTTTGTTTGCCCTAGTGTTTTATCATGGGGTGCCCCAATCCTGTTTTTAAAGAAGAAGGATAGATCCATGAGGTATGTATTGATTATAAACAGTTGAACAAAGTGACTGTAAAAAACAAGTACTCGCTTTGATCAGCTCAATGGAGCAGCCGTATTTTCTAAAATTGACTTGAGGTTCGAATATAATCAACTTCGGATTTGGCCATCTGATATGCCAAAGACAGCATTTTGGATCTAGTATGGCCACCATGAATTTCTTTTTATGTCATTTGGATTGACTTACGCCCTTGCAGCATTCATAGAGTTGATGAATGAGATGTTCTGGCCATATCAAGATTCATTCATGATTTTGTACATCAATGATATCTTGGTCTATTCCAAGACTGAGGAGGACCATGTGAGGCATTTGAGGATTGTACTCCAGAGGCTCAGGGAAGAGAAGTTGTATGCAAAGTTCTCCAAGCGTGAGTTTTTGTTGAGTTCAGTAGAACTCTTTAGGCACGTGGTATCCAAGGAGAGTATTTGAATTGATCCGATGAAGATTGAGGACATTCAGGGCGAGTCTAGGCCTACCTCAGCTACAAAGATTCGCAGTTTTGTGGGCTTAGCTAGTTATTATCACAGTTTTGTTCAAAGTTTCTCCACTGTTGTAGCTCCACTGACTAGGCTTACTCAGAAAAATATGGTATTTCATTGGTTCGATGAGTGTGAACAGAGCTTCTAAAAGCTTGAGTTATTGAATGAGGTGTTCTAGCTGTATCTGGATTCATTCATGATTGTGTTCATCAATGATATCTTGGTCTATTCCAAGAGTGAGAAAGACCATGTGAGGCATTTTAGGATTGTACTCCAGAGGCTCAGGGAGGAGAAGTTATATGCAAAGTTTTCTAAGTGTGAGTTTTGGTTGAGTTCGGTAGCATTCTTTGGACACATAGTGTTCAAGGAGGGTATTTAAGTTGATTTGATGAAGATTGAGGTCATTCGGGGTTGTACTAGGCCTACCTCAGCATTGAGATTCACAAATTTGTGGGCATGGCTGGTTATTATCACCATTTTGTTAATGGTTTCTCCATTATTGTAGCTCCACTGACTAGGCTTACTCAGAAAAATATTGCATTTCATTGGTCCAATTAGTGCGAAGAGAGCTTCTGAAAGCTCAAGTTATTGTGACTACAACAACTCCTATTCTGACATTGCTAGAGAAGGGTGTTGATTTCACTTTTTATTGTGATGCCTCGGGGGTGGGATTAGGTGGTGTGTTCAAGCAGAAAGGGAAGGATGTTTCTTATGCTTCGAGACAGTAGAAGGCCCGTGAGAAGAACTATCCCACTCGTTATTTGGAGTTAGTTATGGTTGTGTTTGTGTTGAAGTTATGGCGTCACTATCTATGTGGAGGTCATTGTGAGATCTTTACTAACTATATTCTACAGTATATCTTCAGTCAGCGACATCTAAATATGACACAAAAAAGGTGGACTAAGCTTTCAAAGGATTATGACTTTACTATTCTCTATCACCTCGGGAAGGCCAATGTGGTGGATGATGCATTGTGTAGGAAGGTTTCTATCATGAGAAGTTTAGTAGTTATCCGGCTTGAGGAGTGATCGTTGGCTAGAGATGTTCAGTGGTTGGCTAATGGGCTAGTAAGATTACAAATTTTAGAGCGAAGAGGAGTGCTTGCTATTATTGAAGCCCACTCATCGTTGATAGATCAGATTTATGAGAAACAGTTTGAGGATTGGCCCGCTCATCGTTGATAGATCAGATTTATGAGAAACAGTTTGAGGATTAGAAGTTATGTATTATTCAGGATAAAGTGACTAAAGGTGAAGCTAGAGAGGCAATACTTGATTCTGATAGTGCCTTGAGGATTGGGAGTTATACCTGTGTGCCTAAGGTGGGTGATCTGATCAGATTGATACTTAAGGAGGCCCATTGTGCAAGATATTCCATTCATCCAGAGGTAGTGAAGATATTGGTGTCTTGGTATAAGGACAGATATTTCAGAGTTTGTATCTAGGTGCTTGACATATCGACAGGTCAAGTATGAGCACTTGAGTCCCCGTGGGGAGCTTCAGCAGATGCCCATTCTCGAGTGGAAGTGGGAGTGTACTGCCATGGGTTGCGTGGTTGGCTTACCTCCTACTGCGGGGGTTTTGACTCTATTTTGGTAGTGGTGGATCGTCTGACCAAGTCCGCCTACTTCATTCCGGTCAAAGTGAATATACAACTGAGAGACTGGCCCAGCTTTATATCATATAGATAGTGAGGCTTCACGGGGCCCCTATGCCTATTATATCGGATCGAGGCTTGTTGTTTACTCTTTACATTTGGAGGGCCTTACATCATGGTTTAGGTACCCATTTCGATTTGAGTACAACTTCTTACGCAAGACTGATGGCCAGTCTGAGAGGACTATATAGGTATTAGAGGATATGCTTTGAGCCTGTGTTTTTGATTTTAGGGTTAGATGGGACCAGTATTTGGCCTTAGCAAGGTTTGCGTACAACAACAGTTATCATTTTAGCATTCAGATGGCTCCTTATGAGGCCTTGTATGGCCGGAGATGCAGATCGCCCATAGGTTGGTTTGTCATACTAGTGGTGGTGAGTATGGGTGTTGATATGTTGAGAGATGATCTTAAGCGAGTACGACTGATTCGGAGTAGATTTGGTGATAGCCAGAGTAGCGAAAAGAGCTATGCTGATAGGTGGGTTCGACCTTTGGAGTTCATGTTGGTGACATGGTTTAGTTGAAAGTCTCACATTTGAAGGGTGTTATGAGATTCAAGAAGAGAAGTAAGCTCAGTCTGAGGTTCATTAGTCCTTTTGAGATCCTTAATAGTGCAGGAGAGGTGGCTTAAAGACTTGCCTTGCCACCCAACCTGTCTTTAGTCCATCCTATATGCCATGTTTCGATGTTGTGGTGTTACACTCCGAATGAGTCCCATGTGATTTCTATGGATTCAGTCGAGTTGAGCCGTGATTTGACTTCTGAAGAGCAGCTAGTAGCTACTTTGGACAAGCATATGAGGAGGTTGAGGACCAAGGAGATCGCCTCAGTAAAGGTCCAGTGGAGCAACAGGAAGGAGATCGCCTCAGTAAAGGTCCAGTGGAGCCACAGGCCCGAGAGTGAGGCTACATGGGAGATAGAGTTAGATATATGTGCTCGATACCCTCAGTTTTTTGAGCCTTCAATAATGTTCCTTATCTCATGCTCGAACTAACATTGTTTTTCATAGTAGATTATGTAATGACCTCGAAGGTCATTTCTAGTTTTTTTTACCAAATTACTATTTTTCTCCTAAAAGTTTCCTTGGTTCATTTTTGGATGATTCCAAAAGTTGAATTATGAAAATATAGTAAGAAGTTGTAGTTTTGCTAAAGAAAGAGCATTAAAAGGCTTAAAGTTGGAAATTTTGAGTTTTGTAGTCATTTAGGGTCTTGAGCATCGGAACTCGATTCTGTCGATTCCATCAGTTCCGGAATGCCGAATTTGGTCTAGGAGAACTTGCAGAACTTAATTTGGAGTTAAAAACAGATATTTTAGGCCCAAAGTTACATTTTCAGTTCATTTTGGATCATAGATTTGACTTCGGTCAACATTCGGAGTTCAGGAGCTTGTATCAAAATTCCATCAGTTCCAGTAGTTTTGGGTGGTGAAACTAACGATAGAAATTACCTCATAATTTATAGAGGTTTTGTGAATATTCTGAGTTTTTAGGTCCGAAACTAGTAAAAATGATCGTTCCTAGTTTCAGGGCGACAGACATTCTGAATTCTAACTCAGACGGTTCCATTGAGTCTGGATCGTCATTTTTGTTATGGTTCTAAAATTGGTTTGTGTTCACGGGGTTCTAAATGAATTTTTGAGGGTCCAGTTCTTTTTTTTGTTTGAGTAGTGTTGCTGATGCATTATTGTTTCTGGTGCATATTGCACCAGTACTCCGCTTTCGCAGAGATTTAGTAGCCAGGCCTCCGCGCTCACGGAGGGTTAACCCTCTTTGGTCATTGCTTTCACAGATAATGGTCCACGTTCGTATAGCACTTTTGATGCCTAAACAATGTCTTTCTTTAAAACACGATTTAAACTCATTTTCACCATTTTTGACATTTCGACCTTCATACTAAGAGAGGATTTTCGAGGTTTTGAAGGCAAATTGATTGGGTAACTATTTTTTAATCTATTTCAACTATTTTCATTGATTAATTTGTGTTTTTAACTTCTAAATTTGGGGATTTAATGATGGGATTTGGGGATTTTTGAGATTGTGTTTCCCAAACTTAAACCATTGATTTCTCCCTCATCTTTGCTCCGTTTTGAAATCGTTTTCACCATTCAATTCCTTGTTATGAGTAGAAGCTTTTCTTCCATTAATTATTAGTTTTTCCTTCGCTTTTCAGCATGGGATTTGTTTTTTTACCATTTTAGCCTTTCTCTTTGAATTAATTGATCTTAGTGTCATTAGATTCGTTTTGTGATTATGGTGTCATATTTGAATAGATTGTGGTGATTTGGAGTATCGTAGAAGGGGAAAAGCGGTGATTTCTTCTTAATTTTGAGACTTTGTTTGCGACAAGTGGACTTCTAATCTTTTATTAAGCAGAAATGAACCTTGTATGCTCCTATGTGTGTGAAATTGAGTATTTGGCGATAGAAATGTATCATAGGCTTAACCATTACTTCTTGCATTGATTACTTGTATTATGATGATATTTATGATTTGAATGTTTCCTTCGTGATGAAAAGTCGAAGGAAAATGGTTCCATCTAGTTTGTGACGATATATGATTTTTTGAGATATTGATGGTATTGGGATAATAAGATCATTCTAATGTTAATATTATGATATAATTATGATCATGCATGTTGCATCTATTATTATTATTTGTTCATTAATACTTGTGATGGCTACAACTGAGATGTGAGTAAGGTAACAAGTGCATTTATGGTCGAGGTCTTTAGCGGTCGAGCCGAGGTAATATGCCGGAGGTTTGAGGTCTTTTCCAAATGGGTCTGATGTCTTTCTCGAATGGGTGAGCACTAGTCGAGTTCTTTGCCAACGGTGTTCACAGATACATGGTCTATGTAAGACCCCATGGGATCTTTTTGGGGCATATAATTGATCAGTGGATGTGTATTTTAGGACAAATATGCATCATGATTATTTGACATTACATTGCATTGTATACATCTCATGACATCCAATCCATCTCATCTCATATGGTGTAGTTGTAAATTATTTATGAGATTGTGTACTTATTATACCCCTGATCTTGAGTAAGAGTTGTATTTACTTATATACATATATATTGTGATGCTATGTCAGATGATGGGTATATCTATTTTATTAGGATCTGTATATTATATTGTGCTAGGACTTTTCTCAGTGCAAATGTTGTAGTTCGGCAGATTGTGGTTCAGATTTAAGGAGTTACTTGTGTTCTTTATTGCTTTAGCTTAGGTTAGTTCCATTTGTTGAGTACCCCATTGTTTGGTGCTCACCCCTTGGTACATTTTTGTAGCTTATGAGCCCGATCCATCTTACTAGACATTCTTCTTGTGGGATCAAGCTTCTGGATTTCTTGTGAGGTAGTTGTTTATGTTTTCAGCAGGCCTTGAGGATTCCACTTTTATGTTTTGGTTCTATTTGAGGACTAGAGATTATGCTTTATATTTCATTTGAGTATACATTACATAGAGGCTTGTATATGTGATACATCAGTCCTTGGGATTGTTGTAGTGGAGAACTTTTGACTATCCATATATTTAGACTGTAATCTTCTGATTTTGTTGCTTTTGTTAAGTTGCCTGGGTTTTGGGCTGATTCGCCTTGGTGGGTTAGGTGAGTACCATCATACCCAGATTTTAGGTAATGACAGTTGACATAGTAGTGGCTCTGATACCATTATTAATGGTAGCCTACGTGCTAGTGATATTGTCCACTTTGGCCCTAGCCCGCACAACTTTAAAATATGTCACTAGTATGTAAAGTCTGCTTACTTATAACCAACATCTCTCATGTATTTTGCTGATGTGAGACTTTTTATCTTAAGCTGGGTTGCTACATATACTTGAATGCAACAAGTGTTTTTTCAATAGAATTACATGTTCTTTAAATAAATTAAGGAAATGATGTTCTCTTCGGATAGTTTGTCAATTTCGATATCGTATATTTTGGTTTCGACTTTAGAAATAAAAAAAATTGACGTGAATTCATATTAATCACACTTATAATATGTAATGATGAAATCATGTGATTAAAGATAAAAGTGTAAATGCTTAAAGATAAAAAATAAGAAAGTATCACATATAAGAATATATTATCACATTGTATATATTAAATTAAAGAGGAAATATGTGAGTACTCAATTTGATTTATGGGGTATGATTTTTTCCATTTATTATCCATAGGAACTCTCCACAATTAGTAAGATTTTCATATTATTAAAATAAAGTATTGCATCTCAAGCATCAACAATTATACCTTCATTAGACTGAGAAAATCTAAAGATAGTTTTTTCCGCCCCAGTTTATATACATAGCAACAACATGTTCCCATTCTTGCATCTCAATTCAACTCCCTTTTCTGAATACAAAGAGAAGATTGTGCTTTCTTATCACTGATCTTCTAGGGTTTCTCCATTGCATGCACCACCGCACTTCTGCAATGACTTCATCGTCAATTTTATTTACATAGATCACCATCAGCTTGTCATCCAGCATCAAGGCACCATATTCCAGCAACCAAGAAGAAATGGATTTGGCAAAAATTATTCATTCTTTTCTAGATAAGTACATACGATCTCCTCTTCAAGTTCAAGGCTATGTATTCCTAAATTGTTTCCCGATTTGCTTTAGTTTGATTTTATTTTCATTTTCAAATCTATTTTGATTGCTATATTTTTTTTTAAATCGAATTGTTTTGATATATCTTTCTTGTCAATTGTTGATCTCATGTATTAATAGACTATTGTATATCTCTCTCTCATGTGCTTTACTCTATGTGAATCTTTGTTTCTTGATCCATAGGGCCATACATTGCGTATTTTTGGGGTTTTCTAGAGTTGTTGCTTTTGTTCTTCCATTATATCACTTTTTGCTTTTCTTTGATTTTTGGTATTGTTAATTGGTTCTAGACTCTCTGCTTGAGTTAGTAGTTTAGTGGATTTGTATTTCATTTACATCTTATTTGGTTTACACCTCCCTAATGGCTTTGGTCAATGATAGTAGACTAGGTTCTTATCTTTGGTTGAGGTCAAGGGTGAGAGGGTGTAAGGTTAAGGGGGTTATAAGTTCTCCTAACTCAAGAGTATGGCCTTACATCATAGATTTGCTTATGGGGAAGTCCACAATATTAGTAAAGATTCTTAAGAAGTAGAGAATATATATCGCTTGTGTATAGGTGACAAGATGGATAAGAATCAAGGAGTGAGATATGGGTAGGTTTATGTTTGTGGTACTCATCAAGATATTATAGAAATAAAAACAGAGTAGGTGTTGTAGAAGACAAGGACCTCAGAGAGTGAGTAGTGGAGGTCAGGATAATTTATGACAGGATGATAATTAAGCTAGTCATTGGCAGGCTTAATTTGAATGTCATTAATATTATGAGCCTCAAGTGGCCTAGATAAGGAGGCCAAAAAGCTCTCTTTGGAATATTTGGACTAGGTAGTAAGAGGTACACAACCACCGAAAAAATTTTCATTTGGAGAGATTTTAATGGTAATATCAAGGAAACTTCTAGTGGTTTTGGTAGTGCTCATGGATGCTTTGGTTTTGTGCAGAGGAATGAAGGTGGAATCCATAGCTAAAACCTGCACCCCTTGTACATGAACACCCTCTGCCTTTGGGTCAAAGTCTATACCTCATCTCTAACTTGAGAGCTAGGCAAAGTACTGAGGAAAGTTCATGATAAGGACATACCCATCATAAAAGTTAAGATCCGACAAGTGTATCTTGGATAACCAATGTGGGAATGAAACCTGGCTGAGGCTAGGCTGGCCCAACACCACCTAGTTGATGTTGGACCTACTCTAGCTCTATATTGGGTTAAAGTAGCAGTGTTTGCTCCTAGTCTCGAGCTAGTGCTGCAACTTTTGTTGTGACTTGGCCTTTAGGTTGACCTCTACCTTTGTCCTTGGTTGGGGCTCTATCTGTATTTATAAAGACTGGCACCCAGTTGTAGATTATCTTATCCTAGTAATCTATTAAAGAATGAAACAAAATGAAATTTAGGACTTTTTAGAGTTAGAATACATAATAAGGAATAAGAAATGTGAGATGTTCCTTAAAATGCCCAATAGACTCTCAAAGATAGGATACAAACATCATCTTTCCAATTTAAGAGTCTCTACTAAGAACTTGCTCTTGTACTAGTAATTAAGACTGGTGAACCTAAAGCTCTGATCCCATGCTATTACGATGTAAAATTGTATCATGATGAGGTCTATTATAAAGCACCAATGGGGAAGCAAAAAACCAAAAATGAAAGTTGATAGAAATACAACTAAGTTATAAAGATAAAGAAACAATGGAGGCATAGAATAGGGCTATAGAATGATATGTATATAATGGTACAGGATATACATAAAGTCCCAAAAGTGACCAATCAAAAAAATCCTATATAAAAAATCAATTCTAAACCTAGTGTAACTACTGCAACAGTGGTTAAAATATAAAAGTAGGACAATATACACAATAGAGTATTCTAATTAAAATACAAAATGCATAGACAATACAAAAAAATAAAGTAGAAAGTCTTTAGATGCATGGATCTCACCAAGGTCTACTAAAAAATAACGGCGGAAATCACAAATCAACAAGGTGGCTCGTACTAGGTGTCGCATCAAGAAACAACATATAGAAATATAGTTTGAGTACCAAAACATGATCGAGGTACTCAACTGGCATCATAAATCAACCGAGTTCAGATAGAAACTATATAATGTAAAGAACATAATAGTGCTAACACTATGAATAAAGGCTAACTAAAAGTCATATTCATAACCACATATAATAAAGATAACAAATAAAATGGCTAAATCATACTAAATTCAAGTTAACCACAGACAAACATACAGTGTGAGATGATGCAATACATGTGTGGCCAATGCATTAAGTCAAAAACCCCGAAATCACCTCATGGCCTCCCCATAGACTCTTTAGGAAATTTCGTAGACCTCTGCTACTTCACTACAGATGCAATAATCATAACACACTTAATTTAATATATGGATTGTTGAAGGCCATTATCATATATAAAAAAGATAAAGGCCCCAAAACTACTTTGTTTGTCTATCCTACAGGCTCCTCGAGTGCATTTCGATTGGGGGTTCAAAAATCCAAGTCTAAGAACTTTTGGAAATTCAATAGGACAAGACCCTTGTATAGGTCATGCTCCATTCTATTGTTCGTAGAAGGGGGTATCGTAGATTAGAATTAGAAACCATAAGATCCAGGCTTGGATTTTATGAGACCCATTCCATAGGTCGTAGATGGGTGTACGACATCAGTTTTTGTTTCCCTTTGGCCAGTTTTTAATGAAGGTCTTTTTCATCATTTCTTACCAATTTAACTCCTAAACTATATCTTTTTAAGCCTAAACCTACCCAAAACCGTCCAACCCATACCAACTAACCCTAGTTTCATTCTAACTTCCAAATCACTTAAGTCTCTCAAGGTCTCTCACCCTCCAAGCTCAATTGAATATTTTCAAGCGAGGGTTTCAAACTTTCTTCTCCAAATTCAAATTTCCTCGGTAGATTCAATTCGAGGGATGTGTTTCACCATAGGTACCTTCCACTCATGGAACCGAGCATTTTCAATTAAATATCTCAATCCAAAATTGTGAAATACTATTGGCTTTTATAATTTTGCTTCAAATGCATACATTATGAGTTATAGCATGTTTAGTTGACTTATTTTATTATAAAGTAAGTAATATCCAATTAAATGAAATCAATGATCTACAAGGTACTTCTATATCAAACTATATAGGGCATTACGGCCTTATGGTGGGTTGCTTGATTTACTATTCTAATTGATGAATTTCATTGCCTTTATGAATAATCTCTTTGAATTGCACTTTTTGAGTTAAATCGACAATGAACCCACCCAGTTTATTTAAATATCCAATGAATCATGACTTGGATGCCAAGGGTTTTGACCCCCAAACAATATCAATTTACAATGAAATCTCAGTAAAACTTATAGTAAGATCCCTTTAAAGCAGTGTTACTTATAATGACTATATCAGATTTCAACATAGGTAGAGTACCTATGCTTTTCCGATGGATTGATGTCTCAGTGCATTTAAGCCTCGCTACTAACAAGTAGTAAGTAAGAAACTTCCATGGACAAGTAACATAACTCTTGTAAGGATGTGGGTTCAATTAGGTCACTGATTATGCCTGAGATTGGCAGGGATTATGCCTGAGATTGGCAGGGTTACATATCAGCTTGGTTTCAATCTGTTAATGAAGAGGGAGATTCACAAAAGTAAATCCAAGGAGAGACCTATGGTGGTAATATGATGAAATCGTAGCCGCGATAAGGTGGTTACAATTTTCCAGGGTGGACATGTCTACTCTATCTTCGTTGTCTATAGTCGAACTAAAATAGCCTGAGAAAGTGGACACGGAGAAATTTTTTTTGGACTTTCTGGAAAATGGAAAATTTTCCTTAGAGATCTTGCTCTATGATAAGGGTTATTTTCTTTTCTAGTTTGTTACAGAAGAGGAATGTGAGCATATCCTCTAGGAGAATTCTTACATTTCAGAATAAGCCAATTGTTCTTAAAAAGTGGGAATTAACTCTGATTGCATCACCATAATTCCTTAGTGGAGTACATTGCCTGGATTTGCAATGGGATATTGGTTGAGAGATGGAGAATAGTAAGGTCACTAGTCTGCTCGAACATACGAATATCTTCACAACTGACATGATAAGGATCTCCTACGCAAGGGTCTTGGTGGATGTTGATGCAGCTCAACTGTGGCTGGATAGCATTGATATTCTAAACCTTCATGGTGAGTTTCAACAATCAATGGAGTATGATTGGCACCTAAATTCTGCTCCAACTGTATGGGTAATGATCTTCCAAAAAGTTGGAATAAGGTTGACGAGGGTGTCGTTAAGGAGGAAAACTCAGCCTGCTATGTGGAAAGAAATCCATGGTCAAGCTACCAAATATGGGAAAGGTTGATCAGACTACAGCTCCACCGCTAGCAGAAAATACGACTCAAAAATGACCAAGTGATCCAGAACTAGTGGTAACATCTGGAAGTTTTGTAGGATCATCTCTCTCAATCCTTAGTATCTTCCAAAGTCTAGCCATGAAGGCAACTACAATTACAGGCGACCCTATGGATCTTCATCCACCATGAAATTGTCTAGATGGAATGTTAGAGGGCTGAATCAGTACTTCAAACATAAAGGATCAAGCTATTTTTAAATAATGATTATAAGGTGGATGTAGTGGGACTCATTGAAACTAGAGTAAAGGAGAATAAGGCTCAAAAAGATCACTAGTTGTACATATTAAGGACTATTTCACTTACGTGTATATATACTCCTATATTAAGGACCATTTTGATAATCAGCCATTAGAACATAGAAATAAAGTTAGCTCAATAGCATTTATTCTATTCTGAACCTTTCTCTTTTAAGAGAATTTTGCCAAGGAAAACAACAAATTGTGAAAACAAAGAATTCGCAAGAACTCAAAAGACAATTTCAACCTAAACCCACCTTAGTCTCTCAAAAGAGATTGAAGATGAAAAAAATCCTACTCCCTTAAGCAAGTCGAAATCCTACTCCCTAAAGACAGAAAATATGGCCCATCTTTAGTGCTCCATTTGATTTAGAACAAAAAGCTAAGTCAATGACTTATCCCGATCCCAACTTCCTTAATTTTGACAGGAATAGAATGGAAAAATCTTTTAATAAGAATAGAGGATAGGCTGCCTATGATTCTGATGATGGCATGCTGTGGTATAATGCTTTGATCCATAATATGATATTTAAAAATCCATTCAAATTGCAATTGAACTGGTTGAACTCCAAACACAACTTCGAACTCGGCCCAATTAATTGGGTTGGTTATAGCTTCCTCAAGACCAGTGGAGATTTTAGGATACGCAAGCAAGAAATCAATAAGATGCTTAATTCTTGTTCCCACAAGGTCATGTGGGTGAAAGGGGAGAGAGATGTTATCCAAATCTTCCTAGAAAGAGGAATTTTTGGGCCCTGTACAGGTTTTGATCTCCTAAAAGAATGCGCTACTCCGGATAACATGATATATAGCTTTGATATGGCTGAAATACTTGGCAACTACACTGAGAGGGAAGTTGTCACAGTTGATCCACTAGTCAAAATAATTGGTTTCACATCGATATTCCATCAGCAGTACCCTAAATATTTCATATTCCAAGGGAAGAGATGTTTCACATCTCTTTCGAGATACCTTTGTATTTTCTCACTGATCATGAAGCACCAAATGCTCCCACTGGTTGCTATAAGTTGGATTGTAACAAAGATTTTATCTCGTACATTTAAGTTGCACATAACTTGGTTAGAGCTAGAGGCTGGAGCAGCTGAATGAAGATGAAATCAAATGGCTTTCTCAGGGCTTTCCAACTTCTTGTGGAGTCAGTCTGGCAAATTCAGAATACATTGAAGATTATCATATGATTTCACATTTAGCATGTCCAATAAATGGAAAGAACCAGATGCAATAAAAGATATTTCCACTAAAAGAAGGAACTTGGAAATATCTTTATTTCCCTGACCCAAGTTTCTCCTTTCAGTGGAAATATCTTTTGTTGCATTGTAGCTATTTCAATTTATTGTACATGCTAAATGTGAGAACATATGATGATATTCAACATATTCTACATTTTCTAGTCTGAACCTACCACAAGAAGCTGGAAAGCCCTCAGAAGGCCATTTGGTTTCATCTTCATTCAGTGGCTCCAGCTCTAACCAAATTATGTGGAACGTAAATGCAGGAAATAAAATCTTCTTGATGATCCAACTTACAGGAACCAGTGGAAGCATATGGTGCTTCTTGACCAGTGAGAAAATATAAAGGTATCTGAAGAGAATAGTGAAACATCTCTTCCCTTGGAATATGAAAATATATAGGGTACTACTGATGATGGAATTTCGATGTGAAACCAACTATTTTGAAAAATGGATCAACTGTGATACCTTCCTTCTCAGCGTAGTCGTCAAGTATTTCCACCGTATCAAAGTTTTATAGCATGTTATCCGGAATCAGCACATTTTTTTAGTAGACCAATGCCTGTACAAGGACCAAACTTCCCTCTTTCTAGGGAAGATTTGAATAACATCTCTATCCCCTTTCACCCACTTGACCTTGTGAGAACAAGAATTGAGTATCTTACTGATTTCTTGCTTGCCTATCCTAAAACCTCTACTAGTCTAGAAGAAGCCATAACCAACCCAATTAATTGGGCCAAGTTTGGAGTTGTTTTTAGAGTTCAACAAGTTGAATCACAATTTAAATGGATTTTTAGATATCATATTGTGAATCAAAGAATTATAGTGCAACATGCCATC
>JAPFFP010000113.1:11710631-11723575 GCA_026153255.1 Solanum medicagineum | reverse complement strand
ACTCCAATTTAATTATACACGTCAAATTCACTTGACCACATTCATACGCCATAAATTTTACCTAAGTTTAGATTTCATGACATTCACAATAAATTTTCCGATTGGACAATTGACCTCCATTTAGCTAATTACGGGGTCTGACAATCTAAGGTGACACGAATCCTATAGTGCGAAGTTAAGCTAAAAACATTCTTAACGTTTGAGTTATAACATAAGATTTTATAAAACTTAGATGGACTAGTGACTTTTAGGTTGCATATACATGCTAGGATCGATTCCTAAGTATTAAAAGTATATTAGATGTGATTTCGAGTCATAAGGGATCTTTTACATCAAGTCAAGTCCAAAGAATTTCTAACAACTAAATTTTCATATGTGTCGATAGAAGGGTCAACTTCAAATGACCATATCTCCTAAAGTATAATGAATTAGGTGACCCATAATATATCAAATCGAAGATAATTGAATTATCTTTCCAACGCTCCAATTTTGCTTTAATCAGAGTTTGGAGTAAAAAATTATGACTATTTTAGTGAAAGAGTGCAGAGTTGTCTGAAGGTCCGTGCCCGGAGTGGGTCGCGGACCTGACGCAGACCCTTACTGGATAAGCTATGGCGTTTTGTTTTCTTTTAATTTTGAGGGTACTTTCATCCCAAAACCTTTGGGGGTCTATTTAAGGTCCCAAAACACATAAAACATCAGTTTTCATAATTAAAAACCCTCTCCTTCATTCCTAAACATAAATGCTCGAGAATCATCAAAAAAGTTATCAAGTTAGGATTAGTTTCCAAGATTCCTCCTCAAGGTTTTCAAGAAGACAAATTCAAGAATCCCAAAAAAGGATTTCATGATTCTTCTTTTGAAGAATTAGGGTTCTTCATCAAGAACTCTAAAGATTCTAAGTCAAGAATTCAAGAATCAAAGAGAATTACTTCAACCAATGTCCTTCCAAGTTCTTTCACTTTAACAGAACTACCAAGATTGAGGATTTTCTCCAAGAAAGCGAGTATTTATCAAACTTCAATGGTAATATCAACCTTTCAGATATATAAGGATACTCATAGCGTTGGATTGAGTTCCACGTGCCCCATATGTTAGTTCTCCATAATTGAGTTCAAGTAGAGTCATACCCTAAGTCTTGAATTCTAAATGAGTTAATTGCTCTTCCATTGAGTTAGATATATTCATGCACTAAGAATGTTATTATTTTTATATTTTGTAATGTTGGAATTTTCGTTCATGGATACTTTCCCATGAACCATAATAAAGTTGATTCCTAGATATTCTTTGATGGTGAGATTTATGATTTTTCATAAATTAAACAAGTACTTTGAATAAAGGTTTCGCATGTTCTAGTAAAGATGATGACTTTTCTATGCATTAATGAAAGAGTAATTTAAACTAATATTGTATATGTATTTTATTGAGTCCAAAGAGTTATATTTAAGGAACACATTTTGATGAGATAATGCATGATTTAATGAGTTTTGAAGAAAAGCATGAGATTTACTAAATTTTTCTTCTAAATTGGGGTCTTAAGTTGAGATACTACATTTTAATTGTTAAATTAGTTAAGCCCTGAAGTTACTACGAAAATCTATGACGTTCGAAATCTTGTTTTAAACTCAAATAAAGCATAAGTTTTTATGAATAGTGAAGCTTGAAGCCTATGATTTTAGACATTTTTGAGAAAAGTTAACAGAAAGTTAAGTTGGACTAAGTCCCAAAGAGAAGAAAGTAATACTTTGAGCAAGAATATTCTTTTAAGTATGAGCATATAATTAATAGTTTTGGGAGTAGTATTGAGCACCGATATGAGTGAGAGTAATAATAATAATTTGAACTCATAAATTATGTAGCCAGCATAACATAGGATTGTAGCAAGGTACAACTCCTCACTTTCCACTGAGATAGCCCAATTTTGGGATGAATCCACTCTCCTAGTTTTCGTTCCTTACCCCGACAAAGTATAGGACAGCTCTGGCAGTGTGGGCAAGATGTTATATCCTCAGGAAGCTCAAAGTGATGGTTGTCGGTTAGAGAAATTCCCCAAGAAGTAAAGTTAATTATTTTACACACTGAGATTTATGATTTCTTTATTAAAGTATTTCTTTTTATTATGTTGCACATTTAATTGAATTGAGCTATTTGCAGAGCTAAACCTTTGAGTATCATAATTTTTATATATTGAGTTGTGTTCATTAATTCATTAGAGTCAGTATTTATTTAGATTAAGTTACACTTTGAAACAAGTTCAAAAATATACGTTTTACTTGCATGACATACTTTTGTCAATTAAGCTATCTCAAAGTTCAAATTTAAAGTGAGTATCATGTTCTTAATACTTTTTGGCCAACTTATATCTCGTACATTTCACGTACTAATGTCACTCGACGCTGCATCGTTTCATGATGCAGGTACAAGTTTTAGAGATCCTCAGCATGCAGTTCGTTGAAGATCTATTCAGTCACAAACAGTGGTGAGACCTTCTTACTTTCGGAGGAACACTTTTTATTTTATTTCATTCTTTTTTTTATTGTATTCAGGAAGCCTTGAACATATCTTGGCACCTTCTTATAAGTTGACAGAGGCTTCACAAACTGAGTTACATAGAGAATAGTAGAGTTTGTCTTACTTTCAGAGTCAATTTTGAAGAACTATTATTATTTACTTCAAGTGAAACATTGAGTTATTTTAATACAAGATATAAAATTATTTTACATGAGAATTTGTATGCTTGAATACTTTATTTTGTTTTATTAAATCTTCCGCTAATTGAATAAATGAGTTGAGCTAAGTGGTTTGCTTGGGAACCAGCAATGGTTTCTGAGTGTCGGCCACGTTCAGGGTATAGGCTCGAGGCGTGACAAACTTGGTATTAGAGCACAAAGCTTAAATGTCCTAGGGTATCTATGAAGTCGTGTCTATAGGATCTTATTTATTGTTGTGAGGGCCCCACTTTTATAAATGAGGGACTATTGAAATTTAAGAAAAGTTTCCCTTCTTTCAGAATCTGAATCATGCAATAGAGCTAATTCCTAAGAAATCTACGATAATTCATGCGTTGCTCTAAATCCTTCAATTATGGCTCACCCACGAGGTGATAGAGATAGTGATGTTTAGACCCTTATCGATGAGTTCCTCTGTGATGAGTAGTCAGAGTGGTAGAGAAACTGTACTGGGCTTGAGAGAAGCTGACTAGTGTGCTAAGTTTATTGACTCGAAAAAGTGCACTATTACTCGTATGAATTGTGCATCTGAGTTAGTTCTAGATGTACCCAAACCCTCTTTTCCAAAACTTGCTTCCAATGTTACTCATGAGAGAGAGACTTATATCTCTAAAGAGTTTAATGCTACCACTTAAGAGCAAGATGTAAGGTCTAATAAACCATGAGTAGAATTGAATCATCCCAGAGTTAGAAAGATAATGATGGGGAAAAAAGGACGAGATAGCTAGAGTGATGGTTGATTGAGGCATGTAGTTAGAGTTATGTACCTATTAGGTAAGTAGTGAGGTGATAAGTCGATTTCCATAAGTTTGATGGAAAACTCGCAATGTACCCTATGATTTTCATGATGAGGTATAGAGGAAGAGTTATTGTTAGAATGTGATGGAATGTACTCAACCTAGAAAGAGGTTTATGTTGATGTGTCATAGTATTATTAAGGGCAAAGTATAGATGTTGAATAGGGGAACAAAGTGCTTTTAATGTGATAGATCTAAACTAGGCTTATGATTACGAAGTGAGAGACCCATGAGATTCATAAAGTTATGAACTTAGCCAGATAAGGAGGTATAGTGAATGGTTGAATGGTACCTGAGTTGTGAAGATAGGATGTGGATTGATTATTCGCTATGAGATTTTAGTAAGCCTATGTTATAAATTTTTACCTAGTAATTACAAGTTGGTATAATAAGAGAGAAACTTGTGATGCACAAGTTAGCACTAGACCGTAAGCTTGAACTTTGAATAGTGTGAAAAGGAGATAATATTATGACAGTGACAGTCATAGTTGGAGATTTGCTTTAAGAGACTTGCCATAGTATATCTTTGAGATTAAGATATTGACTTGCAAGGAATATGATGCTATGAGTACAATGTTGTTACCCCTTAAATGGAAATAGTATATATATTAGATAAATCATTAGATAAGAAGAGGCTTAAGATGTGTATCTATGATAGTGTAAATTATGTGAAGCTCTAAGTTATGACTTGCTATGGACTATAGATAGTACAATTGAGTTATAATATGGAGGAGGCTAATGTAAGTAGTCTTTATAAGCCTCGGTAATTAGGTTAATGCGGACTAATGCATAGATGATGATTACTTGTCAATGATAATCCAAGTTGTCTACAGTCAAACATATAAAAGCATAGAAGTTGAGTGTTAGAAGACTAACAGAAGAGGTTATGTCATAAGGGTGCAAAAAGGCAACTAAGTATGCCAATAACAGCAGCAAGTATAGAAAAATGATAATAGAAATAGAAGGAACCTAAGAGTGGTCTCTTAGAAGAAAGTCTTTGTAGCGATTTTGTATATATTGATTATAGTATAATAGAAGAGTTTAAGATGTTCTTGGAGATAGTGGTGCCCTGACCGTGTGAAGAGCTATACTTATAACTTAGTAAAGAGAATCATTTCACAAACTTAGAGAGATGACCTTTATCCTAAGGGGAAGATGAGGATGTAATGAACCAAGGTAGGTCTTGATCTTTTAATAGTGATGAGTTGATCAGATGAGACATCCATATTTTTCCATCTCATATGTTCCTTATACTTCAGTCAAGGTGATATTCCATTCTTGTCTTATGTATAAGTATCATGCCCATGGCCTAGTCTCATGCACCTCATGTTGATTCCCATCCATGTTGAGTTTCAAAATAAGAAGTGATCTTACCTCATAGATCTAAGAGTTCCTAGTCCTATGTTGAATGAGATGTGACCTGATTTTTACACTGCGTATAGTTCTGTGGACTCAGAGTGAGTTTTGATAGATGAGGGAGATTATACTTCATTATGAATGTCCTCAAATAAGATTTCTTGATTTAATCGTACAAATGATCTTTCGTTCCCAGCCCTTTGAGTGGTCTTGCTTTCCAATCTTGATAGAAGTGCTGATGATAGTAGAGGAGTGATAGTTGATGAGTCGAGAGTTTGATTGACTGATTGAGTGAGTTTTGAGAAGAGTTCTCATTGTTATTTGTACCTTGATATCTACCCTTACTCATCATTCCAGGATGAATGATCCCAAGGGAGAGATAATGTAACACCCCAATTCTTTTTTAAGCTGAAATTGAGCCATCCTTCATATGATATAGAATTTTTGACAATGATTCTAACCTGAGTATAAGTGTTAAAGTCAATTTTTAATGTGGGAATAGAATTGAAGATGATCTAAGGTCACACGAACTCTCTAGTATGAAGTTAAATTAAAAACTTTCTTACCGTTTGAGTTCTCACATAAGATTTTATAAAACTTAGATGGACCAGTGACTTTTAGGTTGCATATACATGCTAGGATCAAATCCTAAGTATTTAAATGGAATAGCTTATTAATTTTTTGATTCGATCAATGTGAGAATTATCCGTTCAACATCTTGAATTCATGAGTAGATAAGAAAAATTCTTTCATTATCATTCATTTTTCCTTGAGAGATTCCGATGAATCATAATTCATCATTTTCAGAAAACTTGCATGAAATCCTTGTCAATTCATGATCATAATTTATGGTGAAAATTAGGGTAAATTGCATGGATTCATAGGGGATCAACTTTAAATTATGTAAGTTTGATGAAATCATGTATAATCATGTAGAACAATATCAATTGAATCATAATTGAAAGAACCCATAATGAGAAGAATTTAAATGAAAAACCTTGAGATCATATAATTGATGTCAATTCACATATGATTAAATCAATAATACTGAGTAAAAACATAATTGATACAATCCAATGTTAAACCATCAAACCATAGGTTCCTACATTGAAAATTTCATGAAAAGGTAGAGAATTCTTTTAGGTTTCATGGATGAAAGGAATCTATGAATGAATAACCACATACCTTGGAAGAAATCTAACCTTAGAAGTGAGAGAAGAACCTTGGATCCTTGGAAACCTAGCTTGATGAAAAAGATGACCTTGGAAGAGAAAACCCTTGGGAGAATTGATTGAATGGAAACTTGAAATTAAAGGTTTAAATCCTTGAACCCCTAGCTTGATGAAAAAGGAGACCTTGAGAGAGAAAAACTTTGAGAGAATTTTGTGTTTTGAGTGGACTTAGGAATAACTTAGAAATGACTAGCTTTAATATTAAAAGTATGAGAAATATCTAAAATAACCCTGAGAAAAATTATCGCTCAATGACCACGAGGGGCATCTATAGACCGTGGTTCCTTTTACAGACCATATATGCCCATCCGTAGAAGTCAGACTCAAAACTAAGTCTCAAGTGTTTTTATACGAAATCCATTTTATGAGCCATCGATGTAAGTAAGACCCGTAGAAAGCCCTTCGTAGAAGTTTAAGTCAAATTTCTGAATCTCTGAAGCTAGATTTACGACCCTAGATTATGAATCGTAAAAAGATCTACAGACCGTCTTGTTGGTCCATAGAAAAAGTCCTACAACCTTTTAAATTTCACTTTTTAATACCTCATTCCACGACCATGATCTATGACTCGTGGTTCTTTACATGGGCTACAGAACACTTCTGTAAAACTCACCGTGAAACCAAAATATTTTTAATTATTGGTGGTATGCTATTTACTTTTTCTATGACCTGTATAATCAAACACGAGTTGTAAACTTCATTCGTCCCGTCAGAAGCTATATTTCTACTCTCAGTATCTCGTTCATGAGGATCATTTACGACCCATAAAAACTTCTACGGGTTATAAAAGTCCTTCGTCAAACATGACCTTTTCCCCAAATCTTTCCGGACTTTCAGGACATTTCCACAACCCCCTGTCTATAGCCTATAAAGTCATCTACGACCCGTAAACAGGTCTTGTGGAACCTTCACCAGAATTTTTTTTTGCATGTTTTTCTTTTTATTCTTACTTTTCAATTTTCGAGCTATTACACTTTTAACACAAGTGCAAATTTATCATAATAATATTATGTATTGCTATAAATAATAATGAATCAAAAATATCTCTAAAACAATAATTTTTTTTTGGTTTCCCAAGGTATAATCCTCCGTTACACGGTCAACGCACTAAGCGATAGGGAACTGGTCACAGAGTTTTTTTCCCATTTACTAGAGGCGGGGATCGGACCCTCAACCCTTGCTTAAGGGATGAGGTGCTGAACCACCACACCAACCCTTGTGGTTTAAAATCAATAATTATTTCTTAAAAAGTATCCATGGAAATAGTTTTTTTTAATACAAAAGTATTTTAAATTTAACACTGATGACATAAGCACTGTTTTGTCCTTAATGGGAGTCAGATTACAGAAATGGCACTTGGACTGCATCTTTCATTCTGGATAGTTGTATCTCGTTTCTCGGTGGTCGTTTGTAAGCCATGACAGGGGTTTGTGTACGGCTTCCTCAAATCTCTGTCACATATCTCAGATTCTCACCCACTCTAAAGATAGTGCGCTGCTTTTCCACATCGCAGTCGGAACCTGAAAACTTATCTCTGGAAAGCAACAAATGGGAGCCTTTCATCAAAAAGAAAGTTGTGATGCGCGTGGGATACGTGGGCTCTGATTATCGAGGTCGTCTCGTTTTCTCCACAAGCTGTTACACTGAAATAGATAAACGTTTTATCCCTAATATCGTTTAATGCAGGTTTGCAAATGCAAAGAGATGAACATCAACTGTCCAGTAAGATATTATTTCCCTTCTGTTATACATTTAGCTAGTGCTTCCTCTGTTCTGAAGATGAATTCCAAATTTACTCAACTATAGCTTAGCTTGACATGAATGGCTTTTTCTTTTTCTTTTTTTTTTATAACCGTGGTGTCCCGTGCCCGCTTTGCGGACCCTATTCCACGGCCCTGACGCATGACTGGGTAACACATCAGTGGCCCTGGGGGTTCGATCCTGTGACCTTGTGGCATTTTTGCCCAAGGTTTAACCATTGGACCAACCCCGAAAGGGTTGACATGAATGGCTTGTTGTTGCCATAAAGAGTGCTTCTAGAGTGTTAGTGTTATTGTCAGATGTTCTTAGATGACCATGAAATAGCATTTGATCCCAATATGAAAACAAATGCAGTGGCACTCTTCCTTTCGTCTAGATCCCCTGTAATCATAAGCCCATCGACATTGATTTTCCTCCTTCTGTGTATGGAAAAACTTGACTGGCTATGCCTCACATATAGCTCAGAATGTGCTTAGGTGCAAGAAGATAAAATTTGTTTAGGTTTTTCCATTTACGTGCTGATAAGCTGATTGCTTACGTATGTCAAGTGAGCATTGGAGGCAGCAGACTTCCTACTGTCTGATTGTTGTTGAATCCATATCTTTTTGTCATGCAAAGTTGTTTAATTTTCATGCTAGGATTGAATGGTGCGCAAGTTGGATACACTATGATTAACTAGCATTTCTTACACATATTGGGCATCAGTTTTGAACTGTTAATTTTTTTTGAGACGGAGTTTTGAACTGTTAATTGCATATTAATGTAATTGCATAATGCCTCACGAATAGGTGCAAACACTTTCTAGCTCTCCTATTTGTATCCTTTGCTACAAGTCTTACTTGATTTTTGTCTCTGTCTTCATTTTTGTCTTGAACACTCACTCTCCTAAACTTTTTTTGACCTTTGGCGGTGACTTTGAGCTCTTTTAATGGTTGGCATCTCCTCATTTTATTGCCTACTTTGAATGCGGTCTGACAGTCTTTCAGTTTTTTTAGCAAAGTCTGTCTTCTTCAGTTACCTCATAATTTACTGTCCAAGCAGATCTTACTTTGGTAAGGTCGCAGGAGTAGCTATGCATGACTAGTTAAGGCTCCTTAGGCTAGTCTATATCATGCTGCTTTCTCCACCATGGGTTTGCCGTTTGGCATCAGTAGTTTTAGGTATATGATGCTTTGCGTTGTGTTTGTTCCACTGCTAAAGCTCTTCTAAAAGATTTCATGCTAATTTGCTCGTCGATGTACTGAGGCTGGACAGTTTTTGTAGAATTTTCTAGTGAAGAATCACACACTTCTCTCCTTTGCCATTTAGTTTTTCTTTTTGCATTTGGTACATGTGCATTAGCAATGCAAAATAAAATTTTAAATAACACCTATCAAGAGTTTTACCATTTCAAGTTTCTTCAGGTGTCATGTTTTACATAGCAAATGTTGGACTCCTACTTAGAACATGCACACTCAATGCTGCTTCAGGCTATATTTTTTTCGTCTCATAATCCCGGTAGACTTTCACCATATTCATGATTCAGTTTTCGTCACATATTCATTTTGTTGTGGAGTGTAGATCGCCGTTATCTATCTCTTAATCCTGTTAAACTCATAAAATTTTGAAAAATACTGTAAGTCATGCTATGGTTCTTCCAGCTTTTTTATTTTTTGCAATTTATTTAAACATCTTGAAAGATATGGATTTTTATCCAAAAATTAATCCGAGGTTTTCTTCTTTATTCAATCATAAATGTCGCAAATTACCTTTTTCCACCATTTGAAGTTTGGTTATAGACTAATATTTATTTCAGCGGACAAGTTCTAGCACTTCTCCTGATTTTTGAGACCCTCTTTTTCAGATAGCTTCCTTGTGCTTCTTCGATGACACTATCTTCCCAAATACCAGATCTAGTAAATTTGGAATACCAATAACTATGTTGTACTGTAAAGTTTTCTGGTCCTCGAAATTCAAGTGCTCATATCTAAAATGTCCCAACTAAGCTTTCTCCTTTAGTTGATAATTTATCTTTAAACAAGACAATGGAAGTGTGAACCATCTTTTTTGTATTGTCCCATAACAACTGGCATATGACACTTCGTCTTCTCGTTGTTTGGCCTTCAATGAGTTATGCCCCTCTCCATCAAAGATGCTTATGCTAGATGGATATGTGGAGAGCTGACAACACCATCAAAAGTATCGGGAGGATGACCCCAACAATATCTTTTAGGAGTATTTCGAACGAGAGGAACCACGGATGCTTTGATGGAATATCAATTCTTACAAGTACCATTAAGCCTAGGTGTTTAGTTAGTCTTTTCAATTTGCACTCTCTCTCCCCCATAAACAGTACGGATAATTTTTGGATTTTGTTTAGTTCCCTACTTTTAGAACATAAGGGTTTAAAGGTTTTTTTTGGCTGCTTTACAGGTTTTTGCTCAGTTAGCTTCATGTTTTTCTTTTCTATTCGAAGCAACTTTATTTTTATCTGTAACCGCTGCATCTATTTGATACCATTTTTTGGCTAGGGGTTCATCCAAACCCCCTTCGGCGGAAAATTAAACTATTTATGCATAATTAAAATAAATTTTTATATATATAATAGATGTCAAACCCCTTTCGGCTATTCGTGTGCTTCTTTAGATTTTGAACCCCCTTAATTCAAATCCTAGTTCTGCCATTATAGTTGGACATGTCCTATTATGGGAAGTTTCGAGTTATCTCCAAATTTCACATTGTCTCTGAAGATTTCTCTTTAGTTGAAGAAATTTTCTTGTTACCCCGCATATTGTAAGTGCAACCCAAGTGCCACTTGTGTTTGGCAGTTACCTTTTAATTGTTTTTCTTTTCGAACATCTTTTACTTGACATGCATGATACAGTGAAGTTAAGCTGAAATTAGATAGGACTACTTTACCTAGATGTAGACAACTAGGATATTTAGGTTTGATGGTAAAATAGACTGATATGGCATAAATGAAGAAGTTTAAAATAAGATTTTTGAACAGAGAAATGCTGTCCGAGTAGTATGTGATAAAAGAATATTCACAAGAGTAAAAGGCAAATTTATATAACTGTAAGACTAACAATATTGTATGACAACGAATGTTGGGTCTCTAAGGTCCAAAGTATTCACAATATAAGTGTTACAACATTGCGGATGCTAAGGTGGACTTGGTCACGACCCAAGCTAGGACCTCGACGTGACACGACGATTGGATCTCGAGGACACCCACAATCAAGCCTCTTTATCATTCATTGCATACATATAGTAAATGAAGACATTTGATAAATCATAAAGTGGAAGAAAATCTTCAAATAGAATCTAAGGATAGAAAATAGATTCAAGTAAACATGGCTGAATAAACAGAGTTGCATCATCATCTTTGGTCCAACATGCCTCTAAACTATGATCTGGGCATAGGACAAGCCCTAGCTGACCGAAAACATGAAGTACAAATATTGTCCAAACATAACAAGAAAACATAGTGGGTTCGTCCTCGAATCATGAGGACTCACCAAAAGTACTTCAAGTTAGAAATCCAAACAAGCCACGTGGGGAGTGAGAGTGATCATCCGACCTTACATTTTAACAGAATGTAGGCAAAAGAAGTATGTGTTAGTACATGGAAGGTACTAAGGATATGTGCAATGCATGGAATAATACAATATATGTGCAACGACCAAGTTAAAAGTATGATAAGTAATGCCTTTATTACATGAAAATGAATAATAAGTAAGGTCAATGCAAATTAATGGTCATAATGAATGTTTGAAAGGACATATGTAAATAGAAATCATAGTCATGTGTGGTATATGGGAGTTATAACATGGAATTCCGATGGTAACCCTACATTGGTGAAAGGGGAGACTACTTGTCAAGGTAGACTCGTTAAGGACATCATCATAGTCATCATATGCTATATGTGGATCCACCGTACTAAATAGGCCCTTACAGTGGCATGTAGTTTGGGACTAGAGGTTGCTATTAGGACTCCCTTAGGTCGCTCCTTTTGAGCTTCCGGACCGAGCCCCATCTCAAATCTTCTCGGTATTAAATCAAATCCCAACGGAATAATAATCATAAATCATAAAGTCAATAAGTGAATCATGGGGAAAGGCAATATCTAATTACCAATCCAATTTCATCACTTCATCATAAATTCATCAAATAGAGTAGCTCATTAAATTTGACTTGATCAATGTGAGAATTGTACTTATCAACATCTCGAATTCGTGAGTACGTGAGTAACTTTAAAACTTTGATTCAATCATTATAGAATTTTACTTATCACATCTTGAATCCATGCATAATTTCTCACCATTATTCATTTTTTCATAAGAAACTTTATTAATCATATTCACTTTTCATAAAACATGCATGAAATCCTTAATAATTCATGATCATAAATCATAGTGACATCGAGGGTAATTTGCATGGATTCACAAATACTCAACTTGAAATCATGAAATTTTAATGTTTCAAGTTTTTCTCTCCAAAAATTCTCTCAAGCACGAAAATCGAGATAGTTCTCTCTCCTACCTACTAGGAGTGTAGAACCACCCCTTCCGGTGGCCTTGGCACCGGAAAACTTTCCCCTCATCACTTGGTTATTCACCTTACATGTTAACAAACAACCTCGTCTTTCTCTCTTTTCGATCTACACCATGGAAAATGACACAATATTTTTTGCGATGGGTTTCAAATCTTTTGACATCTCGAGAAGCTCATCTCGAGGAGAAAATTGATGCGACTGGACTGGACGTGGAAGGAAGAGGATGAGCAGATCAAGTTTTAGTCAGAGTACAATGGAATGGCTATGCCGGACCCTCAAAGAAGCCTCGAAGTTCAAAGGCAACTTTGTACGAAGATGGAAACGACAGGGACTATCCACTCAGTTGTTTTGTGCAAGAAACTTCAACAATAGGGGGAGATATATAGGTACAATCAGTGTACGAGGCAGAAATAGAGCAGTTTTAATTGTCCCAGAAACAACATGCAATGTAGGTTGTATTAGTTTTCTTATTTATGAACACCCATTGGGATTTGACATTATGAATGATTTATGACACCCACACTATGCATGC
>JAPFFP010000113.1:11695500-11710531 GCA_026153255.1 Solanum medicagineum | reverse complement strand
CCCTATAATTATGGAATTCCTATAATTAAGGAAAAATCCCTATAATTAAGGAATCCCTATAATTAAGGATTCTAACATACTATCTTGGGTACATATATATCTTTCTAAGGCTTAAGGCTTTTTCTTTTACCTAAAGATTTCTCCAGAACTCACTACCTTATTACTACCTTACTTGGGTACGTAACTGCAACTACATATTCTACTCAATCACTATCTCTATTCTTTTAGTTACCACACTTCTAAATTCATACTTCTAATTCAAGGCAATTCTACTGTTCACGGTTCACAACACTCAAATCACAATATCTTTCAGGTGACAACACTACCCAAGCTTTCGAAAATGCACTAGTCCCCCCTTAAAGAAAACAAGGTTTAGAGAATGGGGTTTGAGAGCACAAATTGCTTGGGCTCAAATGCATGATTTAGGTGAAAAAGACCAAGGATGCATCTTTTTGAATCAAATAAAGTTAAGCGCACTAACGGGTTCCTCCCAAGCCCTTGTACAGCCTCTTAGTATTCTGCTGGCTCTATCTAGGGTAACTGTATAATAAGAATTTGAGCTTTACTGTTTCTATACCTTGAAGATGAGGCATAGTTGTGGAACTTGTAATAGAATTCTCAGATTGGAGCACCTCTGGTAAATCGATCATAACTTTTTACTCTGGATTCGGATTTACGAACAGTTGGTAGCGTTGGACTCAAAAGTCCTGTACTTTGATAGGTAATGGGACACATAACTCTTAATATTCTAACGGATATAGTTGTTTGAAGTTGACTTAAGTAAAATCTTGTACCGAAACTCAATTAGTAAAGAAGTTTTAACTAAACGTTGTGATGGAGGATTCTTATGACCTTAATACATCTCCAAATCTCTTTCCACACAAAAGAATTGACCTTAA
Source organism: Solanum medicagineum (assembly GCA_026153255.1). Lineage (NCBI taxonomy): Eukaryota > Viridiplantae > Streptophyta > Magnoliopsida > Solanales > Solanaceae > Solanum > Solanum medicagineum. The sequence goes on along the minus strand of JAPFFP010000113.1, from coordinate 11,709,632 downwards.
GACCTTTGTACAACTAAAAATCATCCAATTCGGGTCTATATGCATATGAGAAATGGTTTGGTAACTTAGAAATTTTTGGGGTGTTACAATCAAAGAATTATATATCTCATAAGATAGAGAATAAATGAACTACGAATGTATATATTCATCAAGATCTAGACTAAACATTGGCTTGAACATGTTACTGGAAAACAATAAAATGGTCTCATGATCAGTTAACAAGCTGTTATTTATTGAAATAAATTGATATTTCTCTCCTGTATACTATGAGACAATTCTTAAAAGATTTGACTTGAAGAATAATACTTTATCAGAAGTTAATCTGTTGCATATATCAATTACTTTCCAATCTTGAAAGGGAGCCTAGAAGTAACTGGTAAAGTAGCTATGTGATCAGGAGGTCAGGGTCCAAGCCTTAGAAACGGCTTCCGGCGGAAATGCAAGGCAAGACTGCATATTGTAGACTTTTGTGGTCGGGCCTTTCCCCGGATCCTGAACATAGCGAGAGCTTTAGTGCAGCGGGCTTGCCCTTTTTTCCCCCAACCTTCTCTAGGTGAGAGGAGAAAAAGAAATGAAATGGAAGTGCTGTCTTTTTTTTGGTTGAATTTTTCTCAAGGCATTTATGATTTGCTTGACTTATGATATAGTGAAAAACTCTCTCTATTTCTTGATATTTTGGTTCTTGTTATTGGGTTTTCACTTAATGTTACTCATGATATTCAACATAGAAGTACCACCGGAAATGGCTTACATACTAATATAGGACTATTTAGTGATATTTATGAGTGTTAAAAGTAAACATATTATCGAGTGAATTGGAACTTACAGGGGTTTAATGTATACTTGTAAATTTGGCTCATCTGCTTCATGGACGTGGTCTGTTGGAGGAGAATTTTTCTTGGAATTTTGTTCAGTGTTTTGTGTATGGTAATTTGAGTGCCGACCCTGTGTTAATCATCTATTCTTTTACCTGCTGCATAAAACTTGACTTGTGTACATGTTCCGTCAGTTTAGATGTCACTTCTGGGGTTTCACTAAACTATAATAAGTTCTGTAATGCAGCTATTGAAGGTGAACTGGAAAAAGCTATCTTCAAAGCTGGTGGTATTCGAGACAGTAATTTTGGAAATTTATATAAAATTGGCTGGGCGAGAAGTAGTCGAACCGATAAAGGAGTAAGCTAGAGATTTAGAATAACTTCCGCATCACATTTATTTTTGTTTTCCCTCTAAAATGATGTCTTCTCTTGCCATCATGCTGATTATATTTCAAAATACATATTAGGTTCATTCCTTGGCGACCATGATATCTCTTAAAATGGAGATTCCTGCAGATGCATGGGTTGATGATCCAAATGGGATCACTCTTGCTAATTGCGTGAACTCAAATCTTCCGGAGAACATCAGAGTTTTCAGTATTCTACCTTCTAAAAAGTTAGACTCTGTCTCTTATTTCTGAATTGGCCTATGACTTCCACTGTAGTTCTTGTCCAATTGATAACCATAAATAGAAGCACATTTACCTAGAGACTTTTGTTCATCCTGTTCTTAGTTGAGAGTTGAGTTCTCATTATAATTAAGGAAAAACATTAACTTTGCATGTAAGAAGCTTGTAAATGTGCAGATTTCAAGCTTAGAGCTGAAAACAAAAACATATTCTTTCTTTCCGGTGGGTTATAGCAAGTTTGTTGGGCTAACCTAAAACAGGCATAACTCATAAAGTAAGAAAACACTCCCTAATGTACTTCATTGGTTGGAAGGCTACGACATATCTTCAAAAGCATTCTAGTGCAGACTGTTATGTGCATTATGTTTTCTTATCGTCTCTGCTGATCAGTTGTTCAGAGCCTTATGTTTTTATTGGTGCATAAGTTACTTGTGGTATGTGGGTAAACATTACGACTCAAAATCCCTAAGCCGTGATGGCTGTATACCCCAACCCGGTAGGTGAATCATTTTCAATCTTATTCGATTTCCATTCAATTTAAGCAGAAAAACATAAACATGTTAATCATAATAAGTCATAACTGAGTTTCGATAATCATAAATGCGGAAAATGGTGGAAACACACCCGAAATCTGGTGATGTGCATATAAGAGCCTCTTAAGAGTAATCAATATAAATTTGTAAATAGTGATGCACTGTTAGAAATGAAACAAGACAAAAATGAAATAAACAGACCGAGAACCTGGTGTTGTGGATTTGACTGTCAGCTCACCCTGACTCTTTTAACCCACGGACACTCAAAAACGAGCATGGGCTCCACTGGTTAGGGCTATGACATTCTGCTTTTTACTCCTCCAAGCCACGAGATTTTCCAGATAAATGTACAATATCCAGACATTGACCTCCTGTCAGTAGTATAATCTTCCCAATCTGCATCGGTAAAGCTTTCAATGCCCCTATGTTGATGCTTTTTGAAAAACAATCTTTTCCCCAGTGAACTTTTTATATATCTTGGAATCCTCTAGACTGCTTCTTGGTACTCTTTCCTCAGAGAGTGCATTAATCGACTAAGCTTACAACAAAGCTATATTAGGCCGAGTGTGTCACGAGTAAATCAATTTTCCCCTCTAGTCTCTGATATTGACTTTGGTCAACTGAATTTACATCGTCGTTTTCGAATTTTATATTCGTATCAATAGGTGTTTCAGCTTGACGACAACCACTTATCCGCGTCTCTTAGATGTAGCACATACTTCTTTTGTGACACTATAACACCTTCACTTGATCTTGCTACTTCCATGCTAAGAAAATATTTCAAAGAGCCAAAATCTTTGATTTTGAATTTTGAGGCCAATTGTTTTTTTAAGTGATTCATTTCTGACAAGTCATCTTCTGTAAGTATGATATCGTCGACATACTCTATCAGGATGGTTGTCTTCCCCTCCAGATAATGTTGAATGAACATGAATGATGGATGAACATAGTATGATCTGCTTCCCTTGGAGTGTATGCTTGTTTTTTAACACAGTGAGTATACCTCTCATACCAAGCTCTTGCAGATAGTTTGAGCCCGTAGAGATATTTCTTTAGTTTGCACACTCTAGTTCCATACCTTTCTTCAATTCCCAAAGGATCCAAGTAGACTTATTCAAGTTTTTCGTTCAACAATGCATTCTTCACGTCTAGCTTTTGAAGGTGCCAATCAAGGTTGGCAGCAATGGTCAGAATAACCCTGATTGAGTTCAACTTGACAACTAGAGCAAATGTCCTAAGATAGTCAATTTCGTAGGTTTGAGTGAACCTTTTTTTTGCTATCATGTGCGCATTGGACCTCTGTAGGGTCCCATCTTATTTAAATTTGATGGTCAGCACCATTTGCAGCCCACTATTTTCTATCCACGCAGTAGTTCCACCATTTCCCAGGTTTCATTTCTCTTAAGAGCTTTCATCTCTTCTAGAATTGCCTCCTTCCCCTCGGGAACATTCAAAGCATCCTGCACATTTCTTGGTGTCTCCATTCCAGATAATTGAGAAAAAAAACTATATAGTAAGGGCACAAGGTTCTGTATGTCACAAAATTTGACATGGGATGGTTTTATGACTTTTGTTATCCCCTTTATATTTGGCAATTGGAGGATCAAGGTCTAGAGCAACAAGGGCTAAATCAAAATTAGGTTCTACAGAATTACCTTGTATATATATCAGTGAGATCTTGGGGGTGGACATTGGGTTTTGATGAGAGTCATCTTTTTTCTGGGTCTTTGTTTCTCCTCTTATAAACCTGTAATTCCTTTATTTGTTCCCTGTGCTTGTCATTAACTGTATCATGAAAAATGCTTTAATGTCTCAGTTTTCATATTTTCATTATGTAAGTAGGGATCTCTTACCTTATCTAGGTTGTTATTACAAAAAGTACCATTTCCTGTGTCTATCATAAAACCAAGATCATTTTGTTTCTCATTGTGAGGTCAAGAGAATCCTTATTATCCCTTGAATCTTTGCTATGTTTCTCCCTGTGAAGATGAGTGAGTTGCAAAAACAATTGAGATTAAAAAAGGTGACATTTATTGTGACTATAACCTTCTTAGTATTTGGGTTATAACACTTGTATCCCTTTTGACTAAGAGCATAGCCAACAAAAACAAATTTTTAGTATTTGGATCACGTTTACTCCTAGTATGATCATGAACATGAACAAATACACTACATCCAAAGACACTCAAATACAGATCATAGTCAATCTAGAAGTAGGAAAGTATGTTTAAACGTACTCAAAGGGGTTTTAAAACCTAGAACATAGGAAGACATCCTAGGTTGATGTCAAAAGAGCTTCTCCCCAAAGAAATTTGGGAAAACTACACAAAATAGACCTAATGCGAAATTATTTATTCTTGATGGACTCAACCCAAACTATTTATCCCTAATGGATCCATGACCCAACCTATTTACCTTCTAACCCACTTTCCCCTCAACCATGACTTCAGCATGATGCCAACATGAATACTATGAAATAATCCGTGATACTCTGCCAATATATTGATACCCTATTGGTATTATATCTGATTGATTATGTTTTCTTAAGAAATAATAAAACAATTAAAAAAAATTTATTAAACTATATTCATTGTGATACTCCATTGGTATATTGATACCATATCGATATCATTTAAGACTTGAGCTTACTTATCTGTGATATTTCATCGGTATATTACTACCCTATTGGTATCATATAGTTTTGTGTTTTTTTTTAAAGAAATAGAACGATTAAGAGAAAATTATTAAAGTCACAAAATTATTTATTAAACTCTAAATTAGTAGAAAATATATTCTTGTGATATTTCGTCAGTATATTGATACCCTATCGGTATCATATAATTTTGAACTTTTTTTAATAAATAAAATAATTAAGAGAAAATTATTAAAGTCACAAACTTAGTTATTAAATTTTGAATTAGTGGAATATATATTTCTTTTGATACAATATCGATATCATATAGGATTGAGCTTAATCCTCTGTGATACCCTGTCGGTATATGTATACCTATTGGTATATCGTACAAGGTGGGCGACGTCAGAACGCAAATTTTAATAGTAAGGGAGTATATGGATGTAAATAGTTTGCTTCAACGGGGCATAAACTTAGTTTTCTTAAGAAATTTAAGGACTCCACTTGTGAATATTAAGGCTCTAGCTACTTCCATAAGATGTCTATCTTTTCTTCCGGTTACTCCATTTTGTTGGGTGTATTAGGACATAAACTTTGGTGCACTATTCCCTTGAAGGTTTAAAAAATTGCCTAGCTTGTCGTTAAATAACTCTCCCATGATCCTCTGAAATATTTGAATTTTCTCATGAAATTGCGTCTCAACCGCAGCATAAAAAAGCCTCAAACATATATTTTGCTTCTCCTTTGTCTTTCAGTGGGTACACCCAATTTAGTCTAGTGTGATTATAAATGAAACTCACAAACCACCTTTTTCCATTTACAGTTGCTACCCTAGAAGGTTCCTAAACATCACAACGGATTAGCTTAAAAGGTTTTGTGGCGTAGTATTTTGGGATGAAAAAAATGAACGTTTATGTTTTAGCCATTTCATAAAATTCACACTAGTAAGAGGATTGTCATGACTCAAGCCTATAGCCTAGTCGTAACATGACGAATGAGATACGCAAAGACACCTCACCCAAGTCTCTTAGCATTCATCAAGCATTTCATTGGTATTGATCGTAAACAAAGCTGAATTTAAATGGGGAAACGGGGCTAAAGGAGAATCAAACATAGAGTCAATACAAGCTTAAATATTCAATTCTTAGTGTCCAACAATACCTTCTAAAATAGAAGACTTAGAGGGGGCTAAGACATGTTCCTAGCTCATCCTAGAGTAAAAGTAGAGAAAGAAATAAAATGAAATAGTCTAAAAGTCATAGTACATCAAGCTTGATAGAAATGAAGTGATGTCCCCGAACTAGAGGACTCACCAATCAACTTGTCTTGAAACGTCCATAAGCTAGCCACGTGTTGGAGGGGGAGGAGCATCGATCCCTTCATGGTGATATACGTAGGCAAAATATGTGTTAGTTCTTTGAATATACTAAGTATGTGGGATGCAATGCAACAAGTAAATCATAATATCATAATAGATAATATGCATAACCATAACAAGGAAATAAGTGTCATGACCCAGGCCTAGGGCCTAACGTAACACGATGAATGAGGGGCCCAAAGGCCTTCACCCCAGCCTTTTAGCATTCATCAAGTATTTTTAGGTATTTAACAATGATAAAAGCGGAATTTTGAAAGTGAGGAATGGGACTAACATAAACATTCAATCATTGAAATCATGGAAGGACAACAACTCAAACTTTAAATCGTATTGTCCAAACATACCATTTATATAAAAGACTTAGCGGAAGTTATGACATATCCAAACTCTCTCAAGTATAGAAGTCATAAAAAAAAATATCGAAAGTAAAAGTCTCCAAAATACACCAAAAATAAGTAAATGTCTCAAAAATAAATGGCACGAGGGAGGTTAGGTGTACTCCCCAAACTAGAAGATTCACCAAAGATACTAGTCTTGAACGTCGAAAGCCATGTGCTGATGGGGAAGGGGAACGCTGGTCCCCCTATGGTGACATAATGTAGGCAAAATATGCGTTCATTACGTTGGGGTGTACTAAGTATGTGAGATGCAATGCACACATAAAATTGTAATGCCATCATTCATGAAATTGTAATGTCATCATTCAAAACATGCATAACCATAGCTAGAGAATAAACTCAATATGAAGTAAATGATCAATACATCATGTAGGAACACATTTTAAGGTATATAGACATCAAATACATAACTTTGTGGGAAAAGACCATAATCAACATTTAAGACCATGCGAGCTACTACATGGAATCCAACATAGCCTCCTACGTTGGTGCAGGGAGTCCACTTGTCGGGTGGAACTCTGTCAACTTATGCATGCATATCTTAGTTTAACATTGCTATTGTGGATCCACTAGCCTTAGCCTACAAGGGCTTCTATGGTGACACATAGTTAATGAGACGAGGTTGCTTCTAAGGTTCCCTTACCGAAACCCCACCTCAATGCCCCATTCGGTGCTAAATCAAATCCCACGGAATATTTTAACATAGACATATGCATAAACATTTATAAGCTTTGAAACATACTTTGACATTATAGGAGTAACTCACTAATTTGAGATTCACTCAAGTGAGAATTATCCTTTCACATTAAGATCCATCTTAAACATCATTAGAGGCCTCATATCATACTCATGACTTTCATGACATTCATAAACCTTCTTAACATGTTTTAAGGCCCTTATCATTAGCGTCATGTAGGATCTCATCTTAAACTTTGTGGACTTATGCAATCAACTTTAAAAACTGATGATTCAAAACTATTAAGTAATGTCATAGGAATGTAATCATGCAATTTAGCTTGAAAACGATAGGACCTCATAGCACATCATCACATTGCATCCTTAGAGTCAAAATAACTGAAAATATATCAATAAAATATTATTTAAATCATGCTCATGGAACTCATAAATTTTCAAGAACTTAAAGAAAAAGTAAAAGAAAGTTTGTTGGACTTTGTGGATGAAAGGGATCAACAAATCAACTCAAATACCTGATTGAATAGCTTAAGGAAAGGCTAAAAGATTTGGAGAAGTAAACCCTTGGAAACCTTAGCCCTTCTTGCCTTGACTTTGAAGAATTCTTGCCTTAGAAAGTTTAGGGAATTTGGAATAGAGAGAGCGAGAGTGTTTGAGAGGATTTGGGGTTGATAATGGGTAGATTTAGGTTCCAAAATGACGTAGTTTTAGGCTTAGGGTATGGGGGAAGGTTGAAATTGCCCTTCATTAAAATTGCCAGACCTAAACCACGGCCACCGTTTACGGGTCGTAAAATGGTCTAAGGGTCGTAATTAGGGGGTTTTGTCCTGTTGAAATTTAATCCTCAGAAATAGTCTCTGAAACATTAACTACGACTTCATTCTACGACTCGTAGAATGATCTATGGGTCGTAGAATCCTTTCGTGCTTCCTGTCTACACTTGGAAAATTTTCCAATCTTCTGGACCCTAGCTACGAAATCAATTTACGAACCATAAACCAGACTACAACTCATCCTGTGTATTCGTAGTTCAACTTCAGAAACCCAATTTTCATCAACTCAAGGCCTCAAACCACGAACCTCTTTGTACGGTTTGTAATTCCATTTATGGATTGTAAACACCCTTTGTATATTGCCCCCTACACTTATTCAAATATCCATTTGGGCTAATCCTATCCACGAGCCGTAAATGAGGCTCGTACTTTGACCCTGCACATTTCCAGTTCCAATTCTTCTCCACTTTTCGACTTCCTAACTTATGGGGCCTTATAGTAAGCTCAAGAGACAGTAAATGATTGATGCATCATTTAAAACATGGTTTGAAGCAACATAAACATCTCAAGTCATCATATACATACATGATACCATAATCGGCATATATGGCCATGTGAGCTACTACATGGAATCCAACATAACCCCCTACGTTGACTCGGGGAGGCTACTTGCCTGGTAGATGTCACGACCTAAGCCTAGGGCATAGTCGTAACATAATGAATGTGGAACTCGAAGGCGCCCCATCCAAGCCTCTTACAACAACATACTCAGTGGAATCCCACAAGTGGTGTCTGGGGAGGGTAAAATGTATGCAGACCTTACCACTACCTCATAGAGATAGAGAGGTTGTTTTCGGGAAACTCTCATCTCAAGAATCAAGCCCCATTTGCAGAAAATACTAGATAGGAAAAAGAAAAAGAACAAAAAGGGAAAAACGACTAATAATGAAAGCAAATGATAGTATGTAAATACGAAAACAAATAACAGTAAAAAGTAAGAAAAAGGTAGCAAATATAAGAAGGATAATGGCAACACAGGATAAAGCCGACTACTCCTACTAACCTACTATATCACAAGGCCAGATATCATTTTACGCTACTAACCTATTAACCTGCTATCCTAATACGCGAGCTCCATTCCTTTCTGTCTAAGGTCATGTCCTCGGTGAGATAAAGTTTCGCCATATCTTGTCTAATCACCTCCTACCAATACTTTTTCAATCTACCTCTACCCCTTCCAAGTAACCCCTAACTCAAGACTTTCGCACCTCCTTACAGTAGCATCGGTACTTCTTCTCTGCACATGTCCAAATCATCGCAGTGTTGCTTCCCTTATCTTATCAGTCATAAGAGCCACCTCTAACTTCTCCCGAATGGTCTCATTCCTAACCTAATCGCTCTTAGTATGTCCACACACCCATCTCAATATCCTCATCTCCCCGACCTACATTTTCTGAACATATGATTTTTTGATTGGCCAGCGCTCTACCCTATACAACAAAGACAGTCTAACCACTGTTCTGTAGAACTTACCTTTAAGATTAGGTGGTATCTTCTTATCACACAATACTCCATAGGCAAGCCTCCATTTCGACATTATCGTCGATATCACCACTACTCTAGATAATGGATCCAAGACATTTAAAGTTCTCTCTCTTGGGAATGGATTGAGTGTTAAGGCTCACTTCAATGTCTGCTTCATCCTTCACAACACTGAACTTGCACTCGAAGTATTCTGTTTTGATCCTGCTCAGTTTGAACCCTTAGATTCCAAAGCCTGTCTCCAGACCTCTAACCTATCATTAACTTTAGCCCGAGTCTTATCAATCAGTACTATGTCATCCGCAAATAACATACATAAGGAACCTCCTCTTGAATAGATCGTGTTAGCTCATCTATTACTAAGGCAAAAAGGAAAGGGCTCAACACAGATCCTTGATGAAGCCCTATTTCAATAGGGAAATACTCTGAGTCTTCTCCCACCACTGGAACACCCTTCATCTCTAGACATCTCCATAGGATATCCCTCGAAACTTTGTCATACACCTTCTTGAGATCAATGAACACTGTATGAAGGTCCTTTCTTTCCCTATATTTCTCGACTAATCTCCAAAGAAGATGAATTGCATCTGTAGTCGATCGCCCCGAATCTGAACTGATTTTCTGAAATAGACACTTCTTTTCTCACCCTCATCCTCACCGCTTTCTCCCATACCTTCATAGTCTGGCTTAACAACTTGATACCCCTGTAATTGTTACAGCCATTGAATATCACCCTTGTTCTTGTACAATGGAACCATTGTACTACTCTTCCATTCATCGGGCATCTTAGCAGTCTTCATAATAGCATTAAACAACCTAGTTAACCACTCTATAACCTCCTTGACTATGCTCTTCCAATAATCCACTAGAATCTCATCGGGACCAATCGCCCTCCCTTTCTTCATTTTATTTAATAGCATGTCTAACCTCCTCAACTCTGAAACGCCTGCAGTAACCAAAATCTCGATGGCCATCGGAGTGTGACAGCTCACCCAACTCAATATCTCTATCTCCTTTTTCGTTTGAGAGTTTATGGAAGTAGGCTTGTCACCTTAACTTAATGAAAGTCTCTTCCAACAAAACCTCACCCTCTTCGTCCTTAATGCACTTCACATGGTCCAAGTTGCGAGCTCCCCCCCCCCCCCTCTCTCTCTCTTTTGCGAGCCTATACAATCTTTTGTCCATGCCTTTATCACTTAGCTCCACATACAGGTGATCAAATGCTACAGTCTTGGCACACGTAACTGCTGTCTTCGCCGTCTTATATATAACCTTAAGACTTCGCTTTTCATCCTCATCCCTACACTTCGTCCACTTCGTATAAGCCACCTTCTTAGCGTTCACATTACTTTGAACTTCTCCATTCCACGACCAATCACCCTGACATCTACCAAAGGTCCCTCTTGAAACCCCTAGTACCTCGGTAGCTACTTTTCTAATGCAACCAGCAGTAGTGTCCCACATACTGTTCACATCTCCTCTACTTCCCCAAGCCCCTAAACTACTCAACTTTTCTCCCATCTCTCGAGAAAGAGCAGGTGTCAAGCCTCCCCATCTAATCCTTGGTTGGGCATAAATAACCTTCTTCTTTTTTCTCTTAATTTCTAAATCCATCACTAGGAGCCTATGTTGAGTGAAAATATTTTCACTCGGGATAACCTTGCAATCCTTACAAAGGCTTCTATCGCCCTCCCGAAGTTAATTTGAGTCTTAGCTATCGTGCTATGAAAGGTAATCAAGTAATTTTCCCTCTTCAGGAAACATGAGTTAGTAATAACTAACTCAAAGGCTTGGCAAAATCCAAGAGGGACGTCCCTCCTGCATTCCTCTCCCCAAAACTAAAGCTTCCATTAACATCTTCAAACCCACTAGAAGTTGGATATGCCCATTAAAATCTCCCCCAATGAAGATTTTTTTTGTATCAGGTAACCAATTCGAAGTTTTTTCCTGGAAGTTTCAACCTTGTTGACTATGACAACAGTCGCGAGAAAATTCCTGGATCACCCGTGGAGAAGAACCAAAACAGAAAATGACAAAACAAAAAGGACAAAGGAAAAAGAATCGAATCTCACTCATTTTCAGGTAAGCTGGCTCCTTTCTTCAGCTTCAGCCACTCGAATTTTCGATATTCCTTTTTATTTCTCATCAAATGAATGGCATCTTCTTCTGGAAATCCTAGATATTCTTAGCATGATATTGGGAAATCTCATTGCTATTACTCAAACAAGCATGAAACGTGTGCTTGCATATTCGTCCATAGGCCAAATCGAATATGTAATTATTGGAATAATTGTTGAAGACTCAAATGATGGATAAAGCTTATTGGTTTAATTGAAGGGAACTAAGACGATTAGCTTAGCTAGCGTTCCGGGAGAATCTAATCATTTAAGAACTTCGTTGCTACTCTGACCGCCGGATATTACCCATATATGGATGAATAACCGTGAAGTTCGACAATCTTTTGAGGAAGGGGAGTCGACTGACTGACAAGGAACTGACAGAAGGGGAAAAGAGGAGTGAAACCATTCGACAGAGTTGGAAAGGACTTCGCTAATCATAATAAGGTTGGTCTCGCCTTCGTCCAGGGACTCGAACGAGGAGATCGCTGATGCCGACCACCCTCTGTGTACCTCTCACAACCTCATCCAAAACTTCCCAAAAGAGCTTTTTGACTTCCTCATCCAGGCCCACTTGGGGTGCATAGGCACTAACTACATTCACTACAAGACTACCGACCAGTAGTTTAATAAACATTATCCTATTATTAATTCTCCTAACCTCCACTACATACTCCATAAGGTCCTCATCTACTGGTATACCTACTCCATTTCTATCCCTAAAACCACCTGAATACCATAATTTAACCCCGTCTACATCCCGCGCTTTGGTGCCTACCTATCTGGTCTCCTGGACACACGCTATATTAATTTGTCTCCTCTTAAGAAACTTCACCAACTCTATGGACTTCCCAGTAAGTGATCCTATATTCCACGACCCTACTCTTAACTTAAGTAAGCCCGTTCCCCTCTTGCCACCACCATCCCTCGCCCCCCATCCCAACTGACGACATGACCTTAATCCACCATCAAATCCCAACGCCACTAAACTAAAAACTAATAACACAAGACACTATAGAAGATCAAGAAACAATAATCCAACACTACAGTTCAAACGAAAAAATATAGAGTATACTTAACAGTAATCAAACAATCAGGGTCAAAGCTCAAGACGAATAAACGGGATAGTAACTATAGAAATCTATGGTAAACGACCACACAAATGATAAGTAAACTCACAAGATATAATAAGTGGTAAGCATAAAACTATATGATAAATCTAGAAATATATAAGGTAAAGGGCAACACAACACGCAGGAAATATGTATAAGACAAGAAATATAAGGTATGAAATAGAGGTACAATTGACTAGATAATTAATAGAAAGATATCACCTGGAGGTTGTTGAATGTCTCTGGAAAATGCTGGACAGAAACTTCTCTTCGTTGGAATCCTCGCCAGAAAAATGTTGAAAGATTCTCGCTGGAATCTGGAATATGACATCGCCGGAGATGCGTGTTTCTGTCTTCAAACTAAAAGTTAGTCAGAAAAGAAAGGAAATCTTCACCGGGAAACTTGGACGATAATCCGGGAGTCGCTGGAGACGTACTTTTGTCTTCGAGCAGGTCAACCAAAAAACTCTTCCGTTCTTTCCTAGGAGAGGAAAGAAGAGAGATCGGAAAATCTCAAGAAACAAGGACAGATCTGATGAAAAAATCGGCTGATCTGAACCCCTAACCTCGGAATTTGATTTCCTCATCGTAGCCGGAGAAAGAAACTGTAGCTGGAAAGGTCTCAAGGAAATCAAAATTTCGCCGGAAAAGGACAGTCGCCGGAGAACAACAAAGAGACTTCTCGCCGGTGAACAACAAGAGACTTCTCGCGGCAATATCAAAATGAGAAATGGAAAAAAAGAGAGGAACAAAAATTGTAGCTACCGGAAAAGTGCAGTCGCTGGAGACTAGATCATGCTACTAACTTATCCTCAAGTTAGGAAAGAAAACACAAGTGTCTCAACATAACAAATGGCATAAGCATGAATGTAAAGACTTGTCCCTGAAGCATGGGAACTCACCAATGTCTTCACAAGTGATGCCCAAATCTAGCCACAATAGTGAGGAGTAATGTTATCGCCCGTCCCTACCTGGTTAGATCATGTAGGCAAAGAGTATGCGTTAATACGTTCGAATGTATTAAGTATGTAGGCATGCAATGCATCAAAGAAACGTCATAACATAATAACAATATGCATAATCATATCAATAGAAGAATAAAGGACTAGAGGAGATGAATGATCAATGCATCTTTAAAATCATGAATGGAAGCATTATAAAACATTTCATAATCGTCCCTAAACATACATATGTTGGAATAGGACCATAACTGACAATAAGACCATGCAGACTATTACATGGAATGTCGATGTTGCCTCCACATCGAAGGAGGAGTAGCCTACTTGCCAAGACTACTATACCTCACCTTATGGGTTCTACCCCACCTTGGTGAGTGTCATAACATGATGTTATATGTGGATCCACTAGCTAAGCCATATAGGAACATAATCCTATTGCAACACGTAGTTATGAGACTAAAGAACTTACTTAAGGACCCTTAGGGATAGTCCCCCTCACTCAAGCATTATTTGGTGCCAAGTCAAATCTCATGGAATATATAAATATGC
>JAPFFP010000113.1:11677796-11695400 GCA_026153255.1 Solanum medicagineum | reverse complement strand
TTCATACTCAGAGAGAGTCATAACTCATATTGTAGAGAAGGTTTCATAATCATGTAAATCAATTTCATATCGTAAGAATAGTCCATCTACTTAACTTGCATGTAGTATGGGCACACTACCCATCTTATAAACTTGCATAACATTAAGGTCTTAGGTCACCCTCATAATCTTGATCATAAGCATACTTTCATACTTGGAACCTTATTCATGAATCATAGCTTAACATAAAAAATTAGAACAAAATATGGGTTCATGGGCAAGTGAGTCTAAAATCATGAAATTGAATGAAAATCATGTAAGATTAATGCAATCGAAATCAAATTGAATCATAATTAAGAGAACCCATATCAATTTCATAAGGCCTAATCATGTACATTGAAATTTCCTTGTAAATCATTTGAAGATCATGCAACTTATGTAAATCATCATAATTCATTTATAATCAAGGAAAATAATCTTGTAATCATCATAATCCAAGCAATTTGAGTGAAATCATGAAAGCCTATAAAAAGTCATGCTTGAAAATTGAAAATACTGGAGTTTGGATTGGGTTCTATGGATGGAATAGGTACATGGATGAAACCCTACATACCTAATTGAAGAGGCCTTAGAAGAATTGACCTTGATTTTCTTTGAAAAGCTTGAAACTGTATGCTTCAATGATGAAACTCCTTGAGAGAAAACTTAGAATTTTGAGAGAGATTTTGGGAGAGAATGAGTTTGTGGGAGAGAATGAGTTTGAAGGAGAATAAGAGTAGTTTTATTAGACTTGAGGCGGTTAGCGCAGTTATTGAGGTCAAAACGACGTAGTTTAGGGGTCAAACAAATAAGAAATGACCAAAAAGCCCTTCATTAAAATTCTGCCAGGCCTATCCAAGAGCATGATTTATGAGTCGTAGATCCGATTACGACTTGTAAACCATGGTTCGTCTTGGTTAAACTTTTTGGCCTCTGAAAAGGTCTCTGAATCCCCTTCTATGAAACCTCTTTACGGCTTGTCTTTTTTTGTTTTTACGGGTCGTAAAGACATCTCGTGATTCCATCCATACTTAGCCAAATTTCCAATTTTCAAGTCCCTATTTATGATCCTCCTCCACGACTCATAATCCCAAGTATGAGTCGTAAAGTGACCTCGTACCTTGTCCTTCCAACTTCATATTTTACAAAGTCTCAGGTCCCAACACGAGACCTATCTACGACTCGTAAATCAAATCACGAGCCGTTGATGGGCTCGTTCTCTCCGGTCCAGAATTTGTTCTTTCATTTTTCCAAGTTTTTAACCTTTCAGCATATGGGGTGTTACAGTAGAACTCCATCAATTTCTGCATGCACATCTTTTAACTTTAGCTTTTGCTATTATGGATTCACTAGCCTTAGCCTACAAGGACTCCTATGGTGGCATATAGTTAATGAGACTGGACGTTGCTACTTAGATTCCCTTACCAAACCCCACCTCAAGCCCCATTCGGTTCTAAGTCAAGTCCCATAAAATACTTTAAAAACATAGTCATAATCATATACATTCCTAAGCTTTTAAACATAGCATCATCATATTATGAGTAGCTCATAAAACCTTATGATCCATCTAAGTGAGAATTGTCCTTATCACGAGCAGATCCATCTTTTGCTAAGAATTGTCCTTTCACCATCTTTAATAACTTTCACCATCTTTAATAACATCATGAAAAGGGCTTCATCAAATACTTTGCAACTTTCATAAACATCTAATTGAAGGCCCTTATCTTTCATATCATGCTTCATTTGAACATAACATGAACATGGTGGGTTTAATGCATGGAAGCTCTTTTTTTTTTTTTTAAAAAAAATTTTAATGCAAGATTAACAAGCCTAGACTTCATAAAATTCATTAGGTCAAATCATTCATAAAATAACCCACCACAACTTTCAAAACCCTAGTCAGCCATTCATGAAAACTTCTTGTAAATCATAAGTCTCATATTCATATCATAGTATTACATCAATATAACTCATATGATTGAAAATACATCATAATATCAACATTTAAAGAGATTTCATGCAACTCATATAGTTTCCATAACTTGAAAGCTAATAAAAATAAGGAACATACTTGAGCTTTGTGGGGGAAAGGGACCCACAAATCAAGATCCACATACCTTGATTAGGAGCCTAGAAAGGAAACTTGAGTTTGGAAAAGAGAGCTTGAAATCCTAGCTTTCTTGCCTTGAGTCTTGAAGAGTAGAGAGCCTTAGGGAGGTTTGGGAGGAATAAGTTGGGAGTGATTGGGAGTGTGGTGGTAGAGTTGGGGACTGATATGGGTAGAAATAGGCTTAAAATGACGTAGTTTTAGGCTTAGAATGCAAAAAAATATCAAAATTGTCCTAATTAAAATCTGCCGGACCGCATCTACGAACCCGATCTATGGGTCATAGGTTGGGGTTTTGTCCTAGTTACATTTTGAACCCCTAAAACATGTCTCTGAACCCCAATATATGAACATCTTTTATGGCCCGTCATTCATTTTACGGTCGTAAAGACCCCTCGTAAATCAGCCCCAATGCTTAGACTTTTTCACCCTTCCAGGATTCAAACCATGAGTGCATTTTATGGCTCGTTAAAAAAACCACAGCTCGTAAGGGGCTTTCGTCTGGTGACACCTCCCAAACTTCAGAAACCTAATTTTAGCCCTTCAATCTACGAGCCTAAGTCCACGACCCATAATTCCTTTGATGGGTTGTGGACACCCTTTCGTACATTGATCCCAGACTTCAATTTTCACCAAGTCCTTGACCCCCTTCTATGAGGCCTGTCTATGACTCGTGATTAGAAGCATGAGCGATAGATGGGTTCGTACTTCCTGCACTAGACCCCAATTCAGTCACTTCTTCTGGATTTCGACCTTTTAACCTACGGGGCCTTACAAGGATGTACTTTATTCATAAACAACTGAAGTAACAATACTTCAAAATAATGAAAATTGGGATGACTTAAGTCTATAGTTCCATAACATGACTTTATTATCAACTAGAACAAAGTTAAAACAAGATGAACTAAAATTTACTGAATTGTCACCATCTTTGAGAAAATAGAGATCTTCAGACCTAACTTTATAGCATTTCAGATCCTCCTCCTTGAGATCTTATCTTGAAATAAACATGAAATAGACACAAAGATAGCATGACAATTGACGTTGAGTCAATTTGCTGATGAACATAACATTGTGAGACAATTTTGGAATATGAAATGACATAAAAAAGAGTAAAAAAGAGGGGTTAATTTGACTGTCCCTTTTAGCAATTGCTGAGAACCATCAACAGTCCATCTTTTTTATTTCTTGCTAAAGGAGTGTAAGTCAAGGAAAAATGGGAATTCCATGTTATTGTGATCACTAGCTCCTGAATCTACGATTCAAGAACTTATACCAGTTGAATTTGTACTCACAAAAACAAATGGTACATTACCTGATTGGGAAAAGGAACAAATGGGAGTGGAAGGATAGGTTTACTGGTTAGTAGTTGAGATTGGAGAAGTTTGTGCAGTAGTTTTAATCACTCCTTGGTGAATGGTGGCATTTTTGGAGAAGATTGCAGCCTTGATTCTTATAGGTAAATTGAAAGGCCTGGCTTTGCAGCCTTGATTCTTATAGGTAAATTGAAAGGCCTGGCTGCATGGTTGTCTGCCCCCTTATTTTTCCAGCTAGGTGGTTTTCCCATGGATTTTCTAGCAATTCTCGCAAGTGTATCAATATTTTTCGCAAAGACCACATGTTATCTTTTTCTTGTCATTTTCACTTTTAGTAACAGCTAGAGCAGAGGAATCGTATATTTTGCTTCCAGATTCGAGGCTATTTTTAGAACATTTTTCCTTGTTTCTTCTCACTCAATCTCAAAGAAAGTTTCCTTCAAAGTGGGCAGTGGTTTTTTTCCAAGATTTTGTGAACGAAGAAGAGGTGGTAAGAGGAATCAAATTTTGTGCAAGTGACAAGGCCCCTGGCCCCAATAGTTTTCCTATGAGCTTTTATTAGAACTTTTGGGAGATGCTCAAGGTAGATATCATGAACACCATCAGACATTTCCATGACCACCAGGTCTTTGAGAAGAGCTTGAATGCCACATATCTGGCTCTTATCCCCAAGAAGACAGAGGCAATTGAGCTTAGGAACTTTTGACCCATAAGTTTGGTAGGTGGGGTATACAAGATAAAAGCTAAGTTGCTGGCTGAGAGGTTGAAGAAATTAATCAACAAACTGGTTAACAAACATCAGATGGCATTCAAAAAGACAGACAGATCATGGATACTGCCCTTATTGCTAGTGAATGTTTAGATACTAGACTCAGAGGGGCTGATCCTGGAGTTATGTGAAAGCTAGACATTGAGAAGGCATATGATCATGTCAACTGGGAGTTCTTGCTCAATATCTTAAAGCAAATGGGGTTTGGTGAGAGGTGGTTGAAATAGATTGAGTTCTGTATAAAAACTGCTAGGTTCTCCATTCTGATAAATGGAGAACCTATGGTTTTTTCCTTCAGAAAGAGGTCTAAGACAAGGAGATCCTCTGTCCCCATTCCTTTTCATCTTACTCATGGAAGAATTCAGCAGCATGATGAGGGTGGCTCCTCGAAACTCATGGCTGCAAGGATTCAAAATTGGAAGTATACTAGGGGTGGATATGCAGATTTGTGATTTGCTTTATGCTGATGACACTGTTATATTTTGTAAGGCTAAGGAGGAGCAAATTAGAATTATCAGAACGATCTTGGTAGTCTTTGAGGCTATCTCAGGCTTGACAGTCAATTGGAGGAAGTGTTGTATATATCCTATCAAAGTGGTTACACAGAACCAGGTGTTGACTAACAGTTTTGGGATGTAGAATTGAAAAACTCCCAATTGTTTATCTAGGTATGCCACTAGGAAACAATCATAAAGAGCTAGCAATATGGGATGGTATAATTGAAAAAACTATGAAGAACCTGGCAAACCATTCTGATAAACTCTGTATTCGATTATGTGAGAAATATTGAAGAAAAATATTGACTTGTGTATTTACATTACTACATAAAGACCCTATATATAGATACTACAACCTAATCCAAATCCAACTAGGAAACAACATACTATTCATATTCCAATTCTAAATAGGACTATGTAATCCTATTCCTATTCTAATAGATTCCTTACCACTTATGTCATGTCCCTTTTCACTATGCCAGCCAAAGTGGAAGAAAGACTTGATAAATTGAGGAGGGACTTCCTTTGGTTGGGAATCAATGAGGGTAGAAGAATACATCTTGTCAAATGTTAAACTTCTTTGCTGAGTAGAAAAAAGGGGGGGGGGTGGTGGATTTAGGGATCAAAAACTTGGGGCTACAAAACAAGTGTTTGTTGGCGAAATGGTTGTGGAGGTTTGAAAGAGAGGACCAAGCGCTTTGGTAGGAAGTTATCTGTTATAAGTACGGTCAGAATAATCAATGGTATTCCAATAAGGTGAATAACACATATGGTGTCTCTATATGGAAAACTACAAGAAATTGATGGAGTCAATTACAGCACAACATTCGATACAAAGTGGGGAATGGGAGCAGGGTTCTTTTATTGGTCGACTCCTTGATGGTTTCCTATCCAGATGTATATTTTCTCAGTTCTTCTCCAGATGCCATGTTAAATGAGGTATGGTCTGAAAAAGGGTGGAATTTAAGATTTAGAAGGGTACTTAATGATTTGGAGATAGGAAGAGTAGCTGTGATGTTACAAACACTAGATGATTTCAAGGGCACAAATCTGGAAGCAAATTTAATGATTTGGAAACACAATCATAATGGTATCTTGTCAGTTAGTAGATTGTACAATAGGAACGTGAAGGAACTTCCAGGGGAAATCTCTAAGTCCCAACTAAAGTGAGGTGTTTTACATGGCCAGTGGGTAGAAGGGCATGCCTAACTCATGAGAAGCTACAAAGAAGAGGCTTTCAAGTAGCTTCTTGGTGTTCACTGTGTAATGAGACCTATGAGACCAAAAGCCATTTATTCCTCCATTGCAAAGTCACCACTCAACTACGAGCCATTTTTCTGAGCAGAAAATATACAAACTGGACAATGCCAGAATGCACATCAGGCCTCCTTAGTTGCTGGGTGAGGAGCGGGGAGTAAGAGCCAAAAGAAATGGTGGAACATGATACCCTCTTGTATATGGTGGACTATTTGGAGAGAAAGAAACAAGAGGTGCCTTGAAAATACTTCAGAATCAGTGCAAAAGATTAAATGACATTGTATGAAGACTTCCCTTTTTTGGTGTAAAGAGGATAGTATGGAGGATGTTGACAGATTTTAATTTTTTTTTCCTTCCTTGTAAGTTTAGTAGCAGCATTCTCGAGTTAGTTTTTTTGGGTCACTGATGTAAATGTTTTTGGTGGTTCTCAGCATATCCTCATTGCTGAGGAATACAACTTTACCTTTATGGAAAAAAATAAAAATAAATTCTTGGTTCAATCGCTTCAAATAGATATACCCTCTCATTTTCTTCCTGTCTCATTGCTTTTACGCTCAATAGGACACTCTCAGTCATCATTATAGCATTAATGTAATTCTTGCCATGGGGGAACCGTTTTAATTAGAAAATCTGAGAGGCATTTACTACATCAGGTAAGTCTCTCTGACAACCTCCTAAACATCCCCAGCCGTGGGAATAAAATATGGTTTACCTGTCAAAGTCCATGGAGTTTAGTAGCCAAGTGATTACCATCGAGTATTCTGTTCTTCAGGCATTCATTTTCGTGTCTCCTGGTTCAAGCTTTCTAATTTCTCCAGTTATGTGGCCAAGGTGTCGTTGACTAGTAATTGTCAGACGGACAAATTGGGCCCATTCAAAATATTTCTTGCCATTCACCTTGTGAGAAGATATATGAGAAGAATCACTGCCTTGGTTCATTTTTGTCTTGGCCGGAATTTTGTTACTCGACTTCTATCGAGGCTGCTATGTGACGTTCCCATTAAGGCTTGTGTTAGTCATAAGCAACACAAGAATAAAGCTGCTAAATATGATGTATGTTTTGGTACCAAAATTGTACATTCTTATTGATCTGTAGACACACAAATTTGTTGTAGAGAGAAACAAACAAATTAGCAATCTGATCCTTATTCTATGAGATATGAGAATCAAGGGATGATTTTATTTGATCTAATTTCCTAAAATATTTAATAGCATTTAATCTAATTTTATCAGATCAATTTAGATCTTACAAAGTCAGACCTTATCATAGTCGGATATTCACAAATCTATAAATCATAACTTAGTTACAATAATCAGAAATGTGAAAAATGAAAGAAACACACCCAAATTCTGGTGATATCAATACAAGTGCGTCTAAGAGTAATTGACATAAATTTGGAAGTCAATTCTTCTTGCAAGTAGATGAGTCATCCAATAGCTCTCTTGTATCTAGGCTAATTTGGTTCTTATTCCAGTTTGTATGCAGAAAGACCAGTGATACACTGTTTGAATGAAATACGACAGAAATGAAATAAATAAAAAGAGAATCCAGTGTTGTGGATCAGCCAGGCAACTTACTTCAAAATCTCCGAGTCACTAATGCTCACACACGACCGTGCGCTCCACTAGTACAAAAATCTGTATCTGCACAAAACAGTGCAACAAATGTAGCATGAGTACGGGGAACACCATTTATTCAGTAAGTATCAGCGACCAACCTCTACAAAGTGGGGGTGAGGTTTGATCTTTGAAATGCTTGTGATCACACTTAGACATAAGATGATCTTCAATAGTTAATAGCTAACAAAGAGAAAGGTATAACTCATCGATATGTAATAAATCATTTGATCGGCTGATGATAGGGATTCAGCACAAAATCAACTCAATCAATGGAGATGTGCATATCTATCCAATTACCTTATGTAAAGTAGCAACTCATGGACAACACCAAATAACTCAATATCTTCAACATCTATGTACACCTGGACAAGCTTAGGGTTGCTGAATTCAACCATTCATGGGGGAGAACTGCATTGTTCGTACATTGTACTCCATGTGCAATACATACTATATCGATGTACTATCATTCTCATCACAGACGATCTCAACATGCACCTTTTATGATCAATAACTCATATCTAGCACGGATGATCTCCACGTGCTTATCTCATATCAATTTCTCTCAGGCAATTATAATAACCTGATAAAAGCATGATAGGACAATTTCAATTAAGTATGAGTTGTTAATTAATCATGTCATTCTATATGCAATTAGCTCAAGATAAAGCCCATCTGGCATCAATATTCATGGATTTCTCGTCTAGCATGAATTTCCTCTCACAAGTAAACTATTAAAGTAATTAAATCAATTAAGCACTTAAACCTTTCAAGTCTCTGTGTTTGCATAACCTCTGAACATCTAGCTTATATGTACCGTTAATGCACTACATTAATTGTTTAATTAAGGAAAACTATGCGTTACTTGAAGGTCAAGTCTTAACTCACCTCGAACTAAGTGCCACAAAGTCAACGAATGACCTTTCTTTTCTGTAATTCTTTTGATAGCTCCCAATCTATTTTTTAAAAATACAATCTACTTGATTAAATGGATCTAATCATACCCGTATTGACATGATAAGATTTTGGTCAACAAAAAATCAAACCTCAAGCCCAAAATCCTAAACCCTTACTCATAGCCTAGGTCTCAAATCTCAATTTTCATTCAATTCCAATCACTAATCGATCCCCAAATCCCCTAATTCCAACCCAAATTGTGGATTAAAATGCTGATTAACATTAAGGAATCATGGGGAAAATACCAGAATCAAATTTAAATACTAACAATCTTGTCAATTTGAATTGATTGTTCAAAAATTGCCAAAATTCGAGATTTAGAGCTCCCCAAAATGTAATTTGAATAGTAAGTTCGAATTGAGGATTCTAAAGTTCTACCCAGGTTCCTTCTCTGTGAATGTGAGGTCCCCCTCTTGAGATCGTGGGCCCTTGATTCCTTGCACTTCACGGCTGTGAGCTCCCCGTACGTGACCACGGTGACCCCTGGGCCATGCTCCCTTTCATGATTGTGTTTGCTAGTCGGCACAACCATGAGTCATGAAACCAGTCAGCCTACATCTCCCAGGCGCAGTCCATGCAACCACAACGTACAACAGGGGATGGCAACAACAACAAAAAATGCGGTGTCTCTCCTGCATTGTTTTGATGCGCGCAATTCACCCGAACCCCTTGGGATGGAAACCAAATAGGCAAATCACTTGAGTAAAACCCTTT
The DNA here is from genome assembly GCA_026153255.1 of Solanum medicagineum. Lineage (NCBI taxonomy): Eukaryota > Viridiplantae > Streptophyta > Magnoliopsida > Solanales > Solanaceae > Solanum > Solanum medicagineum. The sequence goes on along the minus strand of JAPFFP010000113.1, from coordinate 11,686,148 downwards.
TAACCTGTTGGAATACTCAAATTACTAATCTGGAGTTGTTTAGGCATATATTTGACCGTGGTCAACTCTTACTTTCTAATTCACTAGTTTGCTACCTAAGTGTCCAAATCACTCCCAAGTCCCTCAAGACTATCCAACCAATTCCTAAATCATTTTCTCTTACCTAAAGGAACTTTCAAACCTTGATTCCGTGCTCGTTAACTCCAAATGTTGATTTTGGTACCTTTCGTTTCATCCCAAAACTTCTAGTTTTTATATTCTTTTCCAAAGTGCATCCTGGTCCCTCGGGATCAATATAATCTGTTCTCACAAATCGTAATTCACATTTTGAAGCTATGGGGCAGGTTATTTAGGGGAAAACGGTTTTAATACTCAAAACTATTGGATGGGATACTGCAGAAAATCTGGGCCCTTGATGCTAGTAAGGAAAGGAGTTGCTCATCTTTGTATTCATTTTGAGTGAGTTCAGTTATTAGTAGGTGGGACAGAGCTTCCTTTTCCTTCATCACAAGTATGCCATTTGCCTTTCTGTCTGCTGTCTTTAATCTGTCTTTATTCAGTTTGAAAATCATGTAGCAGTTATGGCTTACTTTTTTATTTGTTAGTTATTAGTAGGTGGGGGAGAGGTTCCCTCATCACATTGTTGCATGATATTGGTCGATTTGAGCGCCAGTCTGTCTGCTGTCTTTGATATGTCTTTATTCATTTTGAAAATGATATAGCAGTTGTTTTCTGTTCCTTTATAGTTAATTCATTTTAAACGAGCTTCAGGAGGTTTGATGCCAGAAGAGAGTGTAATGCACGCAAGTATTCTTATCTCATTCCTGCTGAAATCATCGGGATAAAGAATGATTCAACTTCATCTGAAATCAAGTACCATTTAGCCAATTTTAATGACATACTGAATTCTTTCGAGGTATTTTCAAGTCTATCAGATTGATATTTCTTTAATGGCTGTGCTTCATGTTCTTTAAATTTTCTTTTATATTCCTTGTTTTGATAAGTGTTTGTTTCATGCTCGTATGGCATACTTTACAAAACTTTAATTTTGCTCCGGTTTGTACCTTCAAGAGTTCCTAAGTCAGATCATGATGAATTATTCTCCATATTAGTCCTAAGAGGACTGACTTTAGGTTTCACTGGGGAAATAGTTCACGAAACTTCAGCAAATGTTACTTGCCAATTAGGTAGATTATTGATTTCGTTTTATGATATCTAGTTGTTTTCGGTTGATAAAAAACAATTATTCTGCTCTCATCACTTGCTTTTTGTGATCTGGGGTGCAGGGAGAACATCCTTTCCACAATTACACAATACGATCCAAGTACAGGAAACAATCTCCTGACAGAAACTCATTTAAAAATGAGAGTCTCTTAAAGAAAGGGAGGCCCTCTAGTGAGGAAGAAATATCTGGGTGTGAAGAATGTGATGGAGAACAAAACCGTAAAGAGAAGGGGGTTATGACAATTGTTGAGGCTAAAAATCAAGATCCAGATGGCAACTGTAATGAGAAAGCCAGTCATTCAAAGGATCTCAATTCCGTTCTACAAATTCAAGCAAGATGGCTCCATGAACCTGATGCAAGAGATAAACTTAGCTCTGCTCATTTCCGAAGGATTTTTCACTGTCATTGTGGAAAGTTGGAGAAGTTGTTCGGCATGAATTACGTTGAAGTTTGCATTTGTGGAGAGTCATTCATGTTACATCAAGTAATTCTCTTTGATTATCATTTTTCGTTGTTCATTGTTTCTAATGTATTAAAAGGGAACACTCCTCAACTTGCTATAATATTAGTAATGCCTGGATACTTGTCCATTGCACAAGGGTGCCATTTGGTAAGCACGGATCTGTCTGTTCACAGGAAGAACTGTATTGTAGTTGCTTTACCTAGATTCTCATTCACCTTGATGTGCTTATGTCAATTGGGTTTGAGAAAAGTGGTGATCCTTAAGAAAGTGGTAATCCTTCTTATGGATCCTGAAAAATACACCGGTATCTTTTTTTATTTGATACGCCAAATTTTGTTAGAACTTTATTGTGCATGTTGTATACAAGTTATATGGGATATTCGTCCTTGAGTCCATGCATGAGCCAGAAAGATGGCCAGTGATTTTTCAATATGGAAGTTTATTGACCAAGTAGAATGAACTGTTTTTTACTTTCTTGAGTTTCATTACATGCAGCTGTTTCTTATCTTTATTCTGTTACATGTGCTTTGTTGTGATCTGTGTTTATTCTGATAAGATATGTTGTATGCGTCTAAGCCTAACTTGTTCCTCTTTTCCAGATACGCAAAATGGTAGGGACAGCAATTGCGATAAAACGCAATCTTCTACCACATGATATTTTGAGAATGTCATTATGCAAGTTTTCAAGGATTGTCTTACCCCTAGCTCCATCAGAAGTTTTGGTTTTGAAGGGGAACAATTTTGCTTTGAGAAACCATCCAGGCAACATAATAAGACCTGAAATGTTGACATTGTTGGAATCAGATGATATTATCAAGGCAGTTGATGACTTCTATTACTCTACAATGTTACCTCAGCTGTCTAAATTTTTAGACCCTTCAAAGTCCCCTTGGAGTGACTGGGTAGAAATACTGGACGCAAACACAAGCATTGCAGACTCCCAATTAGAAGAGGTAAGGGTTGCTTGGAAATTGTGGAAGGAACAATATGATAGCAGAAAGCTTCCATCTGTATTGGCTCAAGGTACGTTACACCTCCTCTCATGCATTATAACTAAAATCACCAATTTGATGTTCCGTTGAGCCCTTTCCTCTTTCCTGAGTTGCCGGAGTGTTGGGTTTTTTTTTTTTCAAAAGGATGAATGGGGCAGCAAAAAGGTTAAAAGAGTCTCTCAATGGATTGAAATAGCTTTCAATAATTTTCTTAAGCATTGAGGGCCTTTAAATAGTCAACATAAAACATAAAATCTACAGAATTTGAACTTTAAAAACAACCTAAAATATTTCAACAACTCAAATAACCTAACTAAAATTCAAAATTCACATTCATCTTAAGTTAAACAACTTATTTTGTTAAAAACTAGTGCAGTAACTAAAGACAAATTTCAACACTCCTCCTTTGCCATAGTTACTGCAAGTTAAAAAGTGTTCTTCCTCAATTTCTGCTTTAGCGTTTGGTGCTGAATTATTTTAATTGTTTTTGAACTTGCAAAATTTCTTCTTCTTTCTTTTTTTTCTTTCGATTATGTGCTTAAAAAACACCATCAATGATTTTGTTTGATTTGAAAGTTCTTTCATTTAGAAATTATTAAGATTTGCAGAGAATAGTTGTAATGATTTTTCTTCTTTCACAATATCACATAAAACTTAGGTTTCAAAATGAGTTTTTATTATCAATAACCAAGTTTGATAAATTTTGCCAGTAAAAATTTGCGGGGCATTTAAAAAGAGACTGTTGCTTGCCATTTTTATGTTAAAAATTGGTTAAAAAGTCTGTGCGTTGAAAAAAGCAGGGGTTGAAAATAGTCCTGACGGGTTGAAATAGGTTGAGAAATAGCCCTTGCGGGTTAAAAAGATAGCCTTGGCCGGTTAAAAGAGTAGCCCTTAACGGGTTGAGAATGATATGGTAGTTCTTTGGAAGAACTCATAGATCCTGTAAGAAAAATGAGGCTCTCATACCACTGTTGATTCTTTTTTAAAGGATGAATAAGGTAGCAAAAAGATTAAAAGAGTCTTTCAATGGATTGAAATAACTTTCAATAATTTTATTAATCATTGGGGACTTTAAATAGTCAACATAAAACAAATAATCTGCATAACGTAAAATTTGAAAACAACCTTAAATATTCCAACAACTCAAACAACCTAATTAAAATTCAAAATTTAAATTCATCTAAAGCTAAACAACTTATTTTGCTAAAACCTAGTGCAGTAACTAAAAGCAAATTTCAACACGGAGGCTGGGCCCAGGTGTGTAAAAACAATAAAATATGTTTCTGCGACTTGTGTGTTTTGTACCATCTTGTATCACATTGGGTACTTGGTGCACAACTTTGAATTGGAGATTTTTATGGAATTGTATCATTCAAATGATTTTTGTTTCTCCTGTGCAGAGTCTGGTGTCTTCTGATGGTCAAATAGTTGGGCAAGTAAGCTGTGTAAACCAACATGAAAGATAAAACCTCTGTTTGGTATTTACTAAATCAAGGATGAAAATTCTTAACTTGGAGACCGTTCTAGCTTCTAAGGAAGTTCATTCCTGTTTTTCCAGAACAACAAATATTATCTCTAGAAGAATGATCAACCTTTTTGGCATGCAATATAAACATGTCGAGAAGCCTGCTCTGCCATCGATATATTAGTTTAAATCTGACCACCAGACAACTATTACGTTGCCTGCTTCGCATATGCAAATAGTTACTAGTGACTTGTCGTTATGTTCACTTCTGACCAAGCACTAGACGCAAATGTGTTGATTAAAAAAAAAAAAGGAAACTTTTAAATAGCAGAAAAGGGTTGATGTTGCGTCTTATTGGATTTGGTACAAACATTTGTTCATCTATTGAGCTAAAATGCTTTCGAGGTTTACTCTTGGCTAAAAAATTCATTAAAACTAACAGACGGATTAAAATAAATTGCTCTTGATATATTGGAAAAAGTTAAAAGTACCTTGTTAATGCATATCAAGTTAACTTACCCTTAACTAAAATTAATTTCTCTAAATAATTTTGTTTGCTTGATCAGGAAGAAAATAGTTTACGTTTTAAAACATTCATTGGACGCGAACAAATATTTCGAATCAAGTTTTCTTTATAATTCAACAACAATATAATTCTCCCTTTAAGTTAGAATAATTTAGGTTACTTATCAATATGCATAGACAGTAAAATTATTTTCAACATGGCCAAATGTATATTTAGTGTATGAATATGTATGCACAATTTATCAATATAGTAGAAATAACTTATAGTTGTGTGTCGATGATGTGTAACTAAATATCAAAGATGTATATATATTGTTTGTACAAAAAAAATATTTGTTGCAAATAGATTTTTTTTTTTCAATTCCAACAACTCAAATCTCCTGTAAACATTCTCATAATTTAGATATATGCTTTTCTCAAGGTTTGAAGTCTTTTGATATATTTCTCACTGCTCGTGGCATGTCAATTTCTAAAGTTAAATATGAAAGAAGAAAAAGGAGGAGAAAGGAAGGAAGAAAAAAGGAGGAGGAAGAAGAGAAGAATGAAGGAAAAACCCAATAGCGGAATGCAGGAGAAGACTAGAAAGAGAAAACGATATGAAAAGTCGTTGCACCTGAAGTTGTGGTTGTTTTATGCGGTTAATGATATTGGAATTGTTTTGGGTAAGAAATTTTGACTCAATAAATATTCTTTTTAATTTTTCAATAATTTATTTAAAAACTTTAGTAATATTTTCACAAAAATAATCCAGAAAAACACACACAAATTATTTTTAAAAGGTTACAACAGGTACTTATATAGATACTAATCTCAAATAATATAAATATCAATGTACTAAAAAATAACTTTAAGAAGTTGCAAATGTCATGCGTTAGAATCGCGAGTACATATTTCATTGACGATGTCTACAAGAGAAGAACAATTGGTCACTCCAGCTTGTCAAAGTTAAAAAGGTCAGTAGCAGGGTCAACCTTAAATAGTAGAAAAGTTGCATATCTCATGTTTATCAATTCCAAGATACCTGTTTAATTAGTGTGTATTTTTTAATTTTTAGTGTGGCTATAAAAGCATCGTATGGAACAATTTTATATTCAATCCTCCCTAAGGTAAAAGTTGTTAATGGTCCTTGAGGAAACGTCCATAGTGGTTCCCTAGACGCACACACTTAATAATGCAGTGATGTGGCTGCATAAGTTGCATAGAATTCCACACTGATGTTAGACAATGATCATTGGGAGATAAGCTGTCACGATCTAAGCTAGACCCTAGGTGTGACACGACGATAAGAATTTCTGAGGAAATTCTAACCAAGTCAACTTAGCATATCAAGCATACATAAGGTAAGTAAATCAACAATAGAAAGTAAAGTGATAGGTAGGTCACAACCAAGATCTAAAGATAAAAGTAAAGTTTATGCTTGGATAAATTTACTTACACATTTTATTTGTCTAGATATATCTCTACTAAGAACATATGTGGGGGCATAGAACAGACCACTAGCTCACCAAACATGAAAGAAATGGTCTAAAAGTAGCAATATAGTCTAAGAATAACAAGAAAATATAAACTCAATAGGTAGCCCCGAACCATGAAGACTCACCAATCAAGCGGCGAACCATTTTATGTAACCACAAGAGTATGTAGGGTGAATCACCAAACCCAACATTATAAAGTAATGTGGCAAAATATGTGGTAGTACTTTGAATGTACTATGTATGTGAGCAATGCAATGTATGAAGTAAAAGCAATAATGTAATGATCAAGGTTAGAGCACATGATAAGTAAACCATTTAAGCATAATAGTGTATTATGAGTAAGGCTAATATCATTTGGAAATCATCATACAATCTTAGGAAAAACTTGTACAATGCATGGATAATCATAAGTCATAGTAGAAAATCTTAAAAGTTTGTAATTTCATAGTAGTATGTAATATCCCGAGTGTTTTGAAGGATATAGGTCCCTTCATTAAAACACTCTTTAGATAAATAGTTATTTTACTATATTTAGATTTATTATTTAATATTTTATTTATTTAGTTTGAAGATTCACTTTTGGATTATAATTTCTTCATGTTTAGAATTTAATTTTGATATAGGATTATTCTATATAAATAATTAATAAAAATTTTGATTATCAAATGTTTTGATAATAAAAATATGTAAAATAGCAAATTTAAAAAGTAAAAACATCAGTAAAATTATATTGGAATAATTAAATTATTCCTTTTATATTTAGAAATCTTTTGTTACATTAAATTTTAATCAATTAATTGTTTAACTTCTAACTATTCAGCTCGAAATTATTATTTTATATATTCATAAACCATTAACATATCTATATTATAAGTAATTGAATTGGTTTTCTCATCCTTGCTGGTTCACAATAGATAAAACTATTCCATCAAACTAAGAATATTTACATGAATATTATATTTATTTTAACAAATTGTTTATATAATTTTTAAATTAAGATGTCTCATACGTGCAAAGCACGTACACTAAACTAGTTCTATTCTACTTCATCTTTAGCTATTTAAAACTTATTCAGGATAATACAACCATTTTATTTTTTATATTTTATCACTATGTTGTTATTTTTTATAACAAATACATTATTATCTAGCTAGACATCACTCTGTTGTTGAATTTCCTTCTTTTCTTGTTTTTTTGCCCATGGTCTTGCTTCTACCACACTCAACAAACTACTTTGACGCTCAGTTTGATAAATTAACTTTTTTTCGTGAAATAAGATTTTTATCACGTTTTTTACTTCGCCGGAAAATGGAGGCTCACACACGCTCAAACTTGTCGTCATCTGAGTTTCTCTGGCAGGTGTGGGCAGTGGGGCCCTCTTAAAATGCCTTTTATTTTCACTAGTTTTTTTTAAAAATATTTACCTCACACTTATCTATTTGAAGCTTATTTGGAATAATATAATTATTTTTTTTATTTATTGTTATTGCTTTTAGGCGACTCTTCGATTTGTTTGTGATTATATTCTCATATGTTACTATCAGCAGAGCATAAAAATTTATCTTAGAAAGAGACATGTGTAATAGGCTTCTAAGAGCATTTTTAATTGTTCTAGAATCAATTAACAATGATTTTTATGTATTTATACTAACTTTTAAGTGGAGAAGACTAAATATACAATCTTTAATGTGCTTTTCCAATTTAGTGAAAACAAAGGCCAAACGAATCATTTTAATAAATTTGCATTGATTATTATAAATAAAGTTGTCGCTCTTAATACTCCATATTTGTCAATTATTTATTTTATTTTTGATGAGATAGTTTACTATAACATAAATACATAACTTATTTTGAATTATAATTTTAAAATTATTTAATCAATATTGTCTTAAAATATTAAATGAATCATACAACTCAAATCCACAAGCAGTAAATGTTGAATTGATTGATCATCTCAAATGAATTACACAACTCAATATTTCCCTTCCGATTTTGCTCCTTGCTGTTTTATATAGTCCCTAGCATAAAAGAAAGTTTACCTTTCTAAAACTAAAAAATAAGAATAATTCTTTTTGGTCATTTTTCACAATTACATTTTCCTAAATCTCTTTTTTTTCATGGCTTTTTCTAGTTATGAAGAAGTCTAATGCACCACCCACCCCACCCCAAACCCCACATCACCCCCACCCCCCAATTTTTTTCTTGGC
>JAPFFP010000113.1:11648695-11677696 GCA_026153255.1 Solanum medicagineum | reverse complement strand
TACATCCGACCCCCCCTCACCCCGCAATGAGCGGGAGCCTTTTGAGGCACTGGGGTATGTTGTTGTTGTTGTTGTAGTTACAATCTTTTTGGCATATTTTTTTCAACTTAAATATTTTCTTGGTATAGTTTCTGTATATATTTTTATTTTGAGAGACAATTCATTCATCGTTATTTGACCTTTTTAATGATGCAAGATGAAGTAGGTCAAAACAAAAATTTTTAACGAAACAAAAATTAAAAATAGAAGTAATAATATTAAATATATAATTCTGACCTTATGCAATTAATTTAAGGTAGAAAAATATAAATTTTGCAATAAGCAATTTTCTCATGAAGATAGATATTTCTCCACTTGTAAATTACCTCGATCAATAGATTTAAAAATCAGTATTTGGTAATAATGTATCTTCTAAAAAATAAAATATAATATTGTGTCAACTTTGCTTTCATTATTTCGTTGTGAAACTAACAGGTGTATATAAAGAAAAATCATTTGTTTGAGTTAGACAAGTATAAAGTGAAATTTTACAAACATAATATTTAAAAAGCTTTATATGATATATAATCGACTACTAATTAATTAAGAAATTATATTCTTTTTATTATTTAAAATTTAAGATAATATAACTGATTTGTATCTCATAATAATATAAGTCCAACTCCAACTCCAGAACTACGCTCCCAAACGTAGGAGAGGATTGAAATGACTAAGTCGAAAGTTTCCTCTTGATAGGTCCCTGAAAGAATAGAGGACTCATTTGATTTGATGTGATCCATTATGGATTGGTTCGCTCTTTATCCTAGAAAATATGAAGCGGTTGTGGCAACATCAATGAGATTATTGTATAATCACTGACTCAAAAGTGATTGTTGTTGGATAAGAGAAACTCCCTGATAGATTCCATACTAATAGTACTTTGACTAAATTGATTTGGATTGTATTGATTGGTCATTGACTACTCTTTATGTTTGCTTTAGACAAACAATTGACATCTTGAAGTTTCTTATCTCTTGATCTGAGTTATCTGAGTTGATAGTATTCTACCTTGATGCATGTTTCAGTCAGCCATTTTAAATACTTGTATATTCCACGTACAGACGTCCATTTGGACTGCATCATTTTATGATGTACAGACATGTACTAAAGATCATCAACAGGCGCTCTGCTAAGGATCTGTTACAGTCAGCTGATTTGGTGAGTCTCCACTGCTTCCAGAGGATACCCATTTATGTCTCATCCAGCTTGAGTTAGTACTTTATTTTCTTTGATTGAGGTAGTCATGGTCTGTCATGATACCATCTAGGCAGTTTATATAGAGGCTTCATAGACTAGATTTGGGATTGTTGTTTTGGATATTTAGTTTTGGGGCTAGTTTTCTTCATACTAGTCTTGTTGATTTGACTTGACTATTATATATTGAGATTGTCCACTTTTTATGATCTTTATTCTTCCGCTGATGTCTTATTATTGATTGAATGAGTGTGATAAAGTCAAGTGGTCGCTTGAGGCCTAGCAATAGTCTCTAAGTCTCGGCCACATGTAGGGTACCCTCCCGGGATGTGACATTTAGTGGATAAAATTTAGCTACGAATTTTTAAGTTTCGTCACTAAGAATATGTACCTATTGTCTTTAAGCATGAAATATAACTTTTACCACTAAAAGTGAACAATTAGTAACAAATTTTATGTCATAGCTAATAAATTCACAGCTATATATCATATTTGTTGTAGTGAATTTACACAAGATCTTCCGATTAAATCATTAGACACATGAATACATAAGAATGGAAAGACCACTATCCTTTTTCTATTGATGTAACATGATTCAAGAAGACGATCTTCTAAACGATGAAAAAGTTCTTTATAATAATTCTTTTTTTGAGATGAAGGAAGAAGAGAAAAAGCAACTTACTTCAAATTTAGGGACCATATTTATTTATAGATTCTAATATGCCTTTTCACATTGAAAAGGTATCTTTTCGATAAGTCTCCATAAGGGTTAAGAAAAGGTCCACAAGTTCTTAATTTTATTTAAACCAAACCCATATTGATGTATATTTACTTTTAAGGCCCAAAACTTTAACACTTTATTAGATCATACAATGAGATAATTTAATGATAGCATATCTATGTATAATTTGTTAATATGTGAGTCTACAAAATAGAAATTACAAACACTGATAGCTAGAGAAGCCAGAGATATTGAGGAAAAGACTTGGCCATTTTATGTCTAGGCTCGGTCACAATGCAAGCTAATTTGAGTTGTCTACTATGCATAATGAAAGTATGCTCTGCATTGAACCTCCACTTAGTGAAATAGTAACTTTTACTCCAAAGTCGTAGTGGTCTCAGACTTGAACTATGACTGCTTAAGGGAAAAGAATATTACTGCTCACACATAATAATCAAGGTGTTGACATGAGCTTTACTAGCCAACACATTACGACCTTGTGCTATCCTGATTTCATGATTGTCTTTGAGAACAAGCCCAATTCTCATAGGAAGCAGCCTACTTCCACACTCACACAGATGAAATCTATCGAAAGTGATCCTTTAAGCTGAACACTCCACTCATATAGGCTACCGATTTTCATTAAGAGTTTTTAAACTTAACCTTCACAATTCACTACCGAAAATAATGCACTCATATCATAGGGTAAATTTATTGCATTTTTGCACAACAAGTCATCATATGATTCATTTATCCCATGGAACCTAGTTATAGGATCTCTAATCCCAAGGTTGGATTTCCTCATATATGACTTCAATCCCAACCCCCCTTGATGTGCTCTAAACCTTTTCTCTTGTTAAGGGCTCAGTAAGAGAATTTGTATGATTATCACAAGAATTGACACAATCAACATTAATGGTACCACTTGCCAAATATGATCTTACATTGCTATGTTTCCTCCTTATAGGTCTGAATTTACCGTTGTAATAATGATTTTGAGATCTACCAATTGCAGCAGTGCTATCATAATGAATCAAATAGGAGAAACTGATTTTTCAAAATAAGAAATTTGAAATAACAAATCTCTCAACCCATTTTCTTCCTCACTAGTTGAAGATAAAGTAATTAACTCAGCCTCCATGGTAGATTTATCAATGAAAGTTTTCTTTTTATATTTCCAACAAATAGCACCACCATCCAAAGTAAAAATATAACTAGTGATAGAACATGAATCACCTAATAAAGTGTTCCAATTGTCACGACCCAAGCCTAGAGCCTAGACGTGACACGGTGAATGGGGAACCTTAAGGGATCCACCTCTTAGCATATCATATACATATCCTTGGTTGCGGAAGCCAAATAAGATAACAACAAGTAATAATAGATCATAAGGGAAGCAGGACTAGAGGTAGTCTTTCATAATAATAATAGCATAAGAAGAGTCAAATTCATTAATACAAACCAACTTAACATCCAATAACACCTCTACTAGTAGACGGGGCGGGGCCAAGACATCTCCCTATCTCACCCTCACAAAAAGTATCAAACATAGAAGATGAAGTCTTAACATAAGCATGAAGGAAGATAGATATTGACCCCGGATATGAGGACTTACCAAAAGCTAACTTCAACTATCTGGCTAGACATGTGGAGGAGGAAGACCAATAGGATCTCCAGTTCCTACATGGTGATTCCTCATGTGCTACGAAATGCCCCATAAGTGTTTTTGTCGTATATCTCAAAAATCATGCCTAAGTTCGAAAATCCAATTTCATATTCTTCTTCGAGGGGAAAATTATGTAGGAAAATGGTAGACCCCGAATTTTACAAGACCCATAGTGAAAAATAATTTTCGCAATGGGAACGATTTCCAGTGGCCCTGCGCTCCCAGGCCGCGACGCGCCTGGGCGTGTTGGAGTGGCCTTCGCGCCCAGTTTGCGTCATGCCTGGGGCACAGACCAGTGCAATTTTGGCCAAGTTTTTCCAGCTTGGTTCAAGGGCATTTAGGTAATAACCCAATGCCCATTTAAATGTGAAACCTTAATCTTTTGGCCAGTTTTCAACTCATGAACCTTCTTAAACCCTCTCAAAACTCTCTCAAATCATCACCCAATCCTCCATTCAACTCCAAGAATCTCAAGAGCGCACTTTGGATTTCTAGGGCCCAACCTAAGCTTCAAGCCTCCTCTAAGTTTAAATCTAGAAATTCCATGTTTAGGTATGTGGCTCTTCATCCATGGGTCCTTTCACCATGGAGCCCAACCTTCTCTTTTGATGAAAATTTCATGATTTTAAGTTGTATTCTTTATGGATATCTCTTATTTTGCATTTTATGAATGTAAATTAGGCTGGATTTTATCAAGTATTAATTGATTATGCATGAATATCCATTTCTAAGCTTATTCCATGAGTTGATTTATGTCTATTGCGACTATACATGAAATGAGCTATCAGAACTATGAAACACTGTGAACTTTTGAGATAGATGTTATGATAGCAAAATTAAGGGATTTACTAATATGTTGGTGGATTGATTTGGATGACTCTAAATTTGATGATTTTACCCTCTTATGGTTATTACTCTATAGATTGCATGGTTTGTTCATGCTTTCAAAAACCTATCATGTTTGATTAAACTACATGACAAGAATTTTCAAGTTGAAGATGAATTATTGCATGATTTGCAAGCCAAGTGATGTCATGATAATTATGAGCTCCCAAGCATGTATTAAACTCATGAACGGTTTCTATGATTTACAAGTGATAAGTTGAGCCTTATTCTTTAATTCTACCCTCTTGTGAGAAAATTATGTCTATTTGAGAGGTCAAGCATGATATCTATTTTAACCTCATATTCAAGCTAAGCTCACTAGTACAGGTCAAGCATGTTACAAGTTTCTACCCTCATGTGAAATGCAATACCTACTAGAAGGGGTCAAGTTCATGTATTGTTTTTTACCCTCTAGTATAAGGTATTTGTCCATGTAGGGGTCAAGTATATGAATGAGCTACTCATGCTATATAATCAAGTCTTTACAAGTTATTTATGTTATCACTAAATCTATGATTATTTCAAGTAATCCATGGGATTATACTTAGCACCGATTAATCTCTAAACTAAGTGCCACCATATGATTATGTTATTTTCCTAAAAGGGCTTACTAGTAGATCCATCTAGGTCAAGTAACCCACAAAGTGTGGTCAAGTATAGTGTACCTTGGCAAGTAGACCACACCTTCTCCGGTAGGGTGTCACGTATTGGGATTCCAAGTAGTAGCTCGCTTGGTCTTATATATCAGTTAAGGTCTCCTCCCACATATGTATGTTAAATTTTGCAAGTTGAATGTTTATGTGCATGTTTTATTACAAGTATTAATCATGCATGACATATTGAAATTATATCCATTACTTATGATTTATGCATTTTGATTATTATGACTTATGTCTTTGTTGCATTGCACCCTGCATACATAGAACATTCCAAGTGTTAACACATACTATATGCCTAAATGATATCACCATGCAGAGATCGGAGCTCCTATTGATCAACCTCCTCCACGTGGCTAGTTCTGTCCATTTAAAGAAAGCTTTCAGTGAGTCCTCAACTCTGAGGACATTATCTATTTTCCTTTCATACTATGTTGAGACTTGTACTACTTTTTGGATACTTATTACTTAAGGGTGAGCCCGGGAAGTGTCTTGGCCCCTGCTTCAATTTATATAGAGGTGTTGTTAGATATAGTACTTTATGCTTTGAGTTTGACTCTTATTACATATATGTTTCTATGAAAGACTTCCCTCAGTCCCACTTCCCTTTGTATTATTGTCACATGATGTTGTTTATTTTGCTTCCGCGATCAAGGATGTGTGATTGATATGCTAAGAGGCTTGTTTGGGGTCCCCTTCGGGTTCTCCATTCGAAGTGTCATATCTAAACCCTAGGAATGGATCGTGAAAAGCTTGGTATCAGAGCACTAGGTTGTTAATGGTCCTTTGAAATCAAACACAACACGTGGATTAAAGTCTTATTCATGGTTGTGAAGCGCGCCACAATTATGAATAGGAGGCTATGAGGCGTTTTAGAAAATGTTTCACTTCTTCATGATATATGTTGTGCTTTAGGTTTGAAAATAAGGCTTTCTTACCTAATGGGCTGTGTTTATTCTTTTAGATCATATCATTACCAAGAGGAAGACAAAGGAGGGCCCGTATACTCGAGGAGCAATCGACTCATCCCACTCCTCAAGCTCCTAAAGATGGAGGGGCTACACAAGTTGAGTTTCGGAATGCCATCACTATGTTGTCCTATGTTATGACCAACCAATTAAACTAAGGGGCCCAAGATTCTCATGCTCCTACTCTAGCCTCAAGAGTGAGGGACTTCAAAAGGATTAACCCTCCGGAGTTTATGGGTCCAACGCGGAAGAAGATCCCCAAGAGTTTATTGATGAGGTGTATAAGATGCTGGCTATCATGGGGGTGAATTCGGAGGAGAAGATGGAACTAGCGGCCTACCAACTCAAGGGTGTGGTTCAAATTTGGTTTATTCAAAGGCAGTTGGAGAGGGAAACAATGATGCCAACCCTTGGGAGGAATTCAAGATTACCTTCCTCAACCGGTTCTTCCCCATAGAGTTGCGAGAGGCAAAAATAATGGAGTTCATGAATCTCAAGCAAGGCTCCATGAGTATGAGGGAGTACGCCCTCAAGTTCAACAAGCTCTCAAAGTATGCTCCTCATTTGGTTATCGATCCTAAGACAAGAATGAACATGTTTGCGTTGGGGGTGTCCAATTTGGTGAATGAAGAGTACCGCACTGCCATTCTTGTAGGTGATATGGACTTGTCTCGACTCATGACATATGCCGAACAACTTGAGGGGGAGAAGCTTAGGAAGAGGAGGAGTGGGAAGTCCAAGAGGGCTCGGTTTGATAGTGGTTTCCAAGGCGCTAAGGGAGGTCGTTTCCAACACGGTCACAAATTCCAAGGAAAAGGGCCCTCTAATGCTCCAAAAAGGAGGTTTGCTAATGATGAGGTGTCTAACCCAAGGTTTCAAGGTGGTAATGGTGCAATGACTAATCCTAAGTGCAAAAGTATGGGAGAAATCACGGTTGTCCATTCTTGAGGGACTCTAATGCTTGATATGGTAGTGGTAAAGTGGGTAACAAGATTGTTGATTGCCCCTATGCTAAAAACAAGGGTAGAGATGGGCATCCTCAAGGCCAAGGCACTAATGTGTGTCAAAAAGCGCAAAGGGAGGCCAACAAGGGGGTGCTCCAAGACAAAATAGGTTCTACGTTCTTCAAGGAAGCCAAGGAGTGGATGAGGTGCCCGCTGTTGTTACTGGTATGTTAAAGGTTTTTAATTATAATGTGTATGCGTCGATCGATTCGGGTGTAACTCTTTCTTTCATTACTCCTTTTGTTGCCAAATAAGCTTCATGTATGTCCCAAAATATTGTGTGAACCCTATCAAGTGTCTACCCTCGTTGGCGAGTCCATTATTGCTAGAAGAGTCTATAGGGATTGTCCTGTTTTCATATTGCATAAAGTCTTGCCATGTGATTTTGTTGAACTTGACATGGTGAATTTTGACATTATTCTTCGGATGGACTGGTAACATGCATATCGTGCTCTTATTGATTGTATAACCCACAAAGTTAGGTTCCAAATCTCTAATGAGCCCGTCCTTAAGTGGGAAAGTTATAATGTGGTTGTTAAGGGTAGGTTCATTTCTTGTCTTAAAGCCCAGAAGTTGATTTCTAAGGATTGCATTTACCATCTTGTAAGGGTTAAGGATGTTGAGTCTAAAGTCCTTCCCATTGAGTCGGTTTCAGTGGTCAATGAGCTTCTTGATGTCTTTCCAGATGAGCTTCCAGGTGTTCCTCCCAAAAAAGAAAATAGACTTTGGTATAGACCTCCTTCGCAATATACAACCCATTTCCATTCCCCCTTACCGTATGGCCCCGGTGGAGTTGAAGGAATTGAAGGATCAATTAAGGGATTTATTGGAGAAAGGTTTCATAAGACTTAGCAAGTCACCTTGGGGTGTACCGATGTTGTTTGTAAGGAAGAAGGATGGGTCCGGTAGAATATGCATCGACTATTAACAACTCAAATAGGGTCACCATAAAGAACAAGTATCCCCTACCAAGGTTAGATGACCTATTTGATCAATTACAAGGGGCTAGTCATTTTTCTAACATTGATCTTCGGTCCGGGTACCACTAAGTGAGGGTGAGGGAGTGTGATATTCCCAAGATGGCTTTTCGGACTAGGTATGGGCACTTTGAGTTTGTGGTAATGTATTTTGGCTTAACTAATGCATCGGCAATATTTATGGATCTCATGAATAGGATCTTTAAACCCTACCTTGATATGTTTGTGGTGGTCTTCATAAATGATATATTGATTTATTCCCGGAGTGAAGACGAGCATGTGAATCATTTGAGAGTAGTGTTGCAAATTTTGAGGGGTGAGAGATTGTTTGCTAAATATGATAAGTGTGAATTTTGGTTGAAAGAGATTGCATTCCTAAGGCATGTGGTGTCGGGTGATGGGATTAAAGTGGACCCTAAGAAGTCAAAGGAGATAAGGAGTTGGCCTAGACCCTTGACTCCAATGGAATTTAGGAGTTTCTTGGGTTTAGCGGGGTACTATCGGAGGTTTGTGAGTGGTTTGTCTTCACTTGCTTCCCCTTTGACAAAGTTGATCGAAAAGAAGACAAAATTTGTTTGTACCTATGAACGTGAAAAGAGTTTTCAAACTTTAAAAGACAAGCTTATCTTCACTCCTATTTTGGCCTTACCGGAATTTGTGATTTATTGTGATGCTTCAAGGATTGGTTTGGGGTGTGTTTTGATGCAAAATGGCAAGGGTATAGCCTATGCCTCTAGGCAACTAAAGGTGCATGAGTGTAATTATCCCACCTATGATCTTGAATTGGCGGCCGTTGTCCAGCATTTCATACTGTGGTGCTCAATTCACTTCTCATTTTTGGAGATCCTTCCAAAAAGGCCTTGGTGCCAAGGACAAGCTTAGCACGACCTTTCATCCTCAAATGGATGGTCAAGCTAAAAAGGCTATCTAAACTCTTGAGGATATGGTTAGGGCTTGTGTTTTGGAGTTTAAGGGTATTTGGGATGAATATCTTCCACTTATTGAGTATGCGTACAACAATAGCTACCGCTCTAGTATTAGCATGGCTCCCTTCGAGGCTTTATATGGTAGGAATTGTGGATCCCTAGTTAGGTGGCTTGATGTGGGGGATATGGCTTTATTGGTCCCGGATTCGGTTATGGAGGCTTTGGAGTAGGTGAGGTTGATAATGGAGAGATTGAAGACGGCTCAAAGTAGACAAAAGTCTTATTCCGGTGTGAGGAAGAGAGACCTTGAATTTAATGTTAATGATTGAGTTTACTTGAAGGTCTCACCCATGAAGGGTATGGTCTGGTTTGGCAAGAAAGGAAAATTGAGCCAAGATCTGTGGGACCCTATAGAATCTTAAGGAGAATTGGTAAGGTTGCCTATGAATTGGAGTTGCCTACAAATATGAATATGGTTCATTCGGTCTTCCATGTGTCTATGTTGAGGAAATGTTGTTGTGGCCCAAGTGCTATAGTGCCCTTAGAAGTTATGGATGTTGTGGAAGATAACTTGACCTATGAGGAGGTCCCGGTAGAGATATTGGATGGGCAAGTGAAAAGGTTGAGAAACAAAGATGTAGCATCCGTCAAAGTCCTTTGGAGGAATCAACAAGTTGAAAGTGCCACTTGAAAGTCGAAGCAGACATGAAGAATCGATATCCATCCCTCTTTCACTCTACTTAAGCCGAAGGCAATAACTTAAGTCCTATCTCTGCTTTCAAGTCTTAAGCTCCAACCCTCATGTAATTTTTTCATACATACATATTGTTGATGAAAAGATTTGATGACTTATGATGCATGTGTTTGAAAATTTTGAAAATGATGTTTAAATGCATTTTTTGCATTCATGCCAGGCTTGAAGTCTCATGATTACTTCTCTTACATATGTTTCTTTGAAATTCGGGGATGATTGTTCCCAAGGGGAAGATATTGAAACACCCCTCATGTGCTTTGGAATGTCTCATAGGTGTATTTCTTGTATATCTCAAAAATCGAGCGTGATTTCGAAAATCCAACTTCATATTCTTGTTCAGGGGGAACAATTGTGTGGGAAAAGGGTAGCCCCCAAATTTGAGAAGACCTGTAGCGAAAAATCATTTTCACAGTGGGAACGATTTCCAGTGGCCCTGCGCGCCCATGCCGTGACGCGTCTGGGTCATGCCTTAGTGTTCGAGTGGCCTTTGTGCCTGGTCTGTATCGCGCTTGAGGAGCAGACCAGCACAATTTTTGCCCAATTTTTCCAACTTAGTTCAAGGATATTTGGGTAATAACTCAATGCCAATTTAAACATGAAAACTTCGTCTTTTGGCCATTTTTCAACTCAAGAACCTTCTTAAAGCCTCTCAAATCATAACCTAATCCTCTTCAATTCCAAGAATCTCAAAAGCACAGTTTGGATTTTTAGGACCCAACCCATGCTTCAAGCCTCCTCTAAGTTTAAATCAACAAAGTTCAAGTTTAGATATGTGGATCTTCATCCATGGGTTCTTTCACACATGGAGCCCAACCTTCTTTTTTGATGAAAATTTTATGATTTTAAGTTGTATTCATTCTTTATGGGTATCTCTTATTATGCATTACAAATATAAATTATATGTTGGGTTTTATCAAGTATTAATTGATTATGCATGAATATCCATTTTTAAGCTTATTCACAAGTTGATTTATGTCCATTGAGACTATGCATGATATGAGCTATGAAAACTATGAAACATTGTGAACTTTTGGGATGGATTTCATGATACCCAAATTAAGGGTTTTACTACAATGTTGGCGGGTTGGTTTGCATGACTCTAAATTGGATGATTTTACCCTCTTATGGTTATTACTCTATAAATGGCATGGTTTGTTCATGTTTTCAAATACCCACCATGTTTGATTAAACTACGTGACAATGAATTTCAAGTTGAAACTGAATTATTGCATGATTTGCAAGTCAAGTGATTTCATGATAATTATGAGGTCCCAAGCATGTATTAAACTCGTAAAAGGTTTCTATGATTTACAAGTGACAAGTTGAGCCTTATTCTTTAATTTTACCCTCTTGTGAGCAAATTATGTCTATTTGAGTGGTCAAGCATGATTACTATTTTACCCTCATGTTCAAGCTAAGCTCACTAGTAGGGGCCAAGCATGTTACAAGTTTCTACCCTCATGTGAAATGCAATACCTATTAGAAGGAGTCAAGTTCATGTATTATTTTCTACCCTCTAGTATTAGGTATATGCCCATGTAGGGGTCAAGTATATGAATGAGCTACTCATGCTATATAATCAAGTCTTTACAAGTTATTCATTTTATGAATAAATCTATGATTATTTCAAGAATTCTGTGGGATTAGACTTAGCACCGATTGAGGCTTAAGATGGGGACTCGACTCAAGGGGTCCTCATATAAAATCTTAGTCTCTAAACTATGTGCCATTATAAGATCATGTTATTTACCTAAAAAGGCTTACTAGTGGATCCATCTAGGTCAAGTTACTCACAAAGTGGGTCAAATATGGTTTACCTTGGCAAGTATACCACACATTCTCTAGTGGGGTGTCATGCATCGGGATTCCAAGTAGTAGCTCTCTTGGCCTTATATGTCAGTTAAGGCTCCTCCCACATATGTATGTTATATTATGCAAGTTAAATGTTTATGTGCATGTTTATTTACAAGCATTGAACATTCATGACATATTAAGATTTTATCCATTGCTTACGATTTGTACATTTTGATTATCATGACTTATATCTTTGTTGCATTGCACCCCGCATACTTACTACATTCTAAGTACTGACGCATACTCTATGCCTACATGATATCACCATGTAGGGACCAGAGATTCTATTCATCATCCTTCTCCACGTGGTTAGTTCGGTCCACTTGAAGAAAGCTTTTGGTAAGTACTTGGAATGTTATAAATATACAGGGTGTAATGCAAAAAGGATAATAATCATAATAATCAAGATGCATAATCATAATCATTAGTCATAAGTTCAATATAACATGCATAATCAAAGCTTAAGTTAAAACATGCTTGAGAATAGTCACACTTGCATAACTTGCTTAACACAATAGAGTGACATAAATAGCTCATCCAAATACCTTGTACTAGAGGGTAAGGAATATAGCATAGGTAATAACCCCTTCTAGTAGGCATTGGATAGCACATGAGGGTGGAGGTACAGCACAGGTCATAACCCCTTCATGTAAGCATAAGATATGGCATAGCATTAATTCGTACATGAGGGTGAGAAATATAGCATAGGTCATAAACCCTTCATGTAGACATTTGCCTTGTACTAGAGGGTGAGGCATACAACTTAGTTCATAACCCCTTCTAGTAGGCTTCCCAATTCACAAGAGCATAGATCATAGCATAAGAGCTCAATAATTCACTTGTAGATCATAGGAACCTTTCACGAGTTCAACACATGCTTGGGAGCCCATAACTTATCATAAAAATACTTATCTTAAAATGTGGTAATAGCCTTCCATCAACATAAGACTTATAATCATGCAAACTTAATCAAACATGGTGGATATGCATACTTATGCTTAAGATCATGCAATTTAGGAGTATAGGACAAGAAGGAGTAAAATTAACATATTTTGAAGGCATTCAAATCAACCCACTAATATAGTAGTAAAACCCTCATTTGGGTGTCATGAAATCCATCTTAAAAATTCACCATCATTCATAGTTTTATAATTCACGTCATGCATAAGTTCCATAGGTGTAAATCAACGAATGGTGGTATTCGGACCGAAGATCAATCTTAGAAAAATGACTAGCCCCTTGTAGTTGATCAAATAGGTCATCTATCATTGGTAGAGGATACTTATTTTTTATAGTGACGTTATTGAGTTGCCGGTAGTCAATGCCCATTCTAAGCGAGCCATCTTTCTTTCTTACAAACAACACCGGTGCATCCCAAGGTGACTTGATAGGCCTTATGAAACCCTTCTTCAACAAATCCTTCAATTGGTTCTTCAACTCATTTAGCTCTGTCGGGGCTATACGGTAAGGAGGAATGGAAATGGATTGTGTATCGGGGAGGAGGTTTATACCAAAGTCTATTTTCCTTTCGGGAGGAACACTAGGAAGCTCATTGGGAAAGACATCAAGAAACTTATTGACCACCGGAACTGACTCAATAAGAAGGACTTTAGACTCAACATCCCTAACCCTCACAAGATGGTAAATGCAACCCTTAGAAATCAATTTCCAGGCCTTAAGACAAGAGATGAATCTACCCTTAACCACCAAATAATAACCTTCCTACTCAAAGACGGGTTCATTAGGAATTTGGAACCCAACTTTATGGGTCCTACAATCAATGGAAGCATGATATGCATGTAACCGATCCATCCCAAGAATAATGTAAAAATCCACCATGTCAAGTTCAACAAAATCACAAGGCAAGACTTTATGCAATATAGACAGGGGACAACCTCTATAGACTTTTCTAGCAACAATGGACTCACCAACGGGGGTAGACACCTCATAGGGTTCACACAACAATTCGGCGCACGCATAGAGCTTAGTAGCAACAAATGGAGTAATGAAGGAAAGAGTGGCACCTGGATCTAATAAAGCATACACATCACAACAATAAAACCTTTAGCATATCGGTAACAACATCAGGCACCTTATCTACTCCTTGCCTCCCTTGAAGAGCATAAAACTAATTGTGTCATAGAGCACCCCCTTATTAGCCACCTTAAGCCCTTTGATCAACATAACCACCTTGTCCTAAAGGACGACCATCTTTTCCCTTGTTTTGAGTATAAGGGCAATCAAAAAGCTTGTGGCCTACTCTTCCACACCCATAGCAAGCATTTGAATCCGTCAAGCACTTGTCATTATGATTTCTTCGACATCTTGGACATATTGGAAAACTTGCCCCACCATTTACACCTTGGAGCCTTAGGTTAGGTACCCCATCATTAGCAAACCTCTTGTTTGGAGCACTAGAGGACCTTTGGCGTTGAAATTTGTGACCTTGTTGGAAATGGCCACTCTTAGCACCTTGGAAGCCACCATCAAACCAAGCCCTCTTGGACTCCACACTTATCCTCTATCTAATCTTCTCCCCCTCAAGTTGTTCGGCATAGGTCATGAGTCAAGATAAGTCCATCTCACCCACAAGCATAACTGTGTGGCACTCTTCATTCACCAAATTGAACACCGCCAACACAAATTTGTTCATTCTTACCCTAGGATCGGCAACCAAGTGAGGATAATACTTTGAGATCTTGTTGAATTTGAGGAAATACTCCCTCACACACATAGAGCCTTGCTTGAGATTCATGAATTCCATCATCTTGGCCTCTCTCAACTCAATATGGAATAAGAGATTGAAGAAGGCGGCCTTGAATTCCTCCATGGGATAGGGTCGTTGTTCCTCCTCTCAAGTTATTGAACAAACCAAATTTGGGCAAAACCTTTGAGTTGATAAGCCGTAAGGTCCACCTTCGCTTCCGAACTCACCTTCATAATTACAAGCACCTTGTACACCTCATCAATACACTCTTGGGGATCCTCTTCCAGTTTGGAGCAATGGAACTCCAAAGGGTTTATCCTTACAAAGTCCCTCACCCTTGGGGCGGAGTAGGGGCATGAGAAGCTTGGGCCCCTTGATTCAATTGATTAATCATTGCATGTTCTTGATGATCCGGACCCTCCTCGGGTGTACGGGTCTGTCGTGGTCTTCCTCTTGGTAGTGGCATGATCTAAAAGAGCAAAAGAGCATTTGTTAGGAAGGAAGCCTTATCTTTACATCTAGAGCACAACATAGATCATGAAGAAGTGAAACATTTCCTAAAACGCCTCATAGCCTCCTATTCATAGTTGTGGCGTGTTTCACAACCTTGAACAATACTTTACTTGATGTGGTGTGTTGGATTTCCGAGGACCATTAACAACATAGTGCTCTGATAGAAAGTTTTTCACAACCCAAGCCTAGGGTCTAGGTATAACATGGCGAATAGGGAACCTGAAGGACATGAAACAAGCCTCTTAGCATATCATATACACATCTTTGGTTGCGAAAGCCAAATAAGATAACAAGTAATAATAGATCATACAGGAAGCGGGACTAGAGGAGTCTTTCATAATAATAATGGCATAAGAAGGGTGAAGCTCATTAGTACAAACCAACTTAACATCCAACAACACCTCTACTACTAGATGCAGTGGGGGCCAAGACATCTCCCATGCTCACCCTCATAATAAGTATCCAAAATATAATATGAAGTCTTAACATAAGCATGAATGAAAATAGATATTGTCCCCAGATATAAGGACTCAGAAAAAGCAAATTTCAATGATCCAGCTAGCCACGTGGAGGAGGAGGATCAATAGGAGCTCTGGTTCCTACATGGTGATATCATATAGGCATAGAGTATGTATTAGTAATTGGAATATAATGAGTATGTGGGGTGCAATACAACAAGGATCATAAGAATAATAATCAATATGGATAATCATAATCGTTAGACATGAGTTCAATATGACACGCATAATCAAAGCTTAAGTTAAAACATACTTGAGAATAGTCATACTTGCATAACTTGCTTAACATAATAGAGCAACATGAATAGCTTATCTAAATACCTTGTACTAGAAGGTGAGGAATATAGCATAGGTCATAACCCCTTCATGTAGACATTTTCCTTGTACTAGAGGGTGAGACATACAACTTAGTTCATAACCCCTTCTAGTAGGCTTCCCAATTTACAAGAGCATATATCATAGCATAAGAGCTCAATAATTCACTTATAGATCATAGAAACCTTTCATGAATTCAACACATATTTGGGAGCCCATAACTTATCATAAAAATACTTGTGTTATGAATGTGGCAATAGCCTTCCATCAACATAAGACTTATAATCATGCAAACTTAATCAAACATGGCAGCTATGCATACTTATGCTTAAGATCATGCAATTTTAGTGTATAGGACAAGAAGGAGTAGAATCAACTAATTTTGAAGGCATTCAAATCAACCCACCAACATAGTAGTAAAACCCTCATTTGGGTGTCATGAACTCCATCTTAATAATTCACCATCATTCATAACTTCATAATTCACATCATGCATAACTTCTATAGGTGTAAATCAGCTCTAGGAAATAGCTTCAATAGACATTCATGCATATTTAGTCAATACTTGAAGAATCCAAACTTCCATCATACTTATAATGCATAATAAAGTTTACCCATAAAGCATACATCATTAAAATCATGAAATTTGATAAAGAGACAAGGTTTGGCTTCATGGGTGGAAGGAACCCATAATGAAGCTCACATACCTACACTTGAGACTTTCTCGAAACTAACTTGAGGAGGACTTGAAGCTTGGAGTGGGTTCTTGAAATCCAAAGCTTGTTCTTGAAATCTTTGAATTTGAATGGGGGATTTGATGATGCTTTTTTGGAGAGGTTTAGAGAGGGTTTTGGTGAGTTCTAGAGTTGAAAAATGGCCAAATAAGAAGGGTTTCACGTTTAAATAGACATTCAGCTATTACCCAAATGCCCTTAGATGAAACAAGAAAAACAAGGAAAAAACTGCATTGATCAGCGCCCTAGGCGCAACGCGGACCAAGCGCGAAAGGCCTTATTACACACAGGCACGCCCCAAGCACGTCGCACTAAGCGCACGCAGGCACATAGCCTTGGCCTCCCATTGTGAAAATAATTTTTTGCTACGGATCTTCTAAAATTTAGGGGCTACCCTTTTCCCACACAATTTTGCCCCCTGAACAAGAATATGAAGTCAAATTTTCGAAATAATACATGAATTTTGAGATATTCAAGAAATACACTTATAGGTCATTCCAAAGCACATGAGAGATGTTACACCAATCTACATCAAAAAAGCCTTCAAGTTCAACTAGATTTTTTTATAAAACAAACCACAAGTTTTTGTCTTAATGAAATATCTCATAACTCTCGTTATAGGATGTCAATGTTCATTCCCTGGGTTGCTTGTAAACCTATTAAGTACTCTTATTGTATATGCAATATTAGGCCAACTGCAACCAGTCACATATCTCAAACTTCTAATTAAGCAAGCATATTTCTTTTGATTTATCACATCATTTTCGCTTTAAATAGGAACATGTGAACACTTAAATCAAAAGGAGTTAAAACATACTTGCAATCAAGAAAGTTATATTTTTTTTCAAAATTTCTCAACATAATGTGACTGGTCAAGGAAAATTCCATCATATATTCTAGTAATTTTTCTTTCAAGATTAACATTTGCATCACAAAATTTTTTCATATCAAGATGGCTTCTATGGATATTATTTATTTTATCAATAACATTCATGTTAGAGCCAAAGACCAATAAATCATCAAAATATAGGTAAATAATAATATGTGAATTATTCCAAGACTTATGATATATTCACTTATTAGCACAGTCATTTATTTTAAAGCCATTTTCAATCATGCAGGAATCAAACTTTTCATGTCATTACTTTAGTGCGTGTTTTAAGCCATATAGGGATTTAGTCACTCGACATACTTTGCTTTCTTGGTCTGCTTCAACAAAATACTCTGGTTATTCCATATAAATTTCTTTATTTAGGTCTCTATTTAAAAAAGTGAATTTTACATCCACTTGATGAATTTGAAAATCAAGAATTGCAGCAATAGAAATTAAAAGTCTAATGGATGTAATCCTATTTATCAGAGAAAAAGTATCAAAAAGCTTTAGGCCTTTTAGTTGTTTAAAACCTTTAGCAATTAGTCTTGTCTTATATTTATTAATTGATCCATCCGATTTTAACTCTTTTCGTAAGACTCATTTGCAATAATTATTTTACAACCTGTTAGTAAATTAGCTAACTACCAGGTTTTATTAGAAATTAGTGATTCTATTTCATCATTTACAGCCTCTTTCTAGAAAATTGCATCATGTGAAGATAATGCTTCTTTTAAAGTGAGTGAGTCATCTCCAACATTAAGAATCTAAAATCAGGACAAAAAATTTTTTCTACTCTAGCTCTTTTACTTCTTACTTCAAATCATCAATTTCTTTATTTTTTAAAAGTAGAAGCAAAAGAACTAGGTAACAACAAAATATTTTGTTTAATCCTTTGACCCTCGCTATTTTTAGGATCAAAAGACAATTTATTTTTATGAAAACAAGCATCAATTGATTCAATCTATAAGTTGTACTATTTGAAGCATAACCAAAAAAAAATACAAATAGTAACTTTCTTACCCAACTTTGTAATCATCGGATCAATTAGCCTCACAAAGGCTAGACAACCCCAAACTCTTAGATATCCCAAGTTTGGCTTGTGACATTTCCACAATTCAAAAGGTGTTAGTTTGGACTTTTTATGAGGCACACAATTTAACACATAACAAGTAGTCAAAATAGCTTCATCCTAAAAATTTAAAGGTGCACTTGACTCAATAAGCATGACATTAGTCAATTCAACCAAAATTCTATTTTTCCTTTTTGCTACATCATTAGATGCAGGAGAATAAGAGGAGTAATTTCATGAATTATTACCAATGATTTAATAAAGGAATTACACTCATTTGACTCATATTCACCGCCTCTATTACTTCTAACTCTTTATATTTTTCTTTCAAACCAATTTTCCACCTCATGAAGATAAATTTTGAAATATTCAAAAGTATCACTTTTATTTTTCATTAAGTAAACATATGTAAACTTAGAAAAATTATCAATGAAAATGATAAAATATCTATTTTCTCCACGAGTCAAAACTCTTCCAAGCTCACAAATATCAATGTGAACTAATTCTAATAAATTAGTTTTTCTTTCAACTTGAAAATGAGGTCTTTTAGTGATTTTGGCTTTACTACAAGCCTCACACTTTTAATAATTCTTTTAATCACTGGATTAATCTTAAACTACTCATGATTACAACATATTGATCCTTTATATTACACAAACGAGCATGCCAAAAATTAGAAGAAGAAAATACATAAACAGAGGTAAAACTTTATTCATTTCAACATTTAGTTTAAACATCTTATCACAAGAATACTCTTTTTTCACAAAAATATCTTTTTCACAATACATATTGATCAGATTCAATTATCTGTTTGAAACCTGCTTAATTAAGAAGAAAACTAGATATCAAATTTTTTCACATAGGAGTATAAAGTACATATTTTAATGTTCATACTCTTCCCAAAGTAAAATACAATTTGACATCTATCATTTCAAACACTTGAGTAGTATGAGAATCACAAAGCATGATGGTTTTGGGCCCCTCAAGAGGAGTATATTCTTTAAACCAATTGTTGTCATAAAAAACATGATGATTTGTACCAGAATCAACCCACCATCCATCAACATTCTCAACCATGTTTATATCTGTAATCACCACTACAAAAGGTTGTTCTATAACATTTATCTGAGGTGTAGATCACGTTTCTGAAATTTACAAAATTGAGCAATATGCTTGCTCTTGCCACAGACAAAGCATGGTCTATTATCTTGAACTTGTCAATTTTGTGCTTGATTATTTTTACCATTATTTTTCTTGGGAGGTCTACCATTTTTTTTTCTAAAACTTTTCTTCTTAGACTTCATAGAGGTATTTTTGATAGATTCAGGAGTAGCATTATTCTAAAGTAACTAAATTTACCTTCGTTGTGATGTTTCTCTCTTCTAATTGTAAAAATGCATCTTGGCTTGCCTCCTTTTGTTTGTGGTGCATAATTTTTTTAAATTCCTTCCAAGAAGGTGGAAGTTTATCAACATCCCACAAACAATAAGGTTATCCCTAATTAAACCTTCTCGAATCTAAGCTCTCCAACAATTATTATGGAAGTCTTGAGCTTAATCTACCACTGATTTGTTATCCACTATTTGGAAAGGAAAAAATCTACTAGCAACATATTTTTTTGCTCCAACTTCTTCGATACATACTTACTCTACAACGCTTTCCAAATTTTTTTTTTTTTGCGCACTAGAGTAAGTTCTATAATAATAATCATAAAAATTATCAGATAGACAATTAAGAATATAATACTGACACTTGTAGGAATCATCACTGTATTTTTCTACTTTCTGTTGATGAGAAATAAGTTCATCATTATCCATGGAGAGAATATTAACTTTATTAGGATTCTTCTCTGTTAACACATAAGAGACATTGAGAAGACTTATGTAGAAAAGCATTTTACCCTTCCAGCTCTTAAAATGATTACCATTGAACTAAAATGACTTGTTAAGATCTCTCATCTTGACATCTATGATTTATTCAATTGTAGCCATTTGAATCTCCTTAAAATTATTGGTGAAAATTACAAAAATTACAATTAACAATTGAAAAGTAAAATGAAAAAAATAAAATTCCTCTTAGCTGAGGTGTGGATATCTCGCTCTCTTTAAGAAGATTCAAGTCCACTATAGCAAATTTTTTCACGGATGCAACAGTATTCTTCTTGGCTTGTCCCCTCTAGGATACAACACCCTAATCACAAAGTATAACTCAATAAACTCTGGACAAGAATTGATTCTTAATCTCCATAAAAAGAACACCTCCCATCAACTAATAAAAACTCTCTTTTTGACGAATTTTATGCACTCTAGGTTTTTTTTTTCCTTATATTGTACACCACAAAAGAAAGACCATCATCATTTATTGGTAAAGAAGTCTTCATGCAATGAATAGGAAGACAATGAAAAAGTAAATAAGGTAGATAAATGACCTAGAGATTATTAGGACTGACAGGAATCAGGTGTCACACGGAAGCTAGCAAAGCAATCCCAAAATACCATGTGTATGAAGATAAATGAGAAATACCAAGAGACACAATAATTTAATGTAGTTCAGTCATCGACTTACATCTATAAGAGGAGATGAGTAATTCACTGTATAAAAGATAGTAGATAATATCTAGAGAAATATCTCATCCATTCACTCGGAATACAAAGAGGTTCACACAAGTGTTAATATAACACTTGTGACTCACTGTTTCTCTCCCTACACAAAACTTTCAAGCCCTCATGACTACATTGTGAATGCTACCAAGTTAGAAAGAATGAGTCTCTATTTATAGAATCATAAACTTTTTCCTACTAGAAAAAAGATTCGCTAAATATAAAGGAACTTTATTTTCCTTTTTCTACTAGAAAAAGGATTCACCAAATATGAAGAAATTTTGTTTTCTTTTTCCTAAAAGGAAAACCTTAATTATGGTTAGAAACTCAGGATAAAAGCCCCACAAATGTCTCTTTTGGCCTGAATTTCAGACAAAATAAATTTTCTCCACCTTCTTTGCAAAATCTTCATTAGGTTGAATCTCCTCTGCAAATTTTATTTCTCATTATAGAGAACTTTTCTGGAAAATGTTTCTCCAAACAAAATCTTCATTACTACCAAATAGGTTGCGTCTAGAACTGAACCTGCCAAGATGAACACTTGTTCTTAGCCTCACTTTGATTCCACTGGTTAAGACTGCACGTACCGCCACCCTAACTCCATATTAGTATGATATTGTCTGCTTTGGTCCAAGCCCACACCGACTTACATCTATAAGAGGAGATGAATAATTCACTATATAAAAGATAGTAGATAATATCGAGAGAAATATCTCATCAATTCACTCGGAATACAAAGAGGTTCACACAAGTGTTATATTAACACTTGTGACTCACTGTTTCTCTCCCTACACAAAACTTTCAAGCCCTCATGACTACATTGTGAATGCTACCAAGTTAGAAAGAATGAGTCTCTATTTATAGAATCATAAACTTTTTCCTACTAGAAAAAAGATTCGCTAAATATAAAGGAACTTTATTTTCCTTTTTCTACTAGAAAAAGGATTCACCAAATATGAAGAAATTTTGTTTTCTTTTTCCTAAAAGGAAAACCTTAATTATGGTTAGAAACTCAGGATAAAAGCCCCACAAATGTCTCTTTTGGCCTGAATTTCAGACAAAATAAATTTTCTCCACCTTCTTTGCAAAATCTTCATTAGGTTGAATCTCCTCTGCAAATTTTATTTCTCATTATAGAGAACTTTTCTGGAAAAAGTTTCTCCAAAAAAAATCTTGATTACTACCAAATAGGTTGCGTCTAGAATTGAACCTGCCAAGATGAACACTTGTTCTTAGCCTCACTTTGATTCCACTGGTTAGGACTGCACGTACCGCCACCCTAACTCCATATTAGTATGATATTGTCTGCTTTGGTCCAAGCCCTCACAGAATTATTTTTCGGTACATGCCAAAAGGCCTCGTACTAGTCGAATTGGGTGAGCACTTAATATATTGATACATTTTTTCTTCTCATACCCAATAATCCTCTGCTCAAACCAAGATCTCACAATTCCTAGCCTCCCCTTTAGGGTTAATATACTTGAACTACTAACTATCTCACACTGACACTAGCAACCAGTGGGACACACCGCTTAACCACCACTTTGCCAAGAAGACTTTCTACACAAGACATCTCTGCAGATCTTTGGTCTCATTGTCAAATCGGAAATTTCTCTTAAGAGACAGTCCAGTCGTTTGATATACCCGAACCTAGGGTCTGATACCACTTGTTAGGACCAACAGGAATCAGGTATCACGAGGAAGCTAGCAAAGCATCCCCGAAAGAACATGAGTATGAAAACAAATGAGAAATACCAAGAGACACAATAATTTAATATGGTTCGATCAACTGACCTACATCCACAAGAGGATATGAACAATTCACTATATAAAAGAGAGTACTCAATATCAAGAGAAATAACCTCACCAATTCACTCGGAATGCAAAGTGGTTCACACAAGTGTTATGTTAACACTTATGACTCACTGTTTCTCTCCCTACGCAAAACTCTCAAGCCCTCATAACTACATTGTGAATGCTACCAAGTTAGAAGGAATGAACATTTATTTATAGAATCATAAACCTTTTCCTACTAGAAAAAGGATTCGGCAAACATGAAGGAATTCTATTTTCCTTTTCCTACTAGAAAAAAGATTCTCCAAATATGGAGAAATTCTATTTTTTTCCCTAAAAGAAAAACCTCAATTATGGCAAGAAACTCAGGACAAAAATCCAACAGAGATTACATAAGTTAGAAGATGTAATTGAGGAATAAAGAGTGATCAATAATGTGAGAGTTTGAATTAAAAAACAATGATAATGGCAGACCACATTCAGCCACTAATGAAAGGTATTCAAGCCTAAAGATAAATGAGAACAAAAAGGAGTAACAAACAACGCCTAATGGCATAATGGATGCAGCAACAAGCTGCTCACCAACTACCACTCTTAACACCAAAAAAATAAGCAAATTCATATACAAATGTTAATATTAAAATAGCCAAAAACCAACAGAAAGAAATGCAACTGTATAATACTTTTCTTGTAAAGTTGGGAGTTCTCATTCATGCTTTTTGAACACATTGAAGGAGAAAAGTTGAGCAACATGCTATCTCAGCTTTGTGTTTCTCAAAGGAATGGTATAGAAGAAAAAGGGAAAAAAGCATCCCTATACCATTTAAGACCCTAAATTACAATGACATGTCAAGTTTCTTAAATTACATCTAAATGACCATATTTTGTTTACAAAATAATGCAAACCTATAAACTCATTTTTTTTTAAAAAAGAAAAATGTTGATTTTGTATGGTTGGAATATATTCTCTATCCTAATTTATTGCTAATGACACTCTTTACATTGAATACAAAATTAAAAAAAGCTGATTTAATAAGATTTGTAAAAATCTCACTCCTTAATTAACTACTGACCTCTCTCCTTGATCAAATCTTGTCATTTATTAATGTATTAATTAATATTGTCATTTAATTAATATGTATTGTGCAGACTTCAATCTTGTCATTTAATTAATATTGCCATTTAATGTTGCTATTTATTTTTTTCCTTTTTTTCTTTTTGCTGAAAATCTTCTCCTTAATTAAATGATAGAATAATTGATCGTAATGTTTGCGTTTTTTTAAAAATCCTTTTATACTTAATATCAACTACAATTATGTATTTACATGGTGAATGTTCTGTTCTTATCTATGGTTATAATTAAGTATTTACGTGGTGAAAATATATTGCGGGCATCTGATTGAAAGTTTGTATGTATGGTTTGTTGTGAATTTTTTGGTATACTTTCAGTTAAATAGTAAACTAATTGGTGTTTATATTGGTACTTTTTCATTTTTTTAATGCACTATGAAAATAAACTTGTGAAAAGAATTAGTTGATGTCTTTGGTTATAATTAAGTATTTCTATTGTGAAATTATTGATGGTACACACAATTGTACCATAAAAAAGTCAATAATTTGAACAAAAAATGGAACAAAAAGAAAAGCTAGGAAACTGAGGAAAGTTTTTACCATTATAACTGGAAACACGTAACAATAACAATCAAATTGAAATTCAATAAAGCATTGTTTGATCAAAAATAAATATTCTCAAGTTAAAAGTGACTAAAGATCATAATGAAAAGATATTGTTTATTTGATGCTTCTTGGTGTATACTTGATGGAACCACATTTTTACTAACTGAAACATATTCCTTGAAACGTTCGGTGCGCCAAGTCTACTGACCCCAGTACCTTCACTCTCGCTAACTACATCTGACTCAACCTTCCTCTTCCCATAATCCCAAAGCAACGCAGCATACCTTAGATGAAATAGATTTGGATCTATGAAAGCTCTAGCAATATCCATATGACCTTGTGAAAAATATTTAGCAAAAACACAAGTATAGAGATCATAATGTCATGAAGAGAACCACTTAATATGTTGGTCATAAGGAAACAACTAAATCAACAGTTTACCAACAAAAAAAAAAGAGAAAATTTCTTAAATGACAAACTTAAAAATCATAATAAAGCTCTATAGCTACATTTTACTTAATTACTTTCATAGATAATACAAAGTTTGCCATGTGCTTTTAACTTTGTACATGAATAATTTGTTGCAGAAAATATATAAATTTACTATTTAAGGCATTCATAAAAACAGGCTAAAAATGAAAACATAGATATCAACTAAATCCTTTGATTTGCTCACTAATTATGGCAATTAGTTTTTTTTTTTTTTTTACGTAGCTTGAGTTCTTCATGCTGAAGATGCACATTAGTTACTAAAAATACGCCTTCTCTTAAAGAAAACTGACATTTCTTTGTTTTTTTTCTAATTTTAAGAAATCATTCAAATTATTCGATTTTTTTTTAAACTCAAAATTAAGATCACATGTAAAATTTGTTTTCAATTTAAAATTGTTTTGATTTTTTTACGGCGATTCTGTTTTGACGGGAAAATATATTTTAAATATGTTTTGAATATATGTGAAACAAGTATGTATTTTTTGTGTTTGGGCTGCATTTTGTATGTTGTTTATGCAAATTTGTAAAAACTATGTAATGTCATATAATTTGTATAAAAATATATGCGTTGTTTTTTTTAATTATTGATTGGTTTTGATTGCAATTATTTGTATATCTTGTCCGTTATATATATATATATTCATGTTTTTATTAAAAATAAAAGTAAAGTTTATAATCTTATGGATTTATGAAACGACCCCAGAAAGTGCGTAAAAACGTGCCTTGAAAGTGCCTGGAATCTTGTTTTTCATATATCTAAAAATTTGTTTGTTATTTCGACAATCCAACTTCATATTATTGTTCAGGGGGTCCAAATTAGGGGAAAAAGGGTCTAACCCCGATTTTAGAGAAAAAGAATCAAATTATGAATTTTTCAAGTGAGCTGAAAACAGTGGGGATCCGCGTCTAGGGCGCGATGCGCCCCAAGTGTTATCTTGGCCAATTTTCTGTTTCGGGTCCAAGGTTTTAAGTCTTGGGCCTAGACCCTCCCATGCGTGAAAAGACCTAAACTTAGCGTTATTTCACCCTCATATCACCCTAAACATTCCCCAACACTCACTCAAACACTTGACTAATATTTCTCTCAAGATTTAAGTCCTAAAACTCAAAACCAATCTTAAGGATTTCATCAAGGATCTCATTTAAGCTTCAAGCCTCTATCTTCAATCTTCACCAAGAACTTCTCCAAAGCTAAGGTATGTGGTGTTGAACCATTGGGGCCTTTCACTCATGGTGTCTAAGCCTCCTTTTTACTAATATTGCATGATTTGAAGTTGATTTTACATGTGGGTTTTGTATATTAAGAAATTTACTGCACAGTAATTTTAGTTCATCAAAATATGGTTATTTTAGCATGTTTTGAGCTCTAAATCTTGGATCTAATGTTGGATTTGATGAGCGGTTTTGATGGGAATGCCCTGGGGGTGTTGCAAGGTGTTGATTGATGAATTTATAATAGATTTTCTTGCATGACTTCATCTCTAAATTGCATAGTCTTTTACCCCCATTACACACCCCCAAGGTGTTTGATAAAATATTCGGTTATGGTTTCTTGAGGAATTGAAGGTCCAAAGCATGAAATATGATATGATTGATGTTATGATGATGAAATGAGCTTATATACATGATATATATGTTCTATATAAGGTGTTGCATTAGACATGCCCGATCTGGGGGGTATAGGAGCCTAGAT
Source organism: Solanum medicagineum (assembly GCA_026153255.1). Classification (NCBI taxonomy): domain Eukaryota; kingdom Viridiplantae; phylum Streptophyta; class Magnoliopsida; order Solanales; family Solanaceae; genus Solanum; species Solanum medicagineum. The sequence goes on along the minus strand of JAPFFP010000113.1, from coordinate 11,651,066 downwards.
AATGATGTGAGGGGTATGTACCTTGCCACCAGGGTGTCCAGACGTGAATGACATCAACCACGTGAGGGCTATGTACCTTGCCACTAGGGTGTCCAGGTGTGAATGACATCAATCATGTAAGGGGTGTCGTACCTTGCCACCAGGGTGTCCAAGTGTGAATGGCATCAACCATGTGATGGGTGTAGTACTTTGCCACCAGGTTGTCCAGGTATGAATGGCATCTCCCAACCATAGTTGGGATTCTAGCTTGGTCTATTCTACAATATGATATCTTATATGAGCATGAGTTACTGAAAGCATGTTTTACTTATGCATTGATCATACATGCCATATTGTTATACTATGCCTATTGTCTAATGTATGCATTTTGAGTATGATGTTTATTTATTGTTACATTCCATCCCACATACTTAGTACGTTTAAATGTACTAATGCATACTCTATGCCTACGTGATATTACCGTATAGGAACCGGAGCTCCTATTGATTCTTCATGTGGCTAGACGGATTGTTCAAGTTAGCCTTTGGTGAGTCCTCCATTCCGAGGACAATGACTATTCTCTTACAATATGTTTAAGACTATCTTTCTTTTATGTATGTATTAATTATGAGGGTGAGCCGGTTGCTTGTCTTGGCTCCCACTCCTTATCTATATAGTACATGTGTTGTTAGATATATTATGTATTATGTTTGAGCTTTGACTCACTTATGATATTCAAGTTATTTAAGTATAAATCTCTCTCTTTCTCCCTTAGTCCCAATTCCCGTTGCTTATGTTTCCTACATTGTTTTACATTACTTTCGCGACCAAGGATGTGTAATGATATACTATGAGGCTTGTTTGGGGTCCCTTCGGGTCCCCATTCGCCGTTCACGTCTAGGCCCCAGGCTTGGATCGTGACACTTTAGATGCATATGGTGTGTTGTAATATATATACATTGTTAATGATGTATGTATATACAAGTGTGCATACACATTGTAAAGTAATGTAACATTTGTATAAAAAATTATGCCATATTTTGTTAGGTGACTGAATTTTTGTCCAACCATTTGTATATCTGGTCTTTTTTTAGTTTGTTATATACAAGTTTTGAAAGAAAACTATATGAATAGAGAAATTCATACAACTAATTTAGATAAACAAATTTGATTCATGCGCCAGTTATTGTAATCTCTTAATTTATTGCCATTTACGCTTCAGTGTGTATGAGTGATTTGTATTTTTTTATATGCATACATTTGGTTGTGTAATGCATCTAATAAAAGATATTTGTATATACTTTCTATAAATTTTTATCTTGTGGTTACACAACAAAGGATAAAAAATATATTCAAAAATAAAGTTTGTATAAATATTATTTTGTATAAATGAGTACTTTTAGGAATATGTGCTGGATAAGTTTTCAATATTTTTATACAAATATTATACAAAAGTTAATATAGTAAAAACTTTATGTAAATCTATTAAAGTGAATTTGTATATATGCATTTATTTCAAATATACAAACTTGTATCAATATTTATTTGTATAACTAGGTCACTAAAAATGGAATGGTATATAACAAAATCATGCTAATAAAGATTTCATTTGTATGTACATGTTTATTTATATGATTAGACAATTAGAACTAGAAAGATATAAGAATAAACGTGTTATTTAACATTTACTTGTATATAAAATTCAATTTGTATAAGTGTTCCCAAAAAACATGCTGATGAAGGTCTGTCATTTTATACGATTCATTTCTAGAAAGTGTTTCCAAGAACATGGTAATGAAGGTCTGTCACTTTATACAATTTATTTGAATAAAGTGGTTCTAAAAAAGAGATTTATACAAAAGTAAAAACATATAAAACTTCACAGTACAATCAAAATTCAACCAATTTCAGTGGTTCCAAACAAGAGATTTATACAAAAGTAAAAATGTATAAAATTTAACATCACAATCAAAATTCGGCCAACTAAAACTGAAATTGTATATAATAATTATGTATAAAATCCCAATCTCAGGAAAAAAAAAAAACTGAGCCAAATACTACTAATAAAAATCTATTAATATATCAAGTGATTTAAAAGATAAATTTATACAACCATAAGGTGATTTATGCAAAGTGGACAAGATTCAAGTATATCCAACCATCGGTTGATACAATTGGAATGATAACAATGTTTACATGACATCTCTTTAGCTTTTTCCCCAACTTGAAATTCTAGCAAACAAATTACACATTTACTCATCTCTTTAGCTTTTTCCTCCATTGTTTGATGATAATCATTGAAAAAAAAGGAATTTCCATCTCTTCTCGAGAAACAAGTGGGCTATTACTTTGCAAAACTGTGCTCAATTTCATATGTGGCAATTCCGCCAAG
>JAPFFP010000113.1:11637512-11648595 GCA_026153255.1 Solanum medicagineum | reverse complement strand
TAGTATGGATTAATAATAAAATCAAATAGTTAAGCTTCTTTATTTGAATAACATAAGAAAATATTTACTTGTAACAACGAGGAATTGTGTTTAATCAAGAACTGGTTTAGCACTTGAAATATATTTATCGAAAATTTCTCAAAATGCTAAACCAAGTAGCAAATATTTATTATAGTCAATTTAAAAGTGCCTAACTTTTGTTAGAAATAATATCCATAAATAATTTGTCGAAAAATAATAATAATAATAATAATAATAATAATAATAATAATAATAATAATAATAAGATCTATCAAAATACAAGTAATAATAATAACAACAAAAATTATGATAATAATGGTAGTAGTAAAATAAATAATCTCATAAAAGTCTTTATTATCTTTTTTTTTTTGAAACCTTTTGAGGAGATTTAACTAATTAAATAAGGCGAGCCAAAATTGGGTGTCAACAGCTTGCCCCTTTCTTTGTCCATGGATGAGAGTAATGAAGGCATCGACAAAAAAATATTGATACAATCCAATTTTGGCCAACCAAAACAATCTTTTGGGCAACAACTTGACATTATTATGGAGTTATGGCCGAACTCTGGTTTATGAGTTGCCTACATATCTCAGGTTTCATGAGAAATCAGAGCATATGTAGTTCGAGAGGGCAAAACTATAACAAATTTTGATCAAATTCAAAATTTTCCCCAGTGTCAAATTATGGCAATATTGAATTTTCTTATGTGATGGAGTAGGAAGGGAGAAAAGTACCACACTCAAGCTAAGGCAACTTATAATGCCAAGACATGGGAATCAGCTCAGATGTAGTTCTATCGGTTAACTAGAAAAGAGAAATGGTCCGTCGCAATTTCTATTGGAAACCTATGATAGGGAGTAAAAAAGTTGTCTAGTATCGAGTTATGGTGATACCGATCCAACAAAGTTAAACAAAGATTTGAACTTGAATTTCTGAAAATCAAGTCGAGTTGAGTTCCGAAAGCGAATACTTGACGTATCTAGGGATGCTTGACATTCCACTAGCTTTCCCTAGTTTGCTGCTAAGATAGAGTTCATATTTTGATGTGTTGTCCTGCAAAACAGATAAACGAGGTGAAAAAGTACCTGATGTGGTTCAAAATTATAAATGAAAGTAATAATGTAAAGATTAGAGTGTAGATATTCAAACAATCATTGATGTCTTTGTCTTGTGTTGTGAATGTGTTGTAGGCAAAGCAACCTGTAGTATAGAAGCCTCTGACTGGTGAAGTTGTTGTAATTTAACACCTTTATCTGGCGAATCAAAAATCATAATGTAAAGCCTCTTGTCGGTGGGGCAATTGTAATGTCACGCCTTTATCTGGCAATGCAACACTTGTAATGTAAACGACCAACTGGGAGGACAATTGTTATGTTATGCCTGTATTTGGTGGTACAAAGCTTGTAATGAAAGCCTCCATTTGGCGAGGCGATTGTAAGGTAATGCCTGTATCCGGCGTTGCAAAACTCGTAATGTAAAAGTCTCCTCTTGGCGAGGTAATTGTAACGTAACGCCCTTATCTGGCGATATAAAGTGTAAAAATTAATTGCAAGTGCATGACAATATTGCTAATATACTTGCCCTTGATTGATGTAGCTTTGCTAGTGTTGCTGCATTGTGGTCCTTGACCGGTAGAGTGTCGCTTCTTTTGCTTATATACAGGCTCCGATTGGCAGTACCTTGACGATGTTTGATATGTACAACCTCCAAGTTGTGGAGTTTGGATGATGTTTTCCATGTACAATCTTCAATTGTTTACAAAGTCTGAACGATGCTTGCTATATACACATTCTTCAATTGGTGGAGTCTGAATGGCGTCGTCAACGTGTAGCCTTTGATCGGTATGAAAATGTTTGCTATGTACATCCTCCAGTTGGCAGAGCTTGGATGGTGTTTGCTATATACAGTCTCCAATTTGCAGAGTTTTGAACGATGTTTGCTACGTGCATACTCCAAGCGGTGGAGTTTGACGCAACTAGATATAATTTACCAATTACAGAATTTTTCAATGTAGCTAGGTGGCAATTTCTGTCCTGTGTGGCTTATTTGATGCAGTTAGATGGTCGTTTCCAATTGGTGGAGTTATTCTTGATGAAAAACAAATTATCCTATTTCTCTGATGAGGGCCTCCTTTTGTCCTTTTGATCTAGATCTCGAGTGTACCTGCAAAGATTTAAAATGGAACCTTATTAGACAAAACATTTGACATATCAAGAAAATAAATAGGGAGGAAATATTTTGGCTTATGTTTGGAATGAGTCGAAAAGAGTCTCCAGTCTTGCCCTCGAGACTTGATGCTAGTTTCCTTGATTTCCTGTCTTCTTGTGCTCAAAGAAAAACTTTTAGTTCGGGAGGGGGTGTTGACTTGTGTCGACTCGCAAACTTTAGCTGTGTCATCAAAAACCTTTGATACTTCTTCAATCGTCCTTGATCTCTTATCTTGGAGCCTTGGTAGGTAGAATAGTAGAGAAACATTTTGAAAAAATAATAGCATATTTTTTATAAGGGAGTGTATTACGTATATCTTAGATATATAAGTATATGTATATATATATGTATATGCATATGTATATGTATATGTATATGTATATATAGTAATCCTCGATCATTCTAAGGTTATGACACGTTTCGAGATCCGTCGAGTTTCTGTATATACGAATGTAGTTCTTCTCATATCCTCATCTTCTGATGACGCTTCTCTAACTCTTCTGGGAGACTTGTTGCTCTTTAACAATGCATAATTAGAGGAGAGTTTCCTATGGGTATGGCCGAACCTTTTAAGGTCACCTACGTATCTCTAAACAGGAATCAGGTCTGTGCGTAGTTCAAGGATTAAAGAATGAAAAATATGAAATGCAAAGACCGAGCCTGACCCTGGCTGCCTACGTATCCAAGTGGAATCAGGTCAAAACATAGTTCAATTACAGAGGGAGAAAATAAAAATATGTAATGCAATAATCGGGCCTGACTCAGGCTGCCTACGTATCCAAGTGGAATCAGGTCAAAATGTAGTTCAATACAATGGAAAAATGAAAAACATGAAAGGACTGAATCCGACAAGGAATTGCCTACGTATCCCACCAAGGGAAGTCAGGTCGGGCGTAGTTCTAGATACATAGAAATAATGATTTTGGACTTTCTAAGGTGACCTGACCCGATGTGGGTTGCCTACGTCCCAAAACTAGTCTTGATATCTTCAGATGTAGTACTTCTTGATAGCGTCTGAATTGATTGGCTTGGTGCTCACTATGTCGTCCATTGCTGCTAAGATCACTGCTCCTCCTGAGAGTACTCTATGACCATGTAGGGACCCTGCCAGTTTGGTGCAAATTTTCCTTTAGCTACTTTTTGGTGAGAAATATCTTCTTCAACACTAACTCTCTTGGATTGAACTGTCGAGGCTTGACCCTTTTATTGAATGCCTTGGCCATTCTGATTTGGTATATTTGACTGTGACGGATTGAATTCAATCCTTTTCTCATCAGTGACCATCAACTGTTCAATCCGACTACGAATCCATTCTGCATCATCCAAACCAACTTCTTGGATAATCCTTAAAGATGGTATCTCCACCTTAGCAGGTATTATTGCTTCTGAGCCATAAACTAGCATATAAGGAGTTGCCCCAGTGGATGTCCTAATTGTAGTACGATAACTGAGCAAAGCATATGGTAACTTATATGCCATTAGTTGTGGCTATCTATTATTATTCTCAAAATCTTCTTGATATTCTTGTTTGCGGCCTCAACTGCTCCATTCATCTGTGGCCGATACGTTGTGGAATTTTGATGGGTAATCTTGACCTTTCACAAATCTAATGCATAAGATCACTATTAAGGTTTGCCGCATTGTTTATGATAATTGATTCTGGAATTCCAAACTGAAAAACTATGTTATTGCGAACAAAATCTGCCGCTGCCTTTTAAATCACAGCCTTGTATGTTGAAGCGTCAACCCACTTTGTGATATAATCGATAGCTACCAGAATGAAATGGTGTATTTGATGCGGCGGGCTCTATGGGCCCAATTACATCCATGCCCCAAGCGGCAAATGGCCAAGGAGAACCCATCACATTGAGTTTGCTCGATGGGACTCGTATAAAATCTCCATGCACTTGGCACTGATGGCACTTTTGTACGTGTCGAATACTATCTCTCTCCATCGTCATCCAAAAATATCCGTCTCTTAAAATCTTTCTCGCAAGTGTGAACCCATTCATGTGAGGCCCACATGTTTCTGCATGTATCTCTTCCAAAAGTCTGGTTGCTTCTGTGGCGTCGACACATCTTAGTGATCCTAAATCTGGAGTCCTCCTGTAGAGGATTTCCCCATTGAGAAAGAAATGATTGTCCATTCTTCTCAATGTCCTTTTTTGCTTGTTTGTGGCATTTTCAGGGTATTCTTGTGCTTCTATCAAGCTCTTGACGTCATAGTACCATGGTTTTCCATCCAATTCCTCATCTACAGGAAAATAATATGCATGCTGGTCGTGTATCTCCACCCCAATAGGATCGATGTTAATTCTTGTCTGGATGCTGAATCATTGAGGACAATGTTTCTAAAGCATCGACAAACTTATTTTGAGCTCGAGGACATGTTTGAATTCAATCTTCGTAAATCTCTTACTCAATTCCTTTATGTAATGCAAGTAAGGAAGGATCTTAACATCTTTAGTAGCCCATTCTCCTCGAACTTGATGAATCAACAAATCAGAATTAGCTATTACCAGGAGCTCTTTGATGTCCATGTCTACAACCATTTGAGTCCTAGGATACAAGCTTCATACTCCATGATGTTGTTTGTACAATCAAATCTGATCTTGGTTGAAATTGGGTAGTATTGGCATGTCTCTGAAATTAGAACTCCGCCTATTCCAACTCTTTTGGACTTTGATTCTCCATCAAAGTACATCCTCTACCCATGCCTCTGCTATGTCTTCTCCTACGAACTACACCTCTTCATCAGGGAAGTAGGTTTTGAGCGGCTTGTAATCTGGATCCGTTGGATTTTCTGCCAGGTAGTCAGCCAAGGCTTGTCCTTTAATGGCTTTCTGTGTCACATACACAATGTCGAATTCACTCAGCAAAATTTGCCATTTTGCCATTTTCCTGGTAGACATCGGCTTCTGAAAGATATACTTGAGTGGATCCATTCTTGAGATTAAGTAAATGGTGTATGCAAACAGGTAGTGCCTAAATATTTGCGCAATCCAAGTCAAAGCACAACAAGTTCATTCCAACAAGGTATATTTTTCCTTGCATGGGGTGAGCTTCTAGCTTAAGCAGTAAATGGCTTTTTCTCTTCTACCTATCTCATCATGTTGTCCAAACACGCACCCAAATGCACCATCCATAACAGATAAATATAGCAGTAAAGGCCTTCTCAGCTCAGGTGGGACCAACACTGGTAGATTGGATAAATATTCCTTGATTTTGTCGAAAGCCCTTTGACATTCCTCCGTCCATTTTGTGGCAGCATCTTTCTTTAACAACTTGAATATGAGCTCGTATATTACTGTGGACTGAGCGATGAACCGGATGATGTAGTTGTGTCTTCCTAGGAAACTCATCACATCCTTCTTGGTCCTAGGAGGAGGTAGTTCTTGGATTGCTTTGACTTTTGACAGATCTAACTCTGTACCTTTTCGACTAATAATGAATCCTAACAGTTTTCCTGCGGGTACTCCAAATGCGCACTTTGCTGGATTCAATTTCAAGTTATACTTCCGCAATCTTTCGAAGAACTTCTGCAAATTGTCCAAATGGTCTAAGGTCTTCTTGGACTTGATAATGACATCATCCACATTTACTTCAATTTCCTTGTGGATCATGTCATGAAAAAGAGTGATCATGGCCCTCATGTAGGTTGCTCCAGCATTCTTAAGACCAAACGACATCACCCTATAGCAATATACCCCCATGGCGCGACAGTGCTGTCTTTTCAGCATCATCTTCATCCATCAAGATCTGGTGATATCCCGCAAAGCAATCCATAAATGATTGCAACTCATGTTTTGCACAACTATCGAAGAGTATGTGAATGTTTGGAAGAGAAAAATCATCCTTAGGGTTGTCTTGATTGAGATCTCGATAATCCACACATATTCTAATTTTCCCATCCTTCTTTGGTACTGGCACAATGTTGGCCAACCATGTGGGGTAATTCGTAACTTTTATGACATTCTCTTCAGTTTGCTTAGTTACTTCTTCTTTGATCCTTCGACTCAAATCGGACTTGAATTTTTTTGTCTTTTGATTGACTGGTAGGCAAGCGGGATCGATTGGCAATTTGTGCAAGACTATGTCAGTACTTAATCGTGGCATGTCATCGTAAGACCAAGCAAATATATCAACATATTTCTTAAGCAAACCTAATAACTCCTGCTTCCTTTCTATTTTCAAATGTATACTGACTCGTGTTTCCTTTGTGACTCCTTCGTCTCCTAGATTGACAATCTTTGTTTCTTCTATGTTGGGTTTCTTTTGAATTTCAAGCTGCTCGATCTCATGTGGTAGATTTTTTGGCATCATGCTATTATCATATTCCTCGTGATCCAATTCATGGCTTTTTCTTTGCTCGACTGACTCGTTACATGTAATAATCGTTGAATTAGGATTTTTATTAATAAGAATGCTAAAAAATATAAATGATAAGCAAAATAAAGAAAGAAAGAGAGAAGCAAATACTTTAAAAGTAATGGGATAGTTTTACAATATAAGACTTTTATTCAAAAGCACTCCAAATTTTAAAAAGACACAATCAGCAAAAGGATTAAACATGATTCAAGCATTGATTTTGCTCGTGTAAATATTAAAAACTACTACTTTCCACACTACCATGATTCTTGTTGAAACAGAGACGGGTGGACGGTCCAATTCTGCAACACTTCTCCAGGCTCGACATCATGGATGGTTAGTTTGCTGAGATCTATCCTTTCCTCATATCCGATCATTAACACGAACAAATTTCCTATTCCTTCCATAATGTCATCTTCCACTGCTGGACTTAGGATTAGAACTTGTTCCGGTACAAATATCATCTCACTTGACCTTGCGCTGCAAATGTCTCCTAATATAGGCTGATATCCAAATCCGGTGGTACCTTTCTGATACTTCAGCTGGATTGGTTCAGTTATGCCATTACGCTTGGGCCCAAGTCCCGTCTTAGGCTGATATTCGTACTTCAACATCTCTGAAGCAACCATCGTTGCTGCGCCTGAGAATTTTATATCATCTGACCCTATTTTTCTATCAGTCTTCATAACTTGCATAATTTCCAAAGTATGAAAAGTGGCTCCATCTAAATCTCCAGTGATTGGAACAGAATCGACAGAACATATGGGATGACTGTGTTCTCCATGGATGGTAACTTCTGTGTAATCACACTCAAACTTTACACACTGATGAAGGGTTGATGGCACGGCTTTCACTATGTGGATCCATGGTCTTCCTAGCAATAAGTTATAGCTATATGGCATATCTATGATTTGGAATAAAATGGTGAATTCAGCTGGTCCAAATTGTAACGTGAGATATACTTCTCCAATAACACTTCTTTGTGCCCCATTGAAAGCTCTAACTTTTACATGACTCTCTCTTATCTCCCCTATGTTCACACCTAACTCTCTTAGTGTCTTGAAAGGGAAGATGTTGCATCCAGAACCACAATCAATCAGAACTCGACCCATGATCTTATCACAACATTTGACTTTGATATGAAGCGCTTTGTTTTGTCCAGCACCTTCTGTTGATATCTCGTCATCATGAAAAGATATCTTGGTAGCTTCCATGACTCATCCAATGGTTACAGTTAGAGTTTCACTTGTGGTCTCTTTCAGAATGCAAACTCCATTTAACACTTCTATCAAAGCGTTCCTATGGGCTTCAGAACTCATGGCTAGCGACAAAATGGATTTTTGGGCAGGTGTTTTCTTTAACTACTCTTCAACTGAATAGCCTTTGGGCTGCATCATTTTCCAGAATTCATCATCTTCGGCGTCAGTGATACTTTTCTTCAGATTCTGTTCCTTCCCTATAATTCCTCGATTAAGATCTGCGGGAGCATAACACCTTCTAGACCTAGTCATCCCTTGAGTTGCAGCAATATCAATCAACTTACCTTTAACTTTCGCTTAGTAATCCCACAAGACTGCTTTGGTGTCATAATCAGACTTCTCGATAATGAAAGTGGTTATCACCGCTCATGGCAAGTAGGTTTGAATAGTCAAAGTCTCCCTTAACTGAACTGTGACAACAAGATGCGCCAAAGACGTAGTAGCAACTTCTTTAGTATTCCAATTGGGCAAGATAGTTCCTTCTAAGTTATATTCTCCTTCTAGGATGACCATGTTGACTTCTCGATTCTCATGATTCGGCAAAGGATCGTTGTTCACATTTGGAGGTGCCGGAGTGCATTTTACTATACCCCTTTTGATTAGAGACTCTATCTGATTCTTCAACCCGTAACAATCTTCTGTGTCGTGTCCTTGAATCCCAGAGTGGTAAGCGCATCACTTATTTCCATCAAAGTTGCGAGCAATTGGATCGGGGAGTCTTCCTTCAACCGGCTGCAACACCCTTGCAACCCTCAATCTTTCAAATAATTGAGCATAAGGTTCGACAATGGGCGTGTAAGTGCGAGTATTTCTAGCCTCAAGATTTGGACGTGGTCTTGGTGCATATGCTAGTCTGTTCTGGTGGACAGGTGATTGAACAGGGATATACGGTCTTGGTGGATTTTGTCGTGTTGGTGCTCCGTGTGGGTTATAGTGTGGTTGGGTATTATATATCGGGTATGGGATATATGGAGCGTGGGCAACAATTTGAGGATAGTTGGGATGTCGGTGGGATGAACCTTCATGGTGGTAAGTGACAATTGAAACATCTTCCTTTTTCTTCTTGCCGCCACTAAGGGATCCCAATTGCATGGCCTTGCTTGCAGCTTGTAATGTAGCCATAGACTAAATCTTCCCAGATTTGATGCTTTCTTCTATAAAATCCCCCATCTTGACCAATTCGGCAAACTTCTGGCCTATCATTGACATCATCTTGTCAAAGTAGGTGCCTTCTTGAGCTCGAATAAAGTACTTGGAAAGCTCACCCTCATCCAGCGGCGGTTGGACCCTGGCAGCCTCAGTCCTTCAGCGCCTTGCATATTCCTAGAAACTCTCAGACGGTCTTTTCTGTATATTGGCTAATGAGAACCTGTCAGGAGTGATTTCGGTGTTAAATTTGAAATGCTTCATGAAGTCCTCTGCCATTTCTTGCCAATCACGCCATTTGCGATGATCTTGGCATGTCTAACAAGTCAAGGCTTCTCCGGACAGACTTCAGATGAACAACTTCATCCTTAACTTCTCATTTCTCCCTACAACAACCAACTTGTCACAATACGTCCTCAGATGCACATGAGGGTCACTTGTCCCAACAAATTGTTCAAACTTTGGCGGTGTGTACCGTATCGACATATCGATGTTGGGGTGAATGCACAAGTCATCATAATCCAAGATCTGCACTCCTCTAGTCACTTGCAAATTTTTTAAGCTTTCCTCAGACCATGAAGTTGGGCATTTATCGACTCATCTTCCTTTAAGTGAGCATCATTCTCCACTTCCGCATATTGATCGACCTCATACAAAACTCTAACCATGGCTGGGGTTGTAAATGTAGGAGCTTCAACAGTATAACAAGTGGCACATGTGGCTCATAATAAGTGGCAGTGTGTGTCTCAAGCATCTGCTGCATGTCTGGGTAGATAGGCATCGTGTGGTCTTGTGTAGGATGATCATGAATGGTCTGGACTCTTGACTATGACTTGGAGCATTTTAGTTTGCTTAGGTAGTTTTGGTGAGTTTTTGGTGGTCAAGTTAATTTTTGGAAAGTGAATGGGTGTTTTGAAGGTCGGCAAATTGGTAGCCGAAAACTTAGCCAAGTCTCGCACTTGACGTAGTTCCTCCCGTAGGGCTTCCAATTCTTGCGCCATTTGAGCCATTTTCTAATCATTTTGAGCCATATTTTGGGAACCTTCAGTGTTCTTGATAGGTATTATCATATTTGTCTGGCATCAAATTCTTCCCCACTAGTCATCTTTCCTCTTGATCGAAGGTTGTAACGTCAGTCAGCCAATTTGCAAGTTGACACAAATCAACGTTTTTTGGGATTAATAATAACTAATCAAAAGGAAGAAAAGAAAAAATGAAAACTATGTTAGTTTGGGAAATATTTTAAAGAAAGGAGAAGATGTATATAGTAAACATGTAACACATATATACGCCAAGTTGGCAGCATTCAAGGTATGTCCTAATATATGTAGCCTCTTTTTGCTAGATGTTAGTCTACGTCGCAGTTAATTTGATGATAAATAATCCAATTAAAGACACTTTGGATTCGGAACGATATAACTTTCATTGATTGAAATGTTTTAAGTCATACAACAAAGTTGTTGGGTAGGGAACTAGATAATGAAAGCGAGGAAAAGGGAAGATGGTACACAAAGGTGAGTCATGCGACCCTACAGTGGAACAAGAAAAAGTACAAAGGGATGAAACTATGGCCAAAATGGTTCATCATCATCATCAAAATCCAAGTCATAGTACGACCTTAGGTAATATTCTGGAGGGCCTAAGCTTGCCTCCGAACCTTCTACGCTGTCAGACCCTACGAATGCGTTCTCAAAGCGGTCATCTCATGTTGCTGGGATAGATTCTTCTTCTATGGCTCCACCCTCTGGGTCATCTTCAGGCCTTTCTTATGGATCTTTTTCCGGGTCCTCCTCCAAATCTTCTTCTGGGTCCTCCTCAAGATCTTTTTCCTGGTCCTCCTCCGGATCTCCTTCCTGGTCCTCCTCCGGATCTTCTTTTGGGTCCTCCTCTAGATCTTCTTTTATCTTTCTGATCAAATGATCCATAGATCCTGGAACAATTTGGTGGTACATGGTGTCACGACCCAACCCTGGAGTCATGACTTGTGCTGATTAGGCACTTAATCCACTATCAAATCAAAAAAAATCCCCAAACTAAGCTTACGAAATTCTACCGAAATTTCGGCAGAGTTTCCTCTGTTT
>JAPFFP010000113.1:11620688-11637412 GCA_026153255.1 Solanum medicagineum | reverse complement strand
CAATTAGCTTAAAAAATACACATATTCTGTTCACCAATCAAATTTGATCTTGGTCTATTCTTGGCTCTCCTTTTCTTTGATTAATTCATAAAAACTTAAAGGAGGAGCTTGTGGTCATGTCACCCCGGATGTAGTCTTGCTATTTCGACGAACCGGGTAACCAAGGTCACAATCGGTAGATTGAAAGCCAAATTCTGGTGCACGCTGGTTCGAGTCCAGCTCATGACAAGAGCATGGCCATAGAGAGGGATGAACTCATCAGACAGCTGTCAGCTAGCCTTGCACTTCCTTATTCACTCTTGACCTACAGGAATGCGCTTCAGAAGAGGGTTTAAGTCTTAGTGCACTCCTAGCCAGCCTACAGGTGACGTTTCGCGCTACCCTTTGGGGCTGTGCTCACTCAACCCACACTTGTCAATCAAGCAACTCCTTTCCTCCGTTCGTGATACCCTTTGGGGCATCACTCACTCCACCTCTAAAACAAGGCCCTCTTTAGGGGCTAGTCCACCTTGTCGATCTTTCGGATTCAGTCTGAGTGGGGTTGTTCATTACAGTCTATTTCTTGAGAATCATAAAGTCATTAAAACTCATTTCAAAACATATTCAAATCATTTAAACATCATAAAAATCAATTTCGTGCATATGTATGCATGTCACACCATGAGACTCAAGAATGAAAGAGTCAAGAGCACTTGGAAAAAGAAGAACCTAGTACCTTAGGCTTAAGTAGATTGAGAAAGATGGGGGTACCAATTCATCATGTCCAATTCCGCCTCCCATGTAGCACTCTCCACATGTTGATTTCTCCAAAGCACCTTGATCGAAGACAAATCCTTGTTACGAAGCCGCTTCACTTGCCTATCAAAAATCTCAACCAGAATTTCCTCATTAGATAAGTGCTCCTCAACACCTTCCAAAGTTACAATAGTACTAGGATCACCAACCAATTTTCTCAACATAGACACATAGAAGACCGGGTGAATAGAGCTCAAATTTGGAGGCAACTCCAACCTATAAGCCATATTCCTAATTCGCTCCACAATCTCATAAGGGAATATATCGGGGGCTTAGCTTGCCTTTCATACTAAAATGCATCACACCCTTCATAGGTGAGACCTTTACATACACCTAATCACCGACATGAAACTCAAAGTCTCTCTTCCTAACATCCGAGTAGGACTTTTGGCGACTTTGGGTCGTCTTCAACTTCTCCCTAATCAACTTCATTTCTCCAACACCAAATCCGGGCCAATCAAAGCCATTTCTCCCAACTCAAACCATCCCACAAGAGACCTACACCTCTTACCACACCAGGCCTCAAACTGAGCCATATCAATGCTAACATAAAGCTATTATTATAAGCAAACTTGATGAGTGGAAGATAGTCATCCCAATTACCCTTAAACTCCAACACACAAGCCCTCAACATGTCCTCCAAGGTTTGGATTGTCCTCTCAGCTTTTCTATCAGTTTGAGGATGAAAGGCGGGGCTCAACTTTACCTTAGTACTGAGCCCCCTTTAAAACGACCTCCAAAAGTGAGAAGTAAATTGGTACCACGATCCGATATGATAGACCTAGGCACACCATACAATTTCACCAACTCTTGGATGTACAACCTTCAATAATTCTAGGCACCAAAAGTCGTCTTGGCCGGTAAAAAATGAGCTGTCTTAGTCATCTAGTCAACGATAACCCAAATGGAGTCAAATTCTCTTTGGGTTTGAGGAAAACCAACCGCAAAATCCATGTTCACATCTTCCCATTGTCAAGTAGGAATCTCAATGTCTTGAGTCAAACCACCAGGCCTTTGGTGTTCTACCTTCACTTGTTAGCAATTAAGGCATTCGGATACAAACTTGGTTGTATCCTTCTTCATACCATGTCACAAATACACTTCCCTCAAATCCCAATACATCTTAGTAGATCCCGGATGAATAGAATAATGAGAGTTATGGGCTTCACTCATGATCACCCTCCTAATATCATCCATGTTCAGAATACATAACCGATCTTGATACTGAAATACACCATCTCCCTCTTGGGAGAAAACCTCTATCTTTTTTCGGGCGACCAATTTCTTCAACTCAACCAACGATAGATTTAGATATTACTTAGTCTTTACATCAACAACCATCGAGGATTCTGCCCCATTTTGAACATGAATACCACCATCATTAGAGTCGGCCAACCTAACACCCAACCTAGCCAAATGATGAACATCTCTTGCCAACTCTTTCTTCCCTTCATCAACATGAGCCAGACTTCCCATAGATAGCCTACTAAGAGCATCGGCTACAACATTTGCCTTACCCGGATGTTATAGTACACTCATGTCGTAGTCTTTTAGGAGTTCCAACCATCTCCTTTATCTCAAGTTAAAATCCCTTTGAGTGAACACATATTGCAAACTCTTCTGATCAGTGAAAACATCAACATGCACCCCATACAAGTAGTGCCTCTATATTTTCAAGACAAATGCCGCCTCCGCTAACTCAAGGTCATGAGTCGGGTAATTACGCCCATGCACCTTCAATTGCCTTGATGCATAAGCTATCACATTACCATGTTGCATAAGCACCCATCCCAACCCAATCCGAGAAGCATCATAATACACCACAAACCCATCCAAGCTATTCGGTAGAGTCAAAACAGGAGCCGATGTAAGTCGATCCTTCAAAGTCTAAAAACTTTTCTCACATTCATCCACCAACAAACTTAACTTTCTTTTGGGTCAACTTAGTCATCGGAGATGCAATAGATGAAAACCCTTCAACAAACCTCCTATAATAGCCAGCTAACCCAAGAAAACTCCAAATACCCAAAGGAGTCAATGGTCTAGGTGATTCTTCACGGCCTCAGTCTTCTTCGAGTCAACCTTAATACCATCACCCGATACCACATGACCAAGAAAAGCTACTTAACCCAACCAAAACTCACATTTGCTAAACTTGGCACACAACTTCTTCTCCCTCAAGGTTTGAAGAACCAACCTCAAATGATCCATATGTTCCCTCTCACTCCAAAAATAAATGAGAATATCATCAATGAAGACAACCATAAAACTATCAAGGAATGGCTTGAACACCAGATTCATAAGATCCATAAACATAGTCAGAGCATTAGTTAAGCCAAACGATATCACCATAAATTCAAAGTGCCCATACCCAGTCCAAAAAGCCATTTTGGGAATATCACACTCTCTAACCTTCAACTGAGGATACTCGGAATGGAGGTCAATCTTTGAGAAATGGGTAGCCCCTTGAAGTTGGTCAAACAATCCTTGAATGAACCACAGATTGTAGGTCCTTCTCGTCCTGTTAACTTTTCCAAAATCCCTGAAACTATTTTTATTGAACTCATAACTACTAAAATATTCTACGGGCCGTATAACTTATTACAGATCGTGGATGGACTCATAGGTCCTTCCACTCTTAGTTATTTTTCCCACTTTATGGGCCCTATCCACAAAGTGATTATACAGGTCGTACATTGTTCTATTGGCTGTGTTGGTAACTCGTAGATTACTTTCATCAAACTCTAAATTTTCTTCATATCTGATGGACCCATCCACGACCCTAACTACGGATTGTCACCCCTTCTACAGGTCATCCGTGGGTTACCCACACTTGGAAAAAAAATTTCTTTCCTGAAGTTCATGTTGAAGGACCAAACCTATGAGTCATAAATCATGCTCGTAAACTTGACTTCAGGTCATTTTTCTATTCTACTTTCTACACTCTAGGCTTCTAAATTGGGGGTCGTGACAAAGCCTCTCTTTATTCATTGTATAAGGAAATACTATGGATCAATAGTCCAGCAAAAGAGCTGAAAAGCTCTTCTCTTTACGATCATTGATTTTTAACTCCTTTATTAAACCTTTCCCTTTTTATAATAAGAAGATAAGCAATTATTGATTATAATAGCGAAGAAATTGTAAGAAATGAATAACAAATACTAAAGGAATGGAAACAAGAAAGAATATTTATGAAGTGAAGTTGGTTGATCTAGTGTATTTTCACTGCATCCTAAGAATACAATTTATAATAGAAATACTAACTTTTAAACCTAAAAGTAGGTAAAAAGATCTGTTGTAGAATACTGCTTATTCAAAATTCAAATCGAAATAAACTCCCAAGTAAAAGAACTGGTTAGTTGACTAGGTTCATCTTAATAAAATTATGTAAAACCTTTGCACTTCTAAAGCAAATATTCAATACTCCTCCCTACACTAGGAACGACAAAATTTTGATTTTTCATCTTTGAATCTGTATACTTTATAACCAAAAGTGACCTTGTGAATAAATCTTTAGATTCGTTTTTGAGCTTGGTGAGAACTAAATGCACTTCTCGTCTTGGATGCAATCCTTGACTACTAAATCTTTTTTGCATGTCTTCCTACTTCATTTGCATTTTAGATTTAAAACTTATCCATTTTATTTTTTTGAAACGTAGATAACTCTTACATTACTTCAATTCCTTTAGGAACACTAAAAGCTACCTTAAACCTAGTATTTTCCTTGTACTTTTTCAATTGGAGGTCATCTTCTAATCAACTTAAGATCTTTAATTTTCCATGTTATTCAACAACATTTTCCATTAGATAAATGAAAAGTATTTGCCTATATTCTTAATGTTTAGAACTTCTTTTCTGATGCCATCATTGATGAAGGAATGCTTATTCTCAAAGGATATTTCGTATTCTTTCTTTTACCAACGGACAAATACTCGATAAGTTTTGATCTAAAAATATCTAAAATGTCCTTAACTACCTAAACTTATCTTGATAACAACAGTTCATTTCCTTCAACAAGAATCTGTTCATCTTTTTTTTATCCTAACTTTGGACATTTTAGTAGGCTTTAATTCTTTAATTAAACTCTTTTCATAGGTCATGTGGTTACAATCTCCATCAATTCGTGGAAAATTCGCTGTAACCTTACCTGATACACATATTACAACAAAAAGGTCTTCTTCTTCATTGACCATACTGTTGGGACCCGCGCAGCGGAGAGGCAATAAAATTTAGGAGGGATAAATAAAGCAAAATAGACACCAAAAAATTTAACGTGATTCACCCAAAATTTTTGGGCTACGTCCACAAATCAACACTTCTACTATATTTCTATGATATACCTGACAGAATAAATAAATACACAGTATTTATTTATTTTTCCTGTGGCTCACTCTTTTTCTCTCTGTATCTTGTGTTTTTAAAATAAGGAGTTGAATGCTCCTTTTATAGGCAAACATTGCCACCTTTGTTGGTTTACAACTTGCTGCAATTTGTCGCCTTTGTTGAAAAAGAAGAAAAACAACCGTGCAATTGCCAATTTGCAAGTCAAAAACGTGTGGCCCTCCCGTTGGAGGGACCCACTCAACACATACATATATCTGCTTCATGATTTTAAAATTTGTTTTCACAAATCACTGCTCCATAATCAAGCAAATTGCATTTGTTATGGTTTCTAGCTGCCTTTTCTAACATCTGTATGCTAGATGACCCAATTTGATGCAGAGTAATTTTTTAAATTTTTACCCCTGTTTTGACTTTTGTGACCGGCTGCTAAGATGCATCATAAGTCTCCTCTGCTCCCATGCTTGAAAAGTATCATGCCAAGATAATCTTAGACAGCTCTTATCTACTTTTTAATATAGTTAATACACGCTTCATATCTTTTCGGCACCGTAACAAGAAATTTTTCAACAATTTTTGAATCTTTAAATTGAGTGCCTAGTAATCTCATCTTAACAATATCAAGCAATATGTCCAAGTATTCTTTGACTGTATTGGAGTATTTTATTTTCTGTAACTCAAACTCTTATATTAAATTCAATACTTGTATTCTTTCATCTCCGACGTCTTCAAACAATTCTAATTTCTTTTGGTGAAGTGAGCGACATAATTCTTATGAAAACAATTGTTGAAAAAGCGGTGAACAGAATTGCCTTTGCCTTAGACTTTGTAATTCTTGATTTAGGCAATGTTAAAATTATTTAGCGGTGGATTAATTTTATAATCCTTTTCTACAACTTTCCAAAGATCAAGAGCCTACAAATAAGTTTTCATTCACAGCCCACAATTGATAATTTTTACCATAAAAAACAAGGGGAGTCATTCGTGAAAAATTATTTTCAGAATCCATCTCTTCACTCATAGGTCCGCGAGAAAAATGACTCTAGAAATCAATTATTGGTATTAAAAGACAATAAAATATACTAAAGGAATGAAAAGCAGGAAAGAGAGCTTATGAACTAAAGTTGAAAGATCAATTATATTTTCACTGCCGTCTAAGAATACAACTTGCAATTACTAACTCTAAACCTAAAAATAAGCAAAAAGATCTATTGAATATCAAAATCCTAAAATTTAGAAATTACTATTTATTAAAAATTCAAATAGAAGCCAACTTCTGAATAAAAGGGTTGACTAGTTATAGATCTGTCTTAATAAAATTGTTGTAGTAAAAAAGGGTTGACTAGTTATACATAGCCAGTGTTTTGCGGGAGGCAATGCCAAAATGTAAGAGACTATGGATATGAAAATGATACAATCGAAGGCACACATTACAACGCCTTCTTATATCCAATACAACTACAGCTTTCTTACTCTATCTACATAAATGTGTTTGTTTTCTGGCTAAAGGCTTTCAGAATGATTTTATTTCTACAAAGTGATAACAATCTAGAAATCTTGTATAAATTTCAACAAAACAACAGCACTGAGCAGCCCATGATATATCTGGAAAAATCACCCGGTTATCTATTACTGATATCATCCGCTGAAGACTCAGAAGCTGTATCGTCCAACGTTGAGATTGAGGCTGTGTCTACCGAGCTAATATCACTATCTGAAGATGCAAAACTTTGGTCCTCCAACGGTTGTTTCAAGTGCCAATACATTATACTTGCTGTCAGTGTAAGGATCATCTTTTGGTTTACCTGATTAAACACACCATTGTATTAGTTTTGCACCATACTAGAAAAGACTTGTGAGTTGTGCCCTACACACAAATTTTTAGACTAAAATAGAATGCATTGGCAAAATCTATGGATTTTCCATAAAAGACGGAATTACTTTTCAAAAAAGTAAAATAACCCAGGCATTATTAGATATGTAAACCTCTGTTCAGGAAGGATGCATCAATTATTAGAACAACAGTGATGATTAACACAAGTAGA
Source organism: Solanum medicagineum (assembly GCA_026153255.1). NCBI lineage: Eukaryota > Viridiplantae > Streptophyta > Magnoliopsida > Solanales > Solanaceae > Solanum > Solanum medicagineum. The sequence continues at coordinate 11,630,231 of JAPFFP010000113.1, read as the reverse complement.
AGAAAATAACATGGACACAATTGCATAAAAATGAACAATTACCTCAATTATATCTTCAGGCAGCAAAAAAATTGAACATCCAAGCTTCCTGGCAATACTGATTATGTAGGTTGCATTCATCTTCTTCTGCTCCTCTGCATCATCCAAAATTTTGAATATATTAGAGTCATCCTCAAGCATACTAACAGTACCCATGAACTGTGAAAGAAAACAAGCACCAAAAGGTACAGGGGATGAAGTTTCTCGGAGGTATGATCTTGGCTACTTCATAGAAGGAGAAGAGGAAGGAAAATATAACATTCAGCTATTTGAATGCAGACAAATTGATTGAAATAGATAAGATTCAGTTATTTCAACTATGTTGAATGGCCTTTCAAAATGGTCTGGACCATCAACTGTTCAGTCAGATTTAGTGCCACGAAACAGATTGTATAGTTGGGCAAAAGCAGAAAAGAAGCCTTTCAACAGAAAATTCATCAACAGACATATAGCTGTTGTGCTTAGGATTCATAAAAGTTTGGCTGATGGGAATGTGATGTATTAAAACCTCGGCGTCTCTGTTACTTAGGAAAAAGTATTCGAGTCATTTGACTAAAATATTTCTGAAATTATTGTTCTGAAAAAGCTACACATGATATATAGTGTGTAAAGCAATGAGGAAAGGAGATCTGGTTAATTATTCCAAAAATCACCATGTAATCATGCACTACTTCCACCCCAGCAACTCTGTTTATAACCCAGCTCATATGACTCAGTCCGGCATCCCTCAACATTTACATCAAATTATATTTGATAATATTTCTTATCGTAATGCAAAAGCAAAACCAAAAGAAAGAAATATATTGCCAAAAATATCAAAAACCAAATTCTTTTGTATACTACCAAGCGAGTATATGACTTAAATTATTGGAAGCAAGAACCAGTCTCAAGTCTGAAAGAAAATTACCAGTTTCCCCTTTTGTTACAAGACTCCAGTTAACAGCTCGAGGATGAACAGAGCTTAGCAGTTCAAGGAATAAGATTCCAGTTGACAAACTCTTATCCTGTAAATAAAACAAAGTCCACACTCTTTTCATCATGGTAAAACAAGCAGTAAAATCGTAGAAAAATTAAAGATATGTATTGGTCGTCTTGTAGCACTTATTCAACTCATGCCTTGTCCGATAACTATATCTATATTCCCAACATGGAACAATTAATCTGATGCCAGAATGTGACTCTGAATACTCCTCCGGCCAACCGTAAAGCAAATAAAGCATCTGACTCCTCAAAAGCTGATATTGCAAGGAAAATGAATAAATGATTTACTATTTTATTTATTTCTACAAAGCTTGGTTCTCTTAATTGGTAACCTGATTCCACAGGTAAACCAGTAACACTTGCATAGATTGTTGACATGATGCTTAGACCAGTATAAACTTTTACCTGTACTAGGAACTGATCATTGCCTAGCTTGATTGTAGTTGAAAGAGAGGATGTTTGATGACTTCTATGCAAATCCATGATTTATGGAAATGGTCCTTTAAAGGTTTGCCTACTCCATTATTATGATTTTGGTAAATTGAGATGACAGGAGATGATACCTTAAAACTACTGGGATTTTAGTAAACAGATATATTTGTGGGGAAGATACCTTAAAACTGGTCATATGACTCTGGCTTCCTGAGTTTCTTAATTTGCTGTTAGCCCACTCCAAAATGTGGGCATCAGTAATTTCCTTCCCATGGGAGTGAAATCTCAAATTCTTTAAGAGCTGAAGCATGTTACATCTCATTAACTGCCACAAGTAAGCTGAAACACAACGAAATAAAGCGGTTAGTCCATAAAATTTTGAGCCTTTTGATTTCTGATTCAGTGGGGAAATAAAATACAAGGATTACCCAATATTAACTTTTTGTTTCCCTGCACAATGTCATTCCCATCAACATTTACTAGAGAAAACTTCAATTGTTTGCCAATCTTGACTACTTGGTTGCAATTTTCTACTTTTCTGAAAGGCATCCTAATTGGAGGTTTAGTGGCAATTTTCCAATTAACAATTCCTGGGGAGACCTTGTCAAGTGTCTCCAAAAGCACCCATCTGCAAAAGACAAACGCAGAATGAAACATGGGCAGACGAAGGGCACTTCACAAAAATATTCATGAAAGAACTTCTGTAAAAGCCAAATAAGATTAGAGCAGAACTGAAGTTTCTGATCTGAATGGATCAAAAGAAACGGAACTAACTCCGGAGCAACATTTTACCACCACTGGGAAAATTTCTACACTAGGTATCAGGGAAGAACTCACCCATCTCTCAGATCTTCGAAAACATTGTCTATGTATGATGAATTTCCAAGACTATTAATCCAAAAGCGAAATGATCTTTCTTCCTTGGACGTCTGAGCTTCATCTGGCGATATCTCAACAAACGGTATCTGCTTTTTTAGAGTTGAAAGCCCATTCCTGTTGATGACAGATTTATGATCAATTTATACGTTGAAACACAATAACCAAATACACAAACTTTTACAGAATGCCTGTCCCAGTAAAGTGTAAAATACAAGTTTTACTATAACTCCAATACAGATAGCATATCACCTTTATACAGAAATATTGATGAATGGACTAGTGCTACAACGACTAGTGTTTTTTCGGAACGACTAACCGGGGAGTGGTGATAACGACAAATATAGTAGGTATTAGAAATGTTTTAGATTTACGGCAAAACCTATGACAAATTTCAGGTCAACAGACATCTGACAATGTATAAGAATCAACTCTGTCTATTCAAATCAGTTTGCTGGGATATGCTGTGAAGCTAGTAATATGTAATTATCCTAGAAGCACGCTACGAGGACACTGTAATGCATAAAAACTCGTAGCGTTTAGAAGTACAAAGGTAGAATCCAACCAAATGTGGCTCATGATTAAAATTCTCTAAAAACTTAGAAGAACCAGCTAAAGCTGTCTTCTTCTAGTTAGGTGTCAAAGCCAAAAAGAAAAACAGAGCGAACAGATGGTCAGCTTGCAATTAGAGTGAAAAAGAAACATTTAATCATCCTCACCTATGCTGAAAGATATGTGCCCCAAATGCAAGGTTAAGATTTGGAGAACCTTCCAAAATATCTTTCGCTGTTAAGTATCTTTTGCAGCCCATCCTATCTGCATGTTCTAGAACCAATTTTGCTCTTTCTGAAGGGTCTCTTACAGTGAGCATGGAAGGATTGGTGTGCTCTGGGGCTAAAACATTTAGGAGGCGAGCATAAGCTTCTCCATCCTATGCAAGCAATTAGATAACTTAAGAATTAGAATCATATCTACAAAATGAGAAACCACATAGAAGAGATGAAAAATGAAAGCTCTTTTGATTTTTTATTAAGGAACAAGAAAATCTGAACTGAGTAATTTTTAAATATGACTGAACTGTTTGTACTGAATATCTCACTTATCATAGGAGGCAGCACCGTAAGGATATGTCGGTTGCTCAAATTGATTCTTATATACCATATTTCTATGCCAGACTTATTTATCACCCTGGGGCATTGGGAGAAGAAAATCGAATAAATTGAAACAGTTTCTACTGGTTGTAGTTTCAATATATTGATCAAGAAATTCCATAAAGTTTACTTCCTCCATTAGATTTTATGCGGCACTATGGTCCATTCAAAAGTATCTTTCTGTACTTGGAAACAATCAACTTTTAATCTTTCCATTGTACCCTTAGTGCATCATGCTTTTATACGCCACAGAACTCTCAAGGCATGTCTACACCACAAGTTCCAAAACTGTTTTCTTCCGTATAAACCTTTGTGCCAGTCAAACTACGCAACATAAATTCAAACAGTGGAAGGAATAGTTGTAATAATATGTCTAGAACTATTACTCTGCTATCATGTTGACTAAATAGGGTAGAGAAAATAGAGTCATCAGCAATAGAGCCTCTACCACATTGAGTAAAACTAAGAACTATCTTCTTTGGAAGAATTAAGTAAAAGCTGCAGATATAAAAAAATAAAACTATAGAGAAATTGCTTTCAAGCTAGATTGATACACAAGTCCAATTCATTCCCATCTACCTTTATGTCAGAAGAGAAGTTTGTCACGATTTTATTGTATCCAGCTTTCTTCAATTGAAAATTCATCCATCTAAGCAAGATCTTTTCTGGAGGAAGGTTCATCAACTCTTCTACATCCTGAGATCATAAAAGTGAGCTGAAGCATATAGGCAAGCTTTCTTGGAAGGTAGTCACATGAATAAAACATATAACGAGTTAATGTCTACTCTACCTTGCTATCATCAACTAACTCCACCAATTGAGGTGTTTTCTTTAGATTGAGGTCTGCCAATAGTTGAATCTGAAATAGCATGATTAAAAAATCAATCACCTTGGAAAATATAAAGATTACAGCTTTGTGTCTTAAGATTTAAAATATATGGTGATACCATTTTGTATCTTAATGCCGGCTGCTATTGGTAATGTAATCTAGTCCTATTAAAGTTTCTCCAAAACTTCAAATTTGAAAGTCATATCAAGTTTTCAATAAAGCATACATTCAGAACCCTTACCTTGATAATTTGAGATATTACTCCAAGAACAAGATGCCTCTGGAGACAAATCACACAACAAAGTATTAATGCAGTATAACTATTACTCCAAAAAGCCAAGGTAATCAAAGAATATCACTCACAAAAACCACATGAAAAAACGCTCATCATCTGAAGTATTGGAGTAAATATTATGTAGAAAAACCAGTAAACATGCAACACATAATTCTGTAACATCTTTTGAAAAGATTTTTCTCAAGCCTTAGATCAAACTCATCATCATCCAGCCACAGACCAGAGAAACAGATGCTACAAAGGAAGCCAGGGGAAGGACATGGGTAATTGAATGTCTTTGAATATACTAGATTCTAGAACAGAATGAACTTCTCCAATGGAACAAAAATTTTAAGCTTGTCAACCTTTCCAAATGATAAGAGAAAGGAAAGGCCAAACTAGTTATTGAGTGTTTTGTTAGAATAATGCTAACGATTGATCAATTCAGACTAACATAAAATTAGCAGTTGATATTACACTAACTCTGCTAAAAGTCCAAGATACAGAAGCCTACTCCATCTGATGAGAAATACGCTTTCCAAACAATGTTTCCGAAGGAAAGGAAACATAGTCAAAATATATGACAATTTAGGGGAGAATTGATGCAAATGTGAGTGGAAATCATAAGGAGACACGTACCCTTCCTTCAATAAAGTCTTGTGTCCCAATATTGACCACAGTACATCCAATAGCCTTTGCAGAGTTTAGGCACAAAGTATGATTTTCATTCCTTTCCCATGGATTAAGCATTCTCTTCATATTTATTGCTCGCTCATCAATTGTTCCAGGCACAGCAACATTGATAAGTTTACTGCAACAAAGGGAAATTTAATTGACAATCAGACTATGGGGTTCACAAGAGACATGTGTACAAAAAAAAGTGAGACTAATGCTAACCAGATAAGAACTCCATCCTTGGCAATCTCAAAGAGATCGTTTGTAGAAGGATCAATTGGAAGGAATTTTTTCAAAAATTCATCTCTCTCGAGATAGTTGTTAATATGGGCAACATATGATGCCTTCTCAGATTCACTAATTGTATGAAGTAGTGTAGAAGTTGGAGACTTTAGGAAAGCTGATGAGTTCTTGACATTCTTTCCCATTCTTGCTGCGGCATGTCCTTGGAGTTTCAAATAGACCTGTCACAAAGTTAACAAATTATTGCACTCTTTAGATATATCCACTACTGGTTCTTGATGACTATGTTCTGAAACAAAGTGGAACACTTCAAATAAAATGACTGTGTGAATCTATAGTTCTACCTCTTTAACTAATAAGCAGATATGTAAAAGATGTCAGTTTCCTTGCACAAAGAGGAGAATTTAGCTCCTGAAATTAATGGCTTAGTTAAGGACATTGTTCAATCATTTCTCTTTTCCTTTCTTGGTGGTTACAAACTTAGAGAAACTTTCTAATTTATATTCAAAAGAAGAATTGGTTTGAACTGATACGTGCGTGGAAACCAATTCTCCACTAAATAAAATCTTAAGTTTCTTTCTGTCAGATTGGACTAAATAACTAAAACACAAAAATCCATATCACATAGACAATAGATTAGACAGATCTTATCAATGTATGCATCTATTATTTTCAAAATACTCTTTTCTTCGTTTCCCAAATTGACTGTGTTCTGGATTTTAGTAGAAGCATTTCTTTTACTAGTCTTTGATAAATTCTGGATTCTTAAATCAAGTCCAAATAGGAAGTGGTTAGTCTTTTAATCTAGAAATAGGTTTTAAAAATGAAGAAATTCAGTTGGCCAAATTTCAAAAGAAGTGACAGATGATCCAACAACCACTTCAAGTATTTAAATTAAGAGGAAAAGAAAAGAGTTCATGTTGTCAAAACTAGTCTATGGAAATGAATGTAACAACATTTAAACTGCATGAGCGCCGGTATACCCGAAGAAACATCTCGAAATCAACGTCTTCATCCAAACATTTATAGGAATCTCTGAGAAACGACTCTCTTTCTTGCTCCGTAAGATTCTCTCCGACTTGTTTCAGTTTCGCCATTTGTGAAGGCAAGTCGGCGAGAGTTAAACATCCCTTCTCTCTCCTCATCGTGTCAAACTGCAAGGAAAATGAAGCGAAAGTGATTTCGAACCTGGATAACTAAATAAAGAAAGAAAAGTGTTAGAGAAACCATACGTGAGATTTTAAACTCCGAAGCTCCACTTGAGTAAATTGATTTTGTAGCCATGGGTCCGATACCAATACACCAACATATCCAGCCATTCTTCTCTCCCTCAGTAGAAACAGAGCTAGAGCTAGAGAGAGAGAATTGAGAATTTTTTTTTTCCCGAAGAAAAGTGAGAGAAATGGGAATGGAGAGTAAGAGGCTTAACACGACAGTACACTGCGACGGAGACGAGCTGTCAGTGTCTATTTCAAAGCTGTTACCTTTAAAATTCAAATTATGACCGTATCCTCCCGTTTGTTCACTGTTACTTCTACTATTCTTCATTTAATTCAAACATAGCACTCTACTTAATAATTAAACCCTTTTGTTTCTTAAGTTCGTGCTTATTCAATTTTATTTTAGGATAAATTAAATGTAAACAAACTATTTATATTTATATATTCTTTTACATTTTGTACCAAAAAAGGCTTAAAATAGTGTTATTTCTTTGAGGTTAGACTCAAAATAGTCCTATTTCTTTCTAGTGGAACATTAACAGTCCAGATTTTATAATAAAGTGATGTATTCATTTTAACTACAATCAGTTTTTTAAGGCATGCAGTTTAGCCGAATAACTCTTTAACATATTTAGCCCCGAAAATACAGTTTACACCCTGTGAGACCTGCTGGGGTGAACCTTGGAAATAGCTCTAATGTTATTATCCTCCCAAATGAGCCCTAAGAAATACAAAAGCTCATAACGACAAGTTTACGTGAAGGATTTTCCTTGATCGTCTACTTGCTCCTTCTGTTTTCGCTGGCATCATATAAAGCTTCTTATTGTGTTTTTTGATAAGGTAAAGCTTTTTGTTCCATTTATAGCAATTCTGCTAATCTTTTGTATAAGTCCAAACTACTAGTAGATATGCATCACCTCAACATTACTGCAGAGTCTCTTTGAACTTTGTCCTCATCTGTTCCTAACTGGTAGATCCCTTTGTTCCTCGTACAATTTGGTATCTGATGCAATTGATAGAAGTTCATCAGACTTGAGGGTTTACAACCTGCATATATTCACCTTTAGTGCCATCTACAAAGCTCCAGGCTTGGTGCCTGGGCAGATATTTATCTGACTTTTATCTACTCCTATACTGCATACATCCTCTTGTAGTTTTCACTGTAAAGCTCTGTATCTGATGTCACAGACATCGAGTATGAACGTGAATGAGTCTCGGCCCTCCTTGTGCTCCTCATCCTTGATTCTTCTAGCCTATGTCAAACCACACAATAGCACATGGAACCAATAGTAGTGAGCATTATGGTGCTACCAATGACAGTTGCATAGATGGCAAGCCCTCTTTCCTTCTCTCCAACCACCACATATGTAAGTGATATAAAGGAAATCGAAATGGAGAGGCAAGCTGCCCACATGAGCTTGTTTATCCAAAACATGAGTTGCTTCTTTGCCTTCTGTTCAATCACAACCACGGAAGTTTGTACCACCACAACAACAATGGAAATAAACTAGGCCATACTGTCAAACAAGAAAAATATTATGAAAGATGTTTCCTGGCTATGTGTGCCTCACCGAGTGAACCCCATCTGCTTTATTCTCAATATATTGACCAGGTACAGTGAAGATGGCAGCAAAAGCTACCGTAGCACGTGCATGCCCTGCTTCTCCGTTAAAAAATTGACTTTGGTCAGAATAAAGACCAAAAATGCACCAGTTTATTAAAAAAATCTACATTATTAATGCTCAACTAGAAAGAAATAGGACTATTTTAAGTCTAAGCTCAAAGAAATAGCACTATTTTAAGTCTTTTCTCCATTTTGTACTCAATACTATTAAAATTTTGCCTCCCTAATATTAAAATTCGTGGGTTGACGTCATGCTGATACAAGCACCTGCTTGTATGATATACCAATAGAGTATACATATACCAACAGGGTATCACAAATGATTAAGTTCAATCATATATGATACCGATATGGTATAAATATACCGACAGAGTATATAACGAATATATTTTCTACTACTGTAGAGTGTAATAATTCTTTTATTTGTTTCTTATTTATTTATTTTAGAAAAAAATCTTATATACCAATTGGGTATGTATATACCCCTAGAGTATCACAGGGGACTGAGCTCATTCTATATGATACCGCTATAGTATATATATACCGCCAAAGTATATTTCATGGTATTATGCTGATGTCAGCACATGAAATAAAAATGAGTAAGTAGGTAGAAAGGTAAATAATTTGAGTAATAAATCCATTAAGGATAAATAATTTAGATTAGGCCTATTAAGGATAAATAATTTCAAATATTGTCTATTTTGTGTTTTTCCTTTATTTTATTTGTCCAACTGATTTAAAATGTCTCCTTTTATATTTATCCGTTTTAGTTAAAGGTGAAAACTATTTACATTCCAAATTTTAGTTTAAAAATTAAATTCCCCCTTAATTTTGAACAAATTGTCGCTCTTCCTTCTTTATTGAGATAAGTATACAAAACAAACCTAAACTATATCATTTTTTTTAGTTTCACACCTAAAGCATTGAAAATTTGAAAAACACACATAAACTATCACTTATTAGTTTGAGAAACACATCTCACTGGTGTGTATAATATATTTTCTCTTTTATTGGAGAAAACCTTACCACATGACATGCCACATTGACAAAAATTAAATAAAAATATTAATATTAGTTAAAAGTAAAAGATCAAAGTATAAATATTTTTCCAAAAAAATATTACTTTTAAAAAAATAAAATTTAAAATATTTTTCTCACCTACTCTATTGCTCCCACCCCCCATGTACCGCTCACCCACC
>JAPFFP010000113.1:11609887-11620588 GCA_026153255.1 Solanum medicagineum | reverse complement strand
TAGTACGTTTGAATGTACTAAGTATGCGGGCATGCAATGCATATAAACTCATTAAACCTGCATTCAATGTTAGATGATAAGGGCACATATATAGAAAGAAGTATATAAGCAAAGAAGAGTAATATATCAATATGCCATGAAATCTTTGATGCATGAAATGCCATAATACTTCAATATAGAGGGGATGAGACCTCAGCCGACATATAAAACCAAACGAGCTACAACTTGGAATCCCAATGTTCACCCTACATCGAAAGAAAGGGAGATCTACTTGCCAAAGGTAGACCTTACTTCTCCTTACTGGCACCCCCATTTCGAAGAAATAACCTTCTTTAGGATCATCCCCATTTCAAAGAATAAATCTTCCTTATGGGTACCCCATTTCGGATAAGATTTTCATTACTCATAACATAATTGTAACCATATCTTACGGGCACCCCCATTTCAGTAAAAAGCTACCATAAACATATACCTATAGTTGGGACATAGTTATGGGACTTGGTTCTGGACCCTTGGAGATAGCCCCCTCCCACATGTACGCTCGATGCGAAGTCATCATCCCACAAGAATACATATACATATACTTGTTTTCCAAAAGAGACATAAATCTTTCTAATCATTTCAATGCATATTTGGACTTAAAAGTCAAACAATCTTCATAGTCATACATACTTGGGCTAAAAAGCCAAATCATACTTTCATGCATAGGAATAACTCATTCGCATATATCATATTGGTGTAAACACCCAGAGTTGCTCAAAGTATCATATCATAGACATTTATATAATCACATTCTTGTCATAACCATACTTTTCATCAAAATCATATTAATAAACATTATTGGACTCAATCCACTTCATAATCTTCGTGAAAATCAATGCTCATGTATGCATATGCCATGAATGATGAGAGAATAGCATGGAAAATAGAGATTCAAACTTAAAATTATCAATATAATATGAAATCCATGTAAATCCATGAGTAAATTCATATTTAAAACATACTTTAGATCACCCATGCTAAAATCAACATTTAAAAGGGACATGCATATTCAAACCTTCATAATACCAATGCAATTTAATTTATTAGGGCTTAAATTACTTTAGAAACATCAACTAAACATAGTCATATCTCAATTGAATCAAATAAACAATAATCTAAAAGACTCATGTAAAGAGTTTGGAGTCTTCATTGTTGAAAGGGACCATGAAACAATCCCACATACCTTAGCTAATTAAGAAGATTCAAGAAGAAATTGATCGAAGAAAAAGACCCTCCCTTAAGCTCCAAGCTAATCCTCCAATGGCTGACTTGAGAAGAGTTCTTTAGATGAGAGCATTTGAGTATTTTAAGGGTGAGGAATGGACTTGAATAAGAATAGAGGAGTATAGATTTTTTCAGGGGTTTAGGATGGGGTAGGAAGTTATAAACATCCCCTAGAAGTAGCCAAAATTACGAGAAAGCCATTAATGAAACGAGCTTCAAAATGTTTCCAGGTATCCCATGAACAAGCTCCACGGCCCGTGCAAAGAACCATGAATCGTGCAGAGCACCCGTGGAGATCTCCTTAGCCAAAACAGAGGGAACACAACACGGATGGACTTTATATAAATGGGCATAACTTCTTGATTCGAACTCAGAATTAGCTGAAACTAGATGCGTTTGAAAGTTAATTCAAAGAGCTTCAATTTGGTAAGTCGTAGGCCACCCAGTTCTTTTGTGTAAGGAGATATGACCATTTAAAGTTGACTCTTCTACCGATTCATTTGAAAAACTTAGCCAATGGTATGTATTTGAACTTGGCTTCATGTAGGAGACCCATGATGATCCTATACCAAATAAATAAGCTTGGATTTAAGGCATGAAAGTGACTTTAGCTTGAGCTTGAAGGTTCCATGGGAGTCCTCTAATTAGAGCTTGAAAAGAAGATTCCGAATGCGTTTGAGCGAGTGAATGAGAAGATAAGTGTTAGAATAAGAACGAATAGTGATGAAAGGAGTATAAACTAATTTAGGGGTCACTTCAAAGCACCTCACGGCTCATGTGAAGCCACACGGCTCTTGCAGGGTCCATGTGGTGCCAGCCTTAGTCAATTTCTAGGCTGAAAGGCTGGGGTGCTTTCTAAGGGTCATCACGCTTCGAATCCTTTCTTAAGCCACCCAAAGTTATACTCAAGCATTTCTCTTGGCTCACACACCTCCGAAAACTTGATTTAAGTACCAATAAAGTCTCATGAAATTTGGGTCCTTACACTTTCATTCCTTCCCAACTGACCAAAAACAAAATGATGTCAAAATAAAGAAAACTTAAAAATTCAGCCAAAGTTACGGCAAAATTGATTAAAAGAAATTGAGATGATTAATGAATAAGATTCTCAACAACCCCATATATACACGTGGGAGGATTCATAAATCAAAAGAATTTGAAATTTTTAATACTTTATTGACATTGTTTTTTTCTCTTATTATATTTTCTAGGAAACTTTTTTCTTGTCTGCGTCATCCTTTTTGCAGCTGCCTTGTTACTATTATACTAATTTTATTAAGATAGTAGATTATTTTCGACTGAATTTTGAACATCCATGCCAAAGGGGATGAACATACGTATTTGTATATGCAATCATACACAAGGAAAAAAATGTAGGGACGTCGCTACCCGCACCCCAACCCCACATTAGTATGATATTGTCCGCTTTGGGCCAAGCCCTCACGGATTTATTTTTGGGCATCTCCGAAAAGACCTCATAGTAATGGATTGGGTTGAACCTATTTAAATAGGTTCATTTTCTTCTCTTCCACCGAAGTGGGAGAAGTTTGCATACCCAACAAAAAATACCGACATTGATTCTAAGAAATAAACAATCATGCCTCAAATCTCCAATCAGCTTGAAATTTGAAGCTTAGTAATTGTCTTACAAAATGAATAACACAAAATAACGCATCAAAAAATTAATTAGAAAAATACTAAATTTGACATATTTAACAAAGAAAAGAAAAATCCAAGAATTGTAAAATACTCTAATAATTATCACATCAATCAATTCAATGTGTAAAAATAGAAAAAAAAAACTAGTATACAAGTGACATAAAACAAGCAAAAACCATAATCATTATTAACATAAGGCATAACAGTGTCAGCGTAAGCCCAAGGAATTTTCTTAAACATAAATTTCAAAATATTGATTCAAGACAATGGTCAAAATAAATTTTATAATATTTATTACTTTTTATTCTAAATATTTTTAGGACTCCTTTATCATGTGCACAAGAAAAAAATGCATCAATATTAGTTCTCCACATATTACTCCTTAATCTTTTAAGATTACTATATAAATATTTCAGAAATTTTCGGCCTGAATAAAAAATGCTCCCAACTAATTAATAATCACCAATATAAATGAACTTTCAATGTAGTAATTAAAAAAAATACAAGCTTACACTACTTTATGCAAATACAAACTCAATCATATACCGGTTATAAGACTTTGATAGTATATCACTTATAAGAATTTAGCAGTATCAATTACAAACTCACAGAAAATATCTACTTTATTTTACTTTAAAGATGAAGTATTAGATTGACCTTCTTCAAACAAAACAATAAAATTTTTTTTTATAAGGTAAGCAAACCCACTTTCTCGTTCTAAGGTCAGTACTATATAATAAATTATGCACACTTTTGTTGGAATAAGAAAAAATGAATACTATTATACCAATATCTATTTTGAAGATAAACAACTTAAGTTGACATAGCAATTACAATTCTCGTATTCAAATCACGACATGAAGAAAAAAAAAGAGAGAGATTTCAAAATAAAGAAAACTTGAAATTGAGTCAAAGTTATGATAAAGTTGATTAAAAAAATTGAGATGATTGATAAATAAAATTCTAGACAATTCTCTTTATGGAGGTTAAAGAATTCATAAATAAAACAAATTTGAAATTTTAATACTTTATTGACACTATTTTTTTTCTCTTATAATATTTTTGAAGACACTTTTTTTTATCTACGTCATCCTTTCTTTAGTTGTCTTGTTTTTGTTACTCTGATTTCATCAAGATAGTAGATTATTCTAATTGAATTTCGAACTTCTATGCCAAAAGAAATGAACGTGTTAGTGTGTGCAATTATACACAAGGAAAAAAAAAACTACCAACATTCTTTCTAGGGAATAAAAAACTATACTCCAAATCTCCAATTAGCTTATAATTGAAGCTTTCGTCTTACTATATTCACAGGCTAATTGGATAACACAAAATAACTCATCAAAAAATGAACAAAAAGCACTAAAATTGACATATTTAACAAAGAAAAAGAAAAATTCAAAACCAATAGAACATTCTAATAATTATCACATGAATCAATCCAATGTCTAAAAGTACGAAAAAACCTAGTATACAAGTGATGTAAAGCAAATGTAAAACATGATCATTAACACAAGGTGTAATAGTGTCAATGTAAGACCAAGGAGTTTCCTTAAACATAAATTTCAAAACTTCGATTCACAAGAAAAATTCAAAACCTATAAAAGACAATGATTATAATACGTTTCATACTTTATTGCTTTTATTCAAATATTTTTAGGAATCTTTTATCATGTACACATGAAAATAGAATCTATCAACATCAATTCTCTATGTATTTTCATCTTAGACTTCTTAATCCTTCAAGATTATAGTTCATATTATAGAAATATTTACGAAATTTTTTGCCTGAATAAAAAACGCTCCCATATATTCATATGGCTGATATAAATAATTTTTGAAGGTAATAATTAAAAAAAATACAAGCTTATACTACTTTATGCAAATACGAACTCAGCCATATACCAGGTATAAGAGTTTAGCAGTATATACCACTTATAAGAGTTTGACAATATCGATTATAAGCTCACAGAAAATTCCTAATTTATTTTATTCAGGAGATGAAATATTAGATTGACCTTCGTTCAAACATAAAAACAATTAATCCTTTTTAATAAGGTAAGCAAGCCTTCTTCCTCAATCCAAGGTCAGTACCAAATAATAAATTATCCACACAGTACTTTTTGTTACTATTTTATCCACTACTAATTTGAGATGCTAGATATAAATATGGTATAGTAGTAACACAATTTTACCAAGAATTCAAAAATTATTCTGAAATATAGAAGTATTAGGAAATTCCTAGCTAAACAAAATGGATAAATAATGATATGAACCTTGATTAATTTGTCAAGATTATCAAAGCATACGTTTCCTGCTTGAATTTTCAGATACCTACAAAACCATCTTTACCTATACAAGACAAAGGCGAACCTGCAAAGGAAAAGAACTCAATTAGAATACAACACTCAATAAAAACTCATAAATTTTAAGAACAAACTAAAATTTTAAAAATCACAAGTAAATTTATCTTGTACTATCAAGATTTCAATTGATTAAAAAAAAAAATCTAAACCTCAATCTGCTTTCGATCAACGACAATTTTGAAAGAACAATCCATCTCAGTCTATCTAAACCTAAATAACGAGAGATAATTAATGTAAGTAGTATTAATTAGTTAAAGGAATTTTAATCCTAAAATGATTCCTAAAGCTACACAAAATCAATATAAATAGTTATTTTGTATATTTGCATGAATTATTATCTAATAATAAAATTTGATAATCTTATAAATAGAAAATTATATAAAAAGAACAAATTATTAAATGCTATTATCACATAATAATTTATGAAAATAAAATGTAAAAATAAAGCGAAAAATAATAATCTATATAAGATTGGCATTGCTTAATATAATGTTATATTAGAATTTTATAATTTTTAGAAAAAAAATAAAGAAGTACTATTCCAACTTAATTAAACTTGTGTAGTTAAATTCATTTAGTTTTAGGAATCTTTTTATATTTTAGAACTTTATATATTTTAGGATATATCATATTATAAAGATAAATTAAATAATAATTTAAAAGAAAAATAAAAAGACAATTTTATCTTTAAAAAAAAAGGCAAAAAATTCAAACATCATTTGTTAACTAGGTGGTTGTACGTCGACTACTAGCTATTGCACATCGTACACTGGATAGCGAAGTTTAGTAGATGGAAAAATGTGTTGTAATTCAAATATTAGTTGCCGAGATAGTTGTACAGCCCTCTCTTTTAGCAAAATTCAGCACAAAATAAACTACAGGACATATTCTTTCAATTCCTTAAACAAAATAGGATTATTTGGAAAAAGAAGCAGCATGGGAGAAAGGGATTTCAATTTTTAAACATCACTTTGGAAAATTGAAACTTGAAACTTGAATATTGGAACATTGCTGGTGTCTGGAGTGCGGAAAAGGATCGTTAGAAGAGAATTAGAGGACAGGTAGGACCAAACCACACATGGGCACATCTTTAATGTTGTGATTCGATTGATCTTGAATCCCCATTTATCATCATTGCTAGTGATTGGGCATGCCTAAAAGTGCGATTCTATCCATGTTTGCCTTTATCATTCAAAGATGGATTTGCCTAAGGACCCATGGCCAGAGAAAAGTAAAAGTTCTCAGGGTCAAATGGGTCTTATATTATTCTTTGCAAAAAATATGTTCAAACATAACTACAACATTGAAAATTACAAATAATGTGAATATAGTACTACTTGCGTCAAATCTTTCTATACCTGTGCTTGCGTTCTGCTTTGGGTCTTATGCCGCAGAGTTTGATTTTAAATTCTACATTTTTACCTTCTAAACTACTACTGCTCGTCTGACGACTATAGTACCATAAAATTCTTTGTGAACTAAGGATGACCGCAGTATAAGATGAAAACTCCAGCCCCAACATCCCCAAAAAAATCACACATGGATTATGATGAATATTCAAATACCAAATTTTATGGAGCTTCCAAGATAAGTAGGCAGGATATATCAACTTTCCTCTCGGGAGTTCCCGGCAAGTAGTGCAAGGAACAACTAGAATGCAATCTCTTGAAGTATTTGAAGTGTGTTTTGATGAACCTGAAATACAATACAAAATTATATAGGTTAGCTACTTGTCAAGAAACGATGTCAAAACAATCAGCCATTTAGCAATCTGCAATAGAGAAACTTGCCACTCTAAACTTTAGGAAGTACCCTCAAGTATAGTAAACTGATTATCAAACATTAAGATGCACTACAGTTAAACTTGGAGGCCTCACAAATAACTTTCATATTTAAAGATTCCCCTAAAATCTTTCTAAGAGAAATGGGGATGAAAGTCAACTAGCAAGCCATTTTGCAATGCAACTTTCTAAATGAAATGCTACCCAAACAAATATAAAAAGAGTGTTACCCATTCAAGATGCTGTGCTGTGACACCAGAGACATTTCCTCCATATATGCCACCTAACACCTACAAAGTCAAAATAAGATGCAGCAAGATATTATAACTGTTTCATGCTGCTTCTTACGATGCTTCTGGAGATTGAACCAGAAACAAAACTGCCAACTATGTCCAATAACAACAATCTTATGCACTAGAAACTCTTACCTTAGAAACTGTTTCAAGAAACATGCCAGGACGCACAGGTGATGGTTTTCGCCCACTTACACTTGCCTGGGAACAAAACAAAATTATAGTTGAAAAGCTTTTCGAATTCTCAAGAAGTAATGATATCATCTCAGAACAATATCTCACCCTTCCTGCAATCCCAACAGCAGCACCAACTTCATCCTCCGGACAGTCTGCACCTTCTTCTTTACCAAGCATCACATTTTTTATCATGTCGCGTACAGTTTTCCCTGGTCTTAGGGAAACAAGTTTAGTTAAAAAGTTCACCTGCATGACCATAAAATGCTAATGTCAGAAATCAAAGCAGAAGCAGTACAAAGACCACTCAGGTCGTTTATTTTTCACAGATTAACTACACAAAGGAACCTCCTGCAGGGCAGTCCACCAAATTAAAATGTAACAACATACCCAGTGGAATCCCACAAGTGGGGTCAAATTAAAATGTAACATGGGATACATATGTTTGAAGTAACAAACCTCTGATTCAGGAAGAATATTCAGGCCACGATCATTTCTTTCGTCAAGTATTCCACCTCCCATCATGTTCCTAGCTTCTTCTCTGATTAAAACTAACCTTGCCAGTAACTTCCTGTCAGGGACAACAGGACGAGATTCCATCGTCTGCAACGAAGACGGTCTTAGACAATCCAGAATTTTATTAGTGAACACTAGCGTGAAGGATTCCTTCAAATCATAATAATATTTCAATGTCTGTTGATCTGAGAAATGATTTTTAGGGTTCATAAATCACATTACATGATGTTATGTTATTGCTATACTTAAGCAGGATGAAATAGCTTATAATTTTTTTCACAATGGAACATGAGATGCTTCTCGAGCATGAAAGCAACAAACAAAACCTTACAGCAAATGGAGCATCCGGACCAAAATAACATTCACACTATTGGATATTACTTCCACCGTGATTTTCAAATATTTAAGTTTTTTCTAGAAAAGGATAGTATGGGCCCCCAAGGGTGTGACCTAGTGGTCAATCAACTAGGCTGTGAACTCTGTGGTTTCAAGTTCAAATCCCAGCTGAGACAAAAATACTGGGTGGTTTTATTCCATCTGTCCTATCTAGTTGCTGGTGGGAAGGGGGCAAATATGCAGTGTTATTAGTCGAGGTGTGCGCAAGCTGGCTCGGCCATCACAGGTATAAAAAACAAAAATAAGGGGATAAAATGGATATCATATTTACATCATGAAAAAGGTCAAAACTGATAATCAAGAATAAAGTATATCACATATATTGAATATAGAAACACATAAAAAGATGTATGCTCAAGGTGTCCAAAAGGCATATGATTCAGTGGAATGGGTCTTTATTGAACAGGTACTTACAGAACTTGGATTCCCCTGGAAAATGGTAAGGTGGATTATACAGTGTATTAGCGCACCTTTAGTTATACTTTCATGGTGAATGGTGAAATGACAACTCATATCCAAGCTAAGAAGGGGCTAAGGCAAGGAGACCCCATGTCTCCTCATGTGTTGGTTTTAGCAATGGAATACCTAGATCGATGCTTGCAATCTCTGAAGAAAGATCCTGATTTCTACTATCATCCTCGATGCCAAAAGCTAGATATAGTACATTTATGTTTGCAGATGACCTTCTAATGTTTGCTATAGGGGATACGAGGCCTGTGCAGCTACTGTTTGAAAGTTTTAATATATTTCCCGTAGCTTCATGGCTAAATGCCAAGTGTATTTCGGAGGGCTCCAAAAGGAAGCTATGAAGGATATTCTTAATGCAGTAGGAGTTGAGAAAGGAGACCTTCAAATCAAATATCTAGGTGTGCCACTATCTACCAAAAGACTTACGGTAATGCAATGTGAGCCTTTGGTGGAGAAGATAACAGCTTGAAAACAAACTGGATGTCGAGGGACTGTCATCTGCACGGAGACTTCAACTCATAAGAGCTGTACTATTTGGAGTGCAGGCATACTGGTCACAACTCTTCCTACTACCTCAGAAGGTGATCAAAATGATTGAAGAGTATGCAGAAACTTCTTGTGGACGGGTACAACTGTGATTACGAAAAGAGCACTAGTAGCATGGGAAAAGATCTGTAAGCCAAAAGGAGCTGGTGGTCTTAATGTCATACAAATGAAATTGAGAATCAGACTGCTTTTTGTGAACTTTTGTGGGCTTCAAGTCAAAATAAGTGGAAGTGGATTACCCGGGTAAATACATACTACATAAAAAATTAAAGATGGGACAACATGGAAATTCCTAATCAAGCTTCTTGGATGATTAGTAAGATTCTTAACATGAGGAAGTATTGGGGAAAGCATGAGATCAAGGATCAGGTAGTTCAGAGGGATAAATTCCAGATTGCTAGAGCGCATAAAAATCTGAGAGGAGACATCAGAAATGTGGAATGGAGAAATCTAACATGTCATAATGTGGCTGAACCTAAACATGTGTTCATCTTGTGGCTGACATTACATGGAAAGTTAAGGACCAAAGATAAACTGATTAAATGGGGACTGAAAGTAGACAGTGACTGCATTCTGCCAAATAATGCATGAAACTAATGATCATTAATTTTTTGAATGTGGAGTCACACGAGGACTTTGGTATAGACTGCTAAGCTAGATGCATTGGACTTATAGTGGAGTAACATGCAAGGAAGTTTGGGGTTGAGTTGCTAAACAACCGAAGGGGTAGAGTGCAAAGAGATGTTTGTTGAAGGCAGTACTAGCAACTATGATCTATATTATATGGATCGAGAGAAACAAAAGAGTGTTCCAAAAGAAATCTAGGACCATGGAGGAGCTTTTTCACAAATTACAAATTAGTCTATGTATTAGAGTTAGAGATAATGCAAGACTATATGATCATGTAAGTATTCTTTAGCATGTTGGTCTGGTTATGTTAGCTGAAGGTAGGGTAATAGATTGACGAATCTGTGTTGAAAGGGGGGGAAATCTGGTATAATCTTCCCTTTGTCGTGTAATGTTGACCGGGCAATTAATAAAATATGTTAATTCCCCCCAAAAAATAGAAACACATAAAACATAAGTCAAAAGAGAGTACTACCAAAAAGTTAGCTGGAAGCTCTAACCATTTGACACTTGCATGAGGAATTTATTTTATTTATGGAGACTGCTAAGATGCCTGATGAATGGAGGAGGAGTACAATGGTTCCATTGTACAAAAATAAGGGAGATATT
>JAPFFP010000113.1:11573092-11598753 GCA_026153255.1 Solanum medicagineum | reverse complement strand
CTTTCAATGATTGTCTGTTTAATGTTAGCAGGGCCCTACAATACTATGAAGAAGCAAACCTAGTTCTAAGCCAGGAGAAGTGTCACTTTATGGTTAAGGAAGGGATAGTCCTATGCCATAACATTTCTAACAAAGGAATATAAGTGGACAAGGCAAAGATTGAGGTTATTAAGAAATTGCTACCTCATATTTCTATGAATGGGGTGCGGAGATTCTTAGGGCATGTAGGTTTCTATAAATGATTTATAAAAGAATTCTCCAAAATTGCACACCACTGTGCAATCTGTTGGAGAAAGATGTCAAGTTTCACTTTGTGATGCATGCTTACAGGCCTATGCCACTCTAAAGGACAAACTGATCTTTGCACTTCTGATAGTGGCACAAGACTGGTCTGCTCCATTTGAGGTCATATGTGATGCCAATAGAATTGTTGTGGGTGTTGTATTTGGGACAAAAGTACAAAAAGATGTTTCACCCCATATGTTATGCCAGCAAGACTCTGAATGAGACCTAAAGGCCAAAATTGTTGGTTGTGGTTTATGCTTTTGATAAGTTTTGGGCCTATCTTCTGGGTACAAATGTGATAGCTCACACTAACCATGCAGCTTTGAGATATCTGACAGCCATGGAGGATGCTAAGCCCAGACTGATCAGATGGGTTCTCTAATTGTAAGAGTTTTATTTTGAGGCCAGGATAGGAAAGAAAGCGAAAACTAGGTAGCCGACCGCTTATCCAGACTCGAAGATAAATCTAGAGGTAGTGTTATGTTAGACATTGATGATTCAATTTTTAGACAAACTGGTATTAGCTGCTTCTATTGATCTTATTCCTTGATTTGTAGATTTTGCAAATTATCTAGCTAGTGACACTATTCCCAAGGATGTAATTCCTCTAAATGTTTCCACCCAGTCTGAGTAAATACACAGAGAAAATTGAGCAATGGTAGAGAAAAATAACTAGAAGAAAAACTACGAGGGCCATCTATAGCCTATAGAGTGATCTACAGCTCGTAGAAACCCAGGTGACTTGGTGAAATTTTTCTAAGTCTGAGGCCTATGCACGAGACAATATATGACTCGTATATTAATCCACGGCCCGTAAATTAGGTTTCATAACTTGTTGGTTCAAAAATTAACTTTTGACTATATTGACTTACGAATTGTCAGACAGCCTGTAGAAGGATTTACAGGCCGTAAAAGAGGTTTCCGCCATAACTCGGACCTAGGTTTCAAGACCGAAGTTGAGGGCCTAGACATGACATGGCAAATGGGAAATTCGAAGGGACCTCAAACAAGCCTCTTAGCATATCAATACACATCTTTGGTTGCAGAACCAAAATAACAACAACAAGACATACAAAACAAGGTAAGTGGGACTAAGAAAAGTCTTTGATAATCATAAAACATTTCAAGAGTCAAGCTCACAGCACATTACTGAAACGACCCCAAAAAGTGCCTGAAAATATGCTTCGAAAGTGGTCGGAATCGTATTTTTCATATATCTAATAATCCATTCATTATGTTGAAAATCCGACTTCATATTCTTCTTTAGAGGGTAAAATTGAGTGGGAAATAGTCTAACCCAAATTTTAGAGCAACCGTATCAAAATCGGAAAATCGCAAAGAACGCTATTTAGGAGGGTCAACTTTGAAGGATCATATCTCTTAGCACACAAATAAATAGGTATCCCATGACCTACCAAATAAAGCTCTTTAAATTATATTTCCAACTCATTTTGTTTCACCTCATTCCGAGTTCGGATGAAGGATTTATGCCCGTTTTTGTAAAACTTGTTTGTGTAGAAAATGCTGATTCTAGTGGAGTTTCCACGTCGCCTCCGCAACGCGCCCCTGTGTTGTTTTGGTCCTTGTTTTAATTTTTTCAATCCAAAACTTATAAGTCTTGGGCCTAAGGGTTCCCACATTTGAAAATACATGTACTTAACCTTATTTCACCCCCGTATCACCCTAAACATTCCCTAATAATCACTCAAACATTTAGACTCGTATTTCACCCTAAATTCTAGTCTCAAACTCAAGACCAATCTTGCAGATATCATCAAGGATCTCATTCAAGCTTCAAGTCTCCATCTCCAATCTTCTTCAAGGGAAGGTTAAGGTATGTGGTGTTGAACCATTGGGTCCTTCCACCCATGGTGCCTAAACCCTCTTTTACTTAATAATGCATGATTTTAAAGTTGATTTTACTGTGGGTCTTGTATATTGAGAAATTTACTGCATAGCGATTTTAGTTCATGAAAGTATGGTTATTTTAGCATGTTTTAAGCTCTAAATAATGGATCTAATGTTGGATTTAACGAGGGGTTTTGATGTGAATGTCTTGGGGGTGTTGCAAGGTATTGATTGATGGCTTTAAGACTGATTTTCTTGCATGATTTCATCTATAAATTGCATGGTCTTTTACCCCCATTACACACCTGCCAAGTGTTTGATAAAATGTCCGGCTAGGCTTTCTTGAGGAATTGAAGGTCTAATACTTGTCATGTGTTATGAATGACTCTATGATGATGAAAGAAGGATGAATATGTGTTGATTTCATGAAAAGTATGAATGATGATGAAAGAAGAGTACAAATATGATGTTATGATGATGATAGAAGGAAAGTATATATATGGTATTTCTCTATGTAGTGTTGAATTGACAATAACCAAATTGAGGGGTTGATACCTCAATAACAAAATTGAGGGGTTCATACCTTAATAACAAAATTGAGGGGTTGATACCTCATTAACTAAATTAAGGGATTGATACCTCATTAACCAAATTGAGGGGTTGATGCCTCATTAACCAAATTAAGGGGTTGATACCTCAATAACCAAATTAAGGGGTTGATACATCATTGACCAAATTGTGGGGGTTGATACCTCAATCTCCTTAGAGGTGGGCGGTGTATCCTAATAACAAAATTGAGGGGAGTTGATACCTCAATCACCTAGGATGGGAGGTGATAAGCCCATTGTCTTTCAAAGGATGGTCTCTTTCTACGTACATTCTATGTTTTATATAAGCATGATTTTACTTTAAGCACAATTCATACATGACATATCATTGTTATGCTATCTATTGTCTATGTTATGCATTTTGATCATGTTGCCTTTCTCTTCTTGCATTGCACCCTACATACTTAGTACATTCAAATATACTAACGCATACTCTATGTATACATGATATCACCAGGTAGCTACCGGAGCTCCTTTTGATCATCATCCCCCTCCACATGGCTAGTGGCTTCCATTCAAGCTAGTGGGTGAGTCCTCATGACCGAGGGCAATATCTATGTTCTTATGTTGTGTAATGAAGACTACCTTTCCTTTTAGTATACTTGACTATGAGGGTGAGCCCAGTTGCTTATCTTGGCCCCCGCTAAGTTCTATGTTAGAGGTGTTGTTGGACATGTTATGTATTATGCTTGAGCTTTGACTCACTTATGATATTCAAGCCATTTAAGTATAAATATCTCTCTCCCTTAGTCCCAATTCCCCTTGTTTCTGTTTTTTATGTTGCTTTATATTGCTTCCGCGACCAAGGATGTGTAATGATATGCTATGTGGCTTGTTTGGGGTTCCCTCGGGTTCCCCATTCGCCGGTCATGTCTAGGCCCTAGGCTTGGGTCGTGAAAATTACATCTTAATGTCCAAACACACTCTAGCATAGATTAGAGCAGGGGCCAAGACACTCTTCGGGCTCACCCTCATAATAGCACTTGTTCAACATGAATAAGTCTCAACATAGCAAGAGTAGTAAAGATAGTGCCCTCGTACTTGAGGACTCACCGAAGTTTGCTTCAATGGATCGTAGTAGCCATGTGGAGGATGAATCAAGTGGTGCTCCAGTTCCTACATGGTAATATCATGTAGGCATAGAGTATGCATTAGTACGTTTGAATATACTAAGTATGTAGGACGTAATGCAGCAAGACATAAGCCGATATAGTCAAAATGCGTAGTAATAAGCAATAGATAAGTAAGATCTCAATATGACATGCATGGTCAATGCTTGAAGTAAAATATGCTTGTAAATCATTCAACTTGCATAGAACATAATACATGTCTGGGAAGATACCCTGATCGACATAAGTAAGACCAAGCGAGCTACAACTTGGAATCCCGATAATTACCCCTCATCAGTAAAAAGGTGGTCTACTTGCAGGGTAAACCATACTTCACCTTACGAGAGCCTGTCCCATTTCGGGGAAGTAACCCCCCTTACGTGAACCTATCCAATTTTGCAGTGGATTTCATGATAAAGTTGACTAAATGGATCCACTAGTATTGCAAAGGTAAAGTATAATCCTATGTTGGCAGATAGTTTAGGGAAAGGAGTACGGACCCTAGAAGATAGTCCATGTCGACATACAATCCATCGGTGCAAAATCTAATCCAACGGAATACTTGAAATAATCATAACTTTAATAACTTGTAAGAAACATGGAAATATGACATGAGTCACTCCTAAACATGCTTGACCTCTAATGGTGAGCCTAAATTGAAATATGAGAGTAATAATAAATATACATGAACTCTTGCGTTAACATGAATGGCTCACAAGAGGTAAAAATCTTGAAAATAGGGCTAAACTTGATACTTGTAACATCAAAGATATTTTTCATGAATTCAATACATACTTGAAAGCCCTTAATCATCATATAGTCACTTGACTTGTGAATCATGAAATAAATCATCAATAACTTGAGAATTCTTGAATTGAAATTTTATCAAACACTTGGTGGGTTCATGATACTAGTTCAAAATCATACAGTTTGAGATTGAAATAAGATGAGTAAAATTAATGCAAATCAACCCACCAAGATGTAGTAAAACCCTCATGTAGGGTACCTTGAAATCCATCATCAAAACTCATAATAGATCATAGTTTCATAGCTCAAAATATGCATAGTCTCAATAGACAAAATTAATTCATGGTATAAGCTTGAAATAGATAGACATGCATAATCAATCAATATTTCATAAAACCCCAACATAATTTATACTGATATTCCATAATAAAAGATACTCATAGATGATGCAACTTGAAAACATGCAATTTTCATGAAAGGAGGATTGGGTTCCATGGTTGAAAGGACCGAATGGATGAAACCCATATACCTCAAACTTGGGTTTTCTTGAGATGAGCTTGAAGAGAATCCTTGAGTTCAAAAGTTAAGCTTGAAGTTCCTGAAATTTGAATGAGATATTTGGTTAAGTCTTAGAGAGGTTTTTGTGAGCGTTTTGAGTGATATATATTTGAAAAATGGCGAAATATGGGTGTTTTCACGCATAAGTGCACATGGGGCTATGACCCTAATGCCCTTGGCCGAGATAGAAAAACTAAGGAAAATAATACACTTGTCCGCACCCTTGGCGCGACACGGACCAGAAGCAAACTTCATTCCAACACCAATCCGCACTCTAGCACATCGCCGGCCAGGGCGTTGATGTCCACTGAAAATAAAAAATTAGCGAAGATTTTTTTCGCTACGGGCCCACAAAAATCCAGTTTATACCCATTCCCCACTCAATTTTGCTCCCCAATCGAGAATATGAAGTCAAATTTTTTATATCACACACGGATTTTGAGATATATGAAAATTATGATTATGGAAACTTTTGAAGCACATTTTTGGAGCATTTTACTAGGATCTAAGAGTGACATAGCGAATGGGAACCCAAGAGTCCCCAAACAAGCCTCATAGTATCCACATCATATCATCGATTCAGAAGCGCATAATAAAATAATAAACACATAGTTCTAAGGGATAGGAATGTATGACTCACACTATGGGGATGTCGTAGTGATAGTGATTTACATGGATTCACATAGCACATAACATATAAGAGCTAAAGGGCGGGTAAGTTGACTCACTCTATAGAGATAGAATGGGAGTTAGGACTTTCCACATTTCTATATCTCATCACAAATGTACCATCATAATAACAACATTTAATAGATATCCATAATCATTATCTCCATAAACAAGTAGCATGTCCTAACAAAAATCCGTACACTAGTCTACATATTGTCCAACAAAGCCTCTAACTCATAGACTAGGACGGGGGTTAAGACATGTTCCAGGCTCACCTTCAAAGTAAATAAAACATAAGAGGAAGCAACATAACAGGTAGATGGATGACGAACTCACCATAACAACAATCACAACGCCGAGCTAACCATCAAAGGGTGGATGACGATAGTTTTCAGTCCGTACATGGTTAGATTATGTAGGGAAAGAGTATGCCATAGTATGTTTAAATGTAGTAAGTATGCAGGTATGCAATGCATATGAACTCATTAAACCAGCATTCAATGTTAGATGACAAGGGCATGTATAGAATGAAGTACATAAGCAAAGAAGAGCATATGAGACCTCAACCTAGAGCAGATGAGACCTCAACCGACATCTAGACTAATCGAGTTATTATACACAATTTCGATGTCTTCCCTACACCAATGATATACTTGTCAAAGATAGACCATACTTATCCTTACGTGCCTCACATTTCGGAGAAGTAACCTTACCTTATAGGCACTCCCATTTTGGAAAGGATTTTCATTCATCATAAACATAATTGTAACCACACCTTACAAGCCTCCCATTTTGGCGAGGGTTACCATAAACAAATACCTATGTTTGGCATATAGTTATGGGACTTGGGTACTGGACCTTTAGAGATAGCCCCCTCAAACCATTCTGCTCGGTGCTAAGTCATAATCCCACTAGAATACATATACTTATACAAGCCATCAAAAAGAGGCACAAGTCATTTCAAATCATTTCAATGCATACATAGGCTTAAAAGCCAAACATTCTTCACAATCATACATACTTGGGCTAAAGATCCAAATCATACTTCAATTCATACTTTAATGCATGTAGTAGCTCATTCACATATATCATATTTCTATAAACACCCGAAGTTGCTCAAGGATTCATATCATAGACATTTATGTGATCACATTCTTGTCATAACCATACTTTCATCAAAATCATATTCATATACATGAGGTCTTAACCCACTTTATAATCTTTATAAAATGAATGATATGAGGATAGCATGGGCAATAGAGATTCATACTTAAATCAACAATATAATATGAAATTCAAGTAAATCCATAAGTAAATTCACATTTAAATCACAATTCAGATTACTCATACTTAAATCAACCTTTAAAAGGGACATGTATCTTCAAATCTTCATAACATCAATGCAATTCAACATATTAGGGCTTAAATCACTTTTAAAATGTCAATTAAACATAGCCCATATCTCAATTGAATTAAATAAACAATAATCTAAGAGACTCATTTTCAAAGTAAGCTTAATTTCATAAATCAAAAAGTGATATGAGTTTGGGATATTCATGGTTGAAAGGGGTTATGAATCAATCCAACATACCTTAGCTAATAAGAAAATTAAGAAGAAAATGATTGAAGAAGAAGACACTTCCTTAAGCTCCAAACTAATCTCCAATGCTCACTTGAGAGTAGCCTATTGATGAGAGAGTTTGAATATTCTAAGTGTGAGGAATGAATTTGAATTAGAATAGAAGAGTATAGGTCTTTTCAGGGGTTTAGGATAGGTTAAAAGGTCATAAATGACTCTTAGGAATAACCAAAATTACAAGAAAGTCATTAATGAAACGAGTTTCAAAAATTTGCCAGGGATCCAGCAATGAAGCCTCACGGCTCGTGTGAAGTCACACAAATTGTATGGCTGTCCGTGAGACTATACTTAGAGAAAATAGTCACTAGCCAAGTTTCGAGATGGTGATCCCATACTTAGAAAATTTTTTGACCAACACCCTTACGGGACATCATATTTCCCATGTGGTGCTACATGACCCATCTACAGGTTTATGAGATGCCTTATCTAAAATATGGCTTTCAAGCCCAAGGCTCCTTTCATGAGCCACCTCACGGCCATTGATATATTTCACGAGCCGCTAGGTGCTCAGTGAAGTGTGCCTTAGTCTTGAACTCCACCATGAGCCCAAGCACACTGCACGCAAGGCCAAGGGCTATCTCAAGGCACCTTCACACGGCTCGTGGACTGCTCCATGGTGGTGACACCTTGGTCAAAAACCTTTTGGAACCAAATCTCCATGCACCATTAAGGGCTTACAAAGTTTGGGTCCTTACATCATTTTCCCCTTAGGAACATTCCTTCTCGACTGTGCTAGAACAAGGCTCGACTGGAACATGAATCATTCCAGGCATGAAACACAATGCATAATTCATAACTTGAAAATCATAAAGTCATTCAAAACCATGTCAATACATCTTTTGAATCATTTTCATGCACATGTATGCATGTCATATCAAAAAACACAAGAGTGAAAGAATTAGGACCATTTAGAATAGGAAAAACCTAATACATTAGGCTTGAGCAGATTGGAAAAGATAGGGATATCACTTCATCATGTCTAACTTCGCCTCCCATGTAACACTCTGCACATGTTGATTTCTCTAAAGCACTGTAACCAGCCACATCCTTGTTGTGAAGCTGCTTTACTTGCCTATCAAAGATCTCAATTGGAACTTCCTCATAAGACAAATTATCCTCAACTTCAACACCATCCAAAGGCATAATTGAATTAGGATCACCAATCAATTTCCTCAACATAGACACATGGAAACCTAGGTACATAAAACTCAAATTATGAGGCAAATCTAACTTATATGCCACATTCCCAATCTGCTCAACAATCTCATAGGGACCTACATATCGAGAACTTAATTTGCCCTTCTTGCCAAAACATATTACACCCTTCATGAATGAAACCTCCAGATATACCCAATCACCAATAAGGAATTCAAGATCCCTCTTCCTAACATCCGAATAAGACCTTTGATGACTTTGAGCCATTTTCAACCTCTACCTAATCAACCTCACCTTCTCCATGGCTTTCATACCGAATATGGGACAATCGATGCCATCTCACCTACCTCAAACCATCCTACTGGGGACTTACACCTCCTACCATACAAAGCCTCAAATGGTGTCATACCAATGCTAGCATGAAAGCTATTGTCGTAAGCAAACTCGATAATTGGTAGATGGTCATCATAATTACCTTTGAATTCCAACACATATGTACTCAATGCGTCTTCCAAAGTTTGAATTGTCCTCTCAGATTATTCATTGATTTGAGGATAAAAGTCGGTACTTAACTTCATCTTAGTACCAGCCCTCTTTGAAATGATTTCCAAAAGTGAGAAGTAAATTGAGTGCAACGATCTAATATGATAGACCTAGGCACACCATGCAACCTCACCAACTCTTGGATATACAACCTTGCATAATCTTTGGCATTGAAGGTAGTCCTGACAGGTAGGAAATGAGCCAATTTAGTCATCCTATCAATGATAACCCAGATCAAATCAAATTGCTTTCGGGTTTGGGGCAACCCAACCACAAAATCTATATTCACGTCTTCCCAGTTCCAAGTGGGAATATCAATATTTTGAGTCAAACCATTGGGCCTTTGATGTTCTACCTTCACTTGTTGAGAATTAGGACCATTCGAATACCCACTTGGCTATGTCTATCTTCATACCATACCACTAATACACTTCCCTCAAATCCTAATACATTTTGGTGGATCTCGGATGTATGGGATAACGAGAGTTATGGGCTTCACACATGATCACCTCCCTAAGACCATCAACATCCAGAACACACAACTGATCTTGATACCTAATTACACCATCTTCCCCTTAGGAGAAAACTTCTATCTTCTTTTCGGCAACCAACTTGTTCAACTCAACCAACGACGGGTCTGAATCTTGTTTAGCCTTGACATCAACAACCATAGAAGATTCTGCCCCATTTTGAACAAGAATACTACCATTATTAGAGTAATCCAATCTAACACCCAACCTAGCCAAATGGTGAATATCTTTTACCAACTCTTAACCTAGCCAAATGGTGAATATCTTTTACCAACTCTTTCTTTCCTTCATCAACATGAGCCACACTCCTCATAGATAGTCTACTACGAGTGTTGGCTACAAGATTTGCCTTGCCGAGATGATATTGAACACTCATGTCATAGTCCTTAAGGGGTTCCAACCACCTTCTTTGCCTCAAGTTGAGATCCCATTGGGTGAACACCTATTGCAAACTCTTGTAATCGGTGAAGACATCAACATGAACCCCATATAAATAATGTCTCAAAATCTTCAAAGCGAACATCACAACCGCTAGCTCAAGATCATGAGTCGGGTAATTTCGTTCATGTACCTTTAATTGCCTTGATGCATAAGCTATCACCTTATCATGGTGCATAACAACATAACCCAACTCAATCTGAGAAGCATCATAATACATCACGAACCCATCAAAGCCATCTAGTAGAGTCAAAACAGGATCTTATGTAAATCCGTCTTCCAAAGTCTAAAAACTCTTCTTACATTCATTCGACCATACAAACAAGGCTTTTTTTAAGTCAACTTAGTCAATGGAGATGCAATGGATAAGAAACCTTTAATAAATCTCCTATAATAACCAGTCAACCTAAGAAAGCTTTGAATATCTGAAAGAGTCAATGGTCTGGGCCAATTCTTCACGGCCTCGGTCTTCTTTGGGTCAACTTTAATACCATCATCAAATACCACATAGCCAAGAAAAGCTACTTCACCCAAGAAAAACTTACATTTGCTGAATTTAGCATACAATTGATCTCCCTCAAAGTCTGAAGAACAAAACTCAAATGATCCATATGCTCCCACTCAGTTCTGGAATAAATTAGGATAACATTGATGAAGATAACCACAAAACTATAAAGAAATGACTTGAACACCCAGTTCATAAGATCTACAAACACAGTTGGGGCATTAGTTAACCCAAACGACACCATCACAAATTTAAAGTGACCATACCAAGTTCGGAAAGCCATTTTCGGGATATCACAATCCTTGGCCCTCAATTGATGATAACCAAAACAGAGGTCAATCTTTGAGAAATGGGTGGCCCCTTGAAGTTGGTCAAATAAGTCATCGATCCTTGGAAATGAGCATTTATTCTTGATGGTTACCTTATTCAATAACCTATAATCAATGCACATCAAAAAAGACTCATCTTTCTTTCTTACAAATAATAATAGAGCACCCTATGGCGATATACTTGGTATAATAAAGCATTCTCCAACAAGTCCTTCAATTGGTCTTTTAACTTATTTAACTCAATCGATGCAATATGATAAGGAGGAATGGAGATTGGTTGAGTATCTGGAAGGATATCTATGCCAAAGTCTAATTCCATTTTAGGGAATATACTGGGCAAGTCTTCAGGAAACACATCCAAAAACTCATTAACCACCAAAACCAATTCAAAAGTAGGTGACTCAGACTCCACATCTCTAACCCTCACAAATTTATAGATGCACCCCGTAGAAATCATAATTTAGGACTTGAGATAGGAAATAAATCGACCTTTAATAGTGGAGTCACTACCCATCCATTCATGAACAGGTTCATCCAGAAATTGGAATTTGACTTTCTAGGTTATACAGTATAGAGAGGCATAAGAAGCATACAACCAATCCATCAATAATATCAAAATCAAATATCTCAAGTTTCACAAGATCACACGGAAGGATGTTATGTAGAACAGAGAAAAGACAACCTCGATAGACTCTTTAGGCAACAATAGACTCACCCACTGGAGTATAAAACCAAACGGGATCCTTTAAAATTTTAGGACTCAATCCAAACTTAATAGACAAAAGAGGAGTCACAGAAGCTAAATTTGCACCCAAGTCCAACAAAGTAGAAGCATCAAAATCAAAAACTTTTAACACACTAAGTCACAACATCCATAGTCTCCTCTACTTCCTGACGAGCATGTAAAGCATAGAATCTTTGTTTCTTGGGGCGCAACCTTGTGGTGCTCTTTGTTGGCCTTGATCACCTTGGGCCACTTGACCCTGGCTGTACTTGGTAGCCTTGGGACAATCAGCAATCTTGTGACCACCCTATAACCACATCTAAAACAAGTATCTAAGCTCCTAAAGCACGCACCGAAGTGATTCTTCTCACAAGTAGTTTACTGAGGGGGCATTGGCCAACCTCTAAATTGTTCCTTGGGGGGAGGCACTCTAGAATTCGTAACCCTTGCATTCGAATCTTGTCCTTGTTAAAAGCGACAATATCCATTACCTCTCC
Organism: Solanum medicagineum; assembly: GCA_026153255.1. Lineage (NCBI taxonomy): Eukaryota > Viridiplantae > Streptophyta > Magnoliopsida > Solanales > Solanaceae > Solanum > Solanum medicagineum. The sequence continues at coordinate 11,586,569 of JAPFFP010000113.1, read as the reverse complement.
TAGAGTTGGAAAACCCATCATCATAATGGGCCCTCTTGGAATCATTCACCCTCTTCTCCTTGAGCTTTTCCCCTTCAATTTGTTCAGCATAATTCATGAGCCTAGAGATTTCAATATCTCAAATTATCATAGCTATACAACATTCTTTCACAACCAAATCTGAGATCCCAGAAATAAACTTGTACATTCTTGCACGGGGTCAGCCACTAGTATAGGAGTATACTTCGAGAGCTTTGTGAACTTGAGCACATATTCCCTCACACTCATTCCACCTTGCTTGAGGTTGATAAATTCTATCATTTTAGCTTTCCTAAGCTCGAGGGGAAGGAACTGTCTTGACCTAAGCTTAGGGACTAGACGTGACATGGAGAATAGGAAACCCGAATGAACCCCAAACAAGCCTCTTAGCATATCATACACTGCATCAGTTGCAGAAACAATATAAACAATGTTCAATGTGACAAGAAATAAATAAAAAGAGGGAAGCAGAACTGAGGAAAGTCTTCCATAATAACTTGAATATAAAAGGAGTCATGCTCATAATACAAACCAAATTAATATCCAACAACACCTCTAATACGAATAGGGTGGGGGCCAAGAGATCTCCTGGGCTCACCCTCAAAGATAGGTATCCAAAAGAATGTGATAAAGCCTTGACATAAACATGAAAGAAAGTAGATATTTCCCCCGGGTATAAGAACTCACCAAAGGCTCTCTTTAAATACGCGGAACTAGCCACGTAGATCAGGATAGGTAATTAGAGCTCCGGCCCCTGCATGGTGATATCATGTAGGCATAGAGAATGTGTTGTACTTGAAATGTACTAAGTATGTGAGATGCAATGCAACAAGGGAAGCAAGCAATAGTAATCGAAATGCATAAACATAATCAAAGACGTAAGCTCAATATGTCATGCAAGATCAATGCTTAAGGTAAAACATAGGTGGAGGTAATCATACTTGCATTACTCATAAAAAGCATAATAAAGTGGCATGAGTAGCTCGTCCCTATACCTTGTAGCAGAGGGTGAGGAACATTGCATAGGTCATAATAATAAAGAACCATCATAAATCATCACAAGAGAATATCTTGGAGACATGAGGGGGACATGAGCATATATAAGGAAAATCATAGATCAAGGATGACATATACCATAAAGATTTGGGGAGTTCATACAAGATACTGAGAAATACAAGATGTCATACATAACTAAAGTATTAATAATATTGGGTGAAAAATGCATCACTTTACATTAAAGACTATTTTATTATGCAAGGAATATCGGCAATCATAATGGAGAACACCTTACACATGCAAGGAATATCGGCAATCATAATGGAGAACACCTTACACACTTATAGAAATCATCATGTACCTTTAGGGGAAAATACCATTTGAATTTGTGAAACAAAGAATCATAGGAACTTTAAATCACCTTTTGACTTAACATAAAGGAACCATTTAAATTTATCATTAGGGGACCTCTTGGGAACATGAGGAGAACTTGAACATATGTGAGAGACACCATAACCTACATAAACTATGTGAGCTAACCCATGGAGTCCCGATGTGTTTCCCTACACCAAAAGAAAGTGGGAAATCAATTTGCTAGGGTGAACTTCATAATGCCTAAGTGAAACGACCCTAAAAGTGCCGAAAAATGTGCCTTGGAAGTCTCTGGAATCGTAATTTCCATATATCTCAAATTTTGTGCATAATATCGAAAGTCCGACTTCATATTCTTATTCAAGGGGTCAAATTAAGGGGGGAAAGGGTCTAACCCTAATTTTAGAGCAACTATATCAAATCCAAAATGCAATTTCTAGAGAGCTTTTTGCTCCCCTTGCGCAACGCGCCAAGGGCGCGCACCTGTGTTATTTTTGGTCCAGTTTTGACTTCATTCCAAGACTTTAGAGTTTAGGGCCTAAGTGTTCCCAAATGTGAAAATACCTAATACTTAGACACTTTTCACTCTCATATCATTCTAAACATTCCTCAATATTCATTCAAACACTTAGCCAAATATTTTACTCCCAAACTCAAGACTCAAAACCCTCTCCAAATCTTAAGGAATTCAACCAAGCTTCAAGTCTCCATCTTCAATCTTCATTAAGTTCATCTCCAAAGCTAAGGTATGTGGGGTTGTTTCATGGGTTCCTTTCACCAATGATGCCCAAGTCCCCTTTTACCTTAATTTGCATGATTTAATGATGATTTACTCATGGGTATTAATTATTATGAAAATCACTACACACTATATTGGGCTTATGAAATTGTGACTATTTTACTATGTTTTAAGCTATGAATCTAAGATCTATTATAAGATTTGATGAAGGGTTTTGACGTATATTGCTTAAGGGTTTTACCAAGTATCTGTTGAAGGTTTTACATGGAATTTTTTTTCATGATTTCACTCTTAAATTGCACGATTTTACACTAGCACTACACATCCTCTAATTGTTTGATAAAATGTCTGGTTATGGTTTCTTGAGGAATTGAAGGTCCAATGCATGTCTTATGAGTTGAGTCACTATATGATGATGAAATGATAATAAAGTGATGATGAAATGATGACGGAATGATAATGAAATTGATGTATGTATATGATGACTATATGATGATGAAGGGAATGTATGAATATGATGATTGTATGATGATGAGAGGAATGTATGGCTAAAGTGACTGTATGATAACGGGAGAAATGTGCATATCTATATCATACTATTTCTATAATGTTGGGGATGGCCAACCTAACTCGGGAGGTTGTAGCACAGTGTAACCTATTGAGGCATCCGTACCTCACTGATAGCCTAGCTCAACGGTTGTAGGTTCAGGCAACATACTAAGAGATTGGTACCTCAATCTCCTAGCTCGGGGGATGGTAGGCCTGGGTAACCTTATTGTAGCTTGGTACCCATCAACCTTGTTGGGGGTTTTGTACTCAATAAACCCGTTTTGGGGTTTGTACTCCATCAACAAAGTTGGGGTTTTGTACCCATCAACCCGTTGGGTGGTTTGTACTCTATCAACCTCTTGAAGGGGTTTGTACCTCATGCACCTCTCCAATGAGGTGGTAGGCTGTCATGACCCAAGCCTAGGGCCTAGGCATGACACGGCTCTAGGGGAACCCAAAGGGATGCTAAGCAAGCCTCTTAGAACATCGTTACACATCCTTGGTTGTGAAAGCATTAAAACAAGTATCAAGAGATAACAAAGTGGGACAACCGGGGCTAAGGGAAAGTACTTTTATATCATAGATATCAAGAACAATAGAGTTAAGGCTCTTAGCTTAGATACATAACATGTCCAACAAACATCTCTAATTCACGGATAAAAGCGGGGGCCAAGATAAAGCAACAGGCTCACCCTCATAGTCAAAATAGACAATAAAGAATAATGTCTCAATACATAATAAGAACAACATAAACTAAGGTCCCCGAAGCGGAGGACTCACCACAAGCTTGAGTAGTACCGATCTAGCCACATCAACTTGGGCACTGGTCCCTACATGGTGATATCATGTAGGAAAGGGTATGTGTTAGTATATTTGAATGTACTATGTATGTAGGATGCAATGCAACAAGAGATAGGCATCATAATCAAAATGCATAACAACAGGCAATAGGCATAATATAACAATATGGCATGTGTGATCAATGCATAAGTAAAACATACTTAAGTAACTCATGCTCATATAGGATATAATATGCGTAGAAGAGACCAAGCTAAATTTCTAAAGCACAAACCCCTTGGTAGGTTAGTGATGATGTTGCCCCATCACTAGGTGGAGAAGTACAAACCCTTCACTAGGTTGGTGATGATGCCGTCTATCACCCTGATGGAGAAGTACGAACCCTTCACTAGGTTCATAAGTACAAACCCCCATCTAGGTTAGTGATAATGCCACCCCATCACTAGGTGGAGAAGTATAGACCCTTCACTAGATCGATGAGTACAAACCCCCATCTAGGTTATTCGAGTTCTTAGTCCCCCCTAATTGGGCATGGTCTAATGCAACACTTTGTATAGAATTTGTCATATACATCAGCTCATTTCATCATCATATAGACAATCATATCATATCTCATGCTTTGGACCTTCACTTCCTCAAGAACCCACATCCGGACATTTTATCAAACACTTAGAGGGTGTGTAATGCTAGTATAAAACCATGAAATATAGAGATGAAATCATGCAGTAAAATATATTGCAAAACCATCAATCAACACCTGGAAAAACCCTTAAGCAACATACATTAAAACCCCTCCTCAAATCTCACAATAGATCAAAGATTTATAGCTCAAAGCATAGCAAAATAGTCACAATTTCACATAGCTTTTACATAGTGTGCAGTGAATTTAATAATAAGCAAGACCCATTTGTAAATCACCTTTAAATAATTCAATTTGAGTAAAAGGAGGCTTGGGTATCTTAGGTGAAAGGAACTCATGAAAGAAACCCACACACCTTGGCTTAGAGATGATCTTGGTGAAGATTGGAGATGGAGACTTGAAGCTTGAAGAAGAATCTTGAAGGAAAACCTTAGCTTGGGATGAGGATTTGGGACTCGAGTTTGGGGAGTGAAATATGGCTAAGTATTTTAGTGAGTACTGGGGAATATTTAGGATGATATGAGGGTAAAATAAGGCTAAGTATAGGTAAAAACACATTAGGAACACTTACGCCCAAGACCCAAAAGCCTTGGACCGAGATAGAAATCAATGAAAACAAAATACACAAGTCTGGGATGTGGACCTGTCCCAGAGGCCAAATTAACACACGTCCATGACAGCTGCGCGTCGCGGTGCTGTCGCGAATTATCTTTGGAAATTGAAGTTTTGGAAATTTGAAATTGTGATTCGATTGCTCTAAAATCGGGATTAGACCCTTCTCCCCCTAATTTTGACCTCCTGAACAAGAATATGAAGTCGGATTTTTGATATCGTACACGAATTTTGAGATATATGGAATTTAAAATTTTGGGCATTCCGAGACACATTTTCGGGCACTTTTTGGGGTCGTTTCAATATTTCCCCCTTGGGGACATTCATCTCTGAATGTAAAAGAGATGAAAAAGACAAGAATGATCATAAACAAACCAGTCCCAACTAAAATGCAACATTACTTTTAAAACACCATTTTCAAAATTTCAACACAAGTGTAAAATAATCATAAACTTTCCAACTTAAATATGAATACATATGAATAACATAGGGGCTGAAATATAAGTCTTGAAATCACGTAGGGGACTTAGAATTAGTACCTTAGGCTTGAATGGAGTGGAAAAGATCAATATACCACTTTTGCATTTCCGCCTCGGCCTCTCATGTGGCACTTTCAACTCGTTAGTTCCTCCAAAGGACCTTAATGGATGCCACCTTCTTGTTCCTCAATCTCTCCACTTGTCTGTCCAAAATCAGAACCGCAGTCTCCTTATAAGTCAATTTATCCTCAACAACACCCACAACATCAAGAGGCACAATAGCATTAGGATCACCAATACATTTTCTCAACATAGAGACATGGAACACCGGGTGAACCAAATTCATTTCACTAGGCAACTTCAACTCATAAGCTACCTTGCCAAATCTCTTCAAGACCTCATAAGTACCAACATATCTTGGACTCAACTTCCCCTTTTTACCAAAACAAACCACACCTTTCACTGGAGAAACTTTCAAATAAACCCAATCACCCACTTTGAATTCAAGGTCTCTTCTTCTCATATCGACATAAGATTTTTGTTGACTTTGGGTTGTCTACAACCTTTCCCTAATCATCCTAACCTTCTCAAAAGCCTCCATAACAAGATCCGGTCCCAATAAATCAACCTTTCAAACCTCAAACCAACCAGCCGGTGATCTACAATGTCTCCCATAAAGAGCCTCAAAAGGAGCCATACCAATGCTAGAGCAATAGCTATTGTTGTAGGCAAACTCAATCAAAGGAAGATGGTCATTTCAACTACCCATCAACTCCAATACACATGCCCTAAGCATATCTTCATGGGTTTGAGTTGTCCTTTTGGCTTGGCCATCCTTTTGAGGGTGAAAGGTTGTACTAAGGTGAACCTTTGTACCAAGAACCCATTGAAAAGACCTCCAAAAGTGTGAAGTGAATTGTGAACCACGATCTGATATAATGGACAAAGGAACCCCACACAACCTCACCAACTCATGGATATAAAACCTTGCATACTCTTCAGCCCCATATGTGGTCTTAACCAGTAGAAAGTGAGTTGATTCTGTCATCCCATCAACCATAGCCCAAATGGTGTCAAAACCTTTTCTAGTCTTGGGAAACCTAACCACAAAATCCATATTAATTACCTCCCACTTCAAAGTGGGAATCTCTATATCTTGAGTTAGGCCACTTGGCCTTTGATGTTCGGCTTTTACTTTTTGACAACTATGGCAACCGAAAATGAATTTAGCAGCATCCCTCTTCATGCCTCCCCACCAATACACATCCCTCAAGTCTCTATACATTTTGGTGGAACCAGGGTGGATAGAATAAGAAGAATTATGGGTCTCATCAAGGATTTTCTCCCTCAAACCATCAACACAAGGCACGCACAACCTACTTTGGTACCTAAGGGCACCATCTCCCCCTTGGGAGGAACCCTCTACTTTGCCCTCCTTCACCAAGGCCTTCAATTCAAGCAAGGAAGAGTCAAGATCTTGTTTTGTTATCACCTCATCAACCAAAGAAGACTTATACCCATCAACAACCACAACACCATTATCACCAACCTCTTCCAACCTAACCCCGAATCTATCGAATTGATGCATCTCCCTAGCCATCTCCTTTTCACCACCATCAAAATGGGTTAAGCTACTCATAGATATCCTATTCAACATATCCACCACCACATTTGCCTTACCCATATGATAATGCACACTCATGTCATAGTCTTTGAGAAGTTCTAACCATCTCCTTTGCCTCAAGTTGAGATATTTTTGAGCGAAGAACTATTGGAGGCTCTTGTGATTGGTGAAGACATCAACATGCACCCCATACAAGTAGTGATGCCAAATCTTTAATGCAAACACAACGGCGGCTACTTCTAGATCATGGGTGGGGTAGTTCCTTTCATGTACCTTGAGTTGTCTAGAAGCATAAGCTATGACCTTACCATTTTGCATCAACACGCAACCCAAACCAACCCTGGAAGCATCACAATACACCACAAATCCCTTAAGCCCATCCGGCAGTGACAATATAGGAGCAGACACAAGCTTGTCTTTCAATGTTTGGAAGCTCTTCTCACACTTATCGATCCACACAAACTTAACCTTCTTTTGAGTCAATTTTGTTATAAGGGAAGCAATGGAGGAGAACCAATTCACAAACCTTCTATAATAACCCGTGAGGCCCAAGAAGCTCCAAAGATCCGACGGGGTCAATGGTCTAGGCTAATTTCTAATCACATCATTTTTCTTAGGATCCACTTTTATACCATCCCCCGACACCACATGGCCCAAGAAGGCAACCTCCTTCAACCAAAATTCACACTTGTCATATTTGGCATATAAATTTTCCTCCCTCAATCTTTGCAACACAACCCTCAATGCCACATATGCTCCTCGAATAGATCAATATATCATCAATGATGACCACAACAAAAGAATCAAGGTAGGGTTTGAAGACCCTATTCATTAGGTCCACGAAGATGGCTGGTGCATTGGTCAACCCAAACCACATCGCAACAAACTCATAATTCTCATATCTAGTCCAGAAGGTCGTCTTAGGAATATCACACTCCCTCACCCTCACTTGATGATACCCGGACCGAAGATCAATCTTAGAGAAGAAGCTAGCCCATTGCAATTGATCAAATAAGTCATCAATGGTTGGAAGAAGATACCTATTCTTGATGGTGACCTTATTGAGTTGCCGGTAGTCAATACACATTCTAAAGGACCCATCCTTTTTTTCACAAACAACACCAGAGCACCCCAAGATGATTAGCTAGGTCTAATAAATCCCTTCTCCAACAAATCTTTCAATTGTTCCTTTAACTCCGTCGGGGCCATACGGTAAGGGGGAAGGAGATAGGTTAAGTATTGGGGAGGAGGTCTACGCCAAAATATATCTCCCTTTCAGGTGGGACACCGGGAAGGTCATTTGGGAAGACATCAAGAAACTTATTTACAACCAGAACCGTCTCTATGGAAGGGACTTTGGACTCCACATCTTTAACCCTCACAAGATGGTAAAGAAACCCCCTTAGAGATAAACTTACAGGCTTTAATGCATGAAATGAATCTACCCTTAACCACTACATCTTGACTTTCCCACTCAAGGACGGATTCATTAGGAAATTGAAATTTGAACCTACATGTTCTACAACCAATAGAAGCATAGCATGCATGGAACCAATCCATCCCAAGGATGACATCAAAATCTACCATGTCTAATTCAACAAGATCACAAGGCAACGACTTATGCAAAATGCAAATAGGACAACTTCTATAAACTTACCTAGCTACAATAGAGGCACCAATAGGAGTAGACACTTCATATGACTCATGGAACAACTCGGGAAAAACATAGAACTTTTTAGCAACAAAAGGGGTAATAAAGGAAAGAGTAGCACCCAGATCAATCAAAGCATACACATCAAAGTCAAAGATTTTCAACATACCGGTAACAACATCAGGGACCTCACCAACCCCTTGCTCCCATGTAGAGCATAAAATCGATAGTGCCTTGGGGCACCACCTTGAGACCACCTCTACCCAATGGAACTGCATTCGCACCCCGGTCCTTTCCACGGTTTCTTGGACGATCCATCGTTTTGAAACCAAGCTCCCCACAATCAAAGCATACATCAAAACCCTTCAAACACGGTCCCCTATGACTCTTCCCCAATATAGGACACACATCAGTGGGAGCCACAACACCAACACCTTGAGGCCTAGGGAGGTCATCGGCAAACCTCCTATTATAAGCATGATGAGACCCTTGGCCTTGATGGAACCGGCCACCCCTTTGGAACTTACCCCTAAGACGGGCCCTCTTGGCCTCAAGCCCCCTTCTCTTCCTCAATTTATGCTCCTTCGTTTACTCGGCCTAGGTCATCAACTGAGAGTCCATGTCACTAATTAGCATGGCAGATCGGCACTCTTCACTTACCAAGTTGGAGACCCCCATCACAAACTTGTTCATCCCAAATCTAGGATCGGCCACAAAATGAGGAGCATACTTTAAAAGTTGATTAAACTTGAGGACATACTCCCTCGCATTCATAGCACCTTGTTTCAAGTTCATAAACTCCACCAACTTAGCTTCCCTAACCTCAAGAGAGAAAAACCGACTAAGGAAGGCCAATTTGAACTCCTCCCAGAGCACCACATTACCAATCCCCTTCTCACCCTTCCATTGGTCATACCATATTTTAGCTACCTATTTGAGTTGGTACACTGCCAACTCCGCCTTTTCATTTGGCCTAACACCCATGATATTCAAGATCTTATAGACCTCATCAATGAACTCTTATGGATCTCCATCCACCTTTGACCAATAGAACATCGGAGGATTCATCCTCATGAAGTCTCTTACCCTAGTTCCCGGGGTAGTAGCATGAGGGGTTGGGCCCCTTGATTGACTTGGTTGGACACAACTTGGGCAAGCATTGTGAGAGAATATCGGAGCTCACCATTGTTAGGTTGCTCCTCGGGAGTTTGGGCCCTTCGTCCTCGGGTGTTTAGCATGATCTAGGATAGCAAAGAACAATCATTAGGGGGAAAAACTTACCACAACTCTAAAGCATGACTTAGAACATGAACAAGGGAAATATTTCCCAAAAAATCTCATAGTCTCCTATTCATAGTAATGGCGTGCTTCACAACCATGAATAGGACTCTAATTGACGCGATGTGTTGGACTTCGAGGATCTATCAACCTAGTGCTCTAATACCAAGTTTTTCATGACCCAAGCCTAGGGCCTAGGCATAACACGGCACAAGAGAAACTCGAAGGGACTCCAAGCAAGCCTCTTAGAACATCATTACACATCCTTGATCGCGGAAGCATTAAAACAAGCATCAAGAGAACAAAGTGGGAAAATCGGAGCTAAGGGAAAGTACTTTCATATCATAGACATCAAGATCAACAGAGTAAAGGCTCTTAGCTTGGATACATAACATGTCCAACAAACATCTCTAATTCATGGATAAAAGTGGGGGCCAAGATAAAGCAACAGGCTCACCCTCATAGTCAAAATAGACAATAAAGAAGAATATCTCAATACATAATAAGAGCAACATAGACTAAGGTCCTCGAAGTGAAGGACTCACCACAATCTTGAGTAATACCAATCTAGCCACGGGGAGGAGGATGAAAACTTAGGAATCGGTCCCTACATGGTGATATCATGTACCCAAGAGTACGCGTTAGTACGTTTGAATTTACTAAGATGTAGAATGCAATGCAACAAGAGATAGACATCATAAACAAAATGCATAACAATAGGCAATAGATATAATATAACAATATGGCATGTATGATCAATGCATAAGTAAAACATGCTTAAGTAACTTATTCTCATATAGGATATAATATGTGTAGAAGATACCAAGCTAGATTTCCAAGGTACAACCTCTGGTAGGTTAGTGATGATGCCGCCCCATCACTAAGTGGAGAAGTACAATCCCTTCACTAGGTTGGTGATGATGCTACCCTATCACCCCGGAGGAGAAGTACAACCCCTTCACTAGGTTGATGAGTACAAACCCCCATATAGGTTAGTGATGATGCCGCCCCATCACTAGGTGGAGAAGTACAAACCCTTCAATAGGTTGATGAGTACAAATCCCCATCTAGGTTATCCGGGTTCTTAGTCCCCCCAGATTGGGCATAGTCTAATGCAATAATTTGTATAGAATCTATCATATACATAAGCTCATTTAATCATCATATAGTCAATCATACCATATCTCATGCTTTGGACCTTCACTTCCTCAAGAACCCACATCCGGACATTTTATCAAACACTTAGAGGGTGTGTAATGCTAGTATAAAACCATGAAAGATAAAGATAAAATCATGCAGTAAAATCCATTGAAAAACCATCAATCAACACCTTGCAAAACCCTTAAGCAACATACATCAAAACCCCTCCTCAAATCTCACAATAGATCAAAGATTTATAGCTCAAAACATCGCAAAACAGTCACAATTTTATATAGCTTTAACATAGTATGCAGTGAATTTCATAATAACCAAGACCTAGTTTTAAATCAAATTTGAATCATACAAGTTGAGTAAAAGGAGGCTTTGGTATCATGGGTGAAAGGAAGCCATGAAAGAAACCCACATGCCTTAGCTTAGAGATGATCTTGGTGAAGATTGGAGATGGAGACTTGAAGCTTTAAGAAGAACCTTGAAGGAAAACCTTAGCTTGTGATGAGGGTTTGGTACTGGAGTTTGGGGAGTGAAAATATGGCTAAGTGTTTTAGTAAGTATTGGGGAATGTTTAGGATCATATAAGGGTGAAATAAGGCTAAGTATAGGTACAAACACAGTTGGGAAGACTAAGGCCAAAGATCCAAAAGCCTTGGACCGAGATAGAAATCACTTGCAACAAAATACATAAGTCCGCGACGCGGACCTATCACAGATGCCAAATTAACACATATCCATGATAGCTACATGTCGCGGTGCTCTCATGGATTGTCTCTGGAAATTGAAATTTTGGAAATTTGAAATTGTGCTTCGATTGCTCTGAAATTAGGATTTGACCCTTTTCCCTCCAATATTGACCCCCTGAACAAGAATATGAAGTCATATTTTCAATATCGCATATGGATTTTGATATATATGGAATTTAAAATTCTGGGCATTAAGAGGCACATTTTCGGGCACTTTTAGGGTTGTTTCATAAGCCTAGGATTGCACTAAAAATGGTCACTCCCTATACATATGTTATGTTCTATGAAAGTATGATTTACCTAAAGCATCATTCATTGATGTCATATTGCCATATGTTAATCATTGCCTATGCTTATGCATTTTGATTATGAACTTATCTCTTGTTACATTGCATCCTACATACTCAGTACATTCAAAAATACAAATGTATACTCTATGCATACATGATGTTACCATGTAGAAACCAGTGTACCACTTGAGCATCCTCCTCCACGTGGCTAGTACGACTTCGCTCAAGCTTGCTGGTGAGTCCTCCATTCTGGGGACATAACTTATGATCTCTTACTTTGTATTAATACTTTCTCAACTTGACTTATGTATTGACTATAAGGGTGAGCCCGATTGCTTTGTCTTGGTCCCCGCTCTTATCTTATATAGTAGAGGTGTTGTTGGACATGTTATGTATCTATTTTATGAGCTTTGACTCCTATTGGCTCTTTATATTGGTGTTATGAAGTTGTCACTTAGCCCCGTTTATCCTAATTTACTACTTCTTGTTATGTTTTATTTCTTCCATGACCAAAGATGTGTAATGATATGTTAGAGGCTTGCTTGAGGTCCCTTTGAGTTCTCATGCGTCGTGTCACGCCTAGGCCCTATGCTTGGGTCGTTCCACTAAGTAGATCCACTAATCCATGTGTGAACCGGGTACTCGCCTCTAGTTCGGACTCGGGTACTTGCCTTAAGCCCTCATATTTAGGGTACTCGCCTCTTAGGGATTTGGGTAATCACCTCTAATCCCTTTACCTACGGTGGCACGTAGTTTTAGGACTTGGGTAATCGCCTCTAGTCCACTCGCTGCTAAGTAATCTCTCACAAGAGTAGGATAGTCATAAGTCATAGTATTATATCATAAAATCATTCCAAGTTATATGGGAGGACAATCTATCCAATCCCCAACCCATTGATAACATAGAGTGAAAGTCATAACAAAGTTCCTTAATCACTCCTTAGATGGGAGATCTTCCCACATAATGCATTCATTCATTAAATAGATTAGAGATCATCTACCGTCGACTTTCATTCATAAGAATCTTTTCATGAGTTTATTACATGCTTGAGAACCCATAAATTATCATAACATGCTAGTCACGTAAGTTCATACAATAATCTCTCATCAACATCAAGAATCCTTATCAAGTAATTTAGTCAAACACATGATTTGCATATGCACATGTACTTAAAATCATGCATTTCAAGAGTAAAAGACAAGAGAGAAATAAGATCAATCAATTTCAAAGTAATTCAAATCATCCCACTAATATTGTAGTAAAGCTCTCATAATTTAAGAAACAAACATATTTCAAGATATATAGGGAAAATAATTAGTTTGAATCATTCTTAATCAACCCATCATGATAATATACGTCACCCTTCAAAATATGGACACGGGAGCATGAAATCCATCTTATCAAGCCAAAACCTTTATTTTGAATAACATGAAAACTAGCTGAACACATAAGTTCTGTAACACCCCACACCTTACAGTATTGGCACAATTCAAATGAAACATGACATGAAATGGACAAATTGACGCCAATTT
>JAPFFP010000113.1:11532037-11572992 GCA_026153255.1 Solanum medicagineum | reverse complement strand
TCCAGAATCATCTTTTATGAACTTGCAAGTCTTCTCTTTGAGAACATATTGCGGGTTTTCATGTAGACATTTCCAGGAAAATCTTATGAATGATATAAATGAACCTTTCAATGCAATATCCTTCTCTCATAGAAGTAAATCAGCATTATGCAATTCTGAAAAAGGGAAAGAGTGAAAGTATTGTATTAGCATAGCTTCATCAGCTATGAATGATCTTTACTTGTCAAAAGTGAGTATTTGTTCCTCCCATGAGGATTCTAAAAGTGAGCCTACATCTAAAATTTCTCTTTGATACAACACAATTTATCTCGATTTATCTTCAAAGCATCTTGATTTTTTTTTCCAATTGTAATCCACCTAATGCATAACAGGGATCAGATTGCATGTATCTTTATGTTTGATCAATTTACCAAAATTATCCAGGCATACTATAAATTAATCATTCTAAGTGATATAAATATATGTTAACATAATTATCACATATCTGGTAACATAATTTGATAAGTTCCATCAACTGAAACCTATCCATCTTACAAAGTAATTCTTAAGTTAGTTTGCATTCTATTTTGCTTGTCTTGGTCCATCTACTTGTAGTTATGGTTTATATTTTTATTTTATATATTTCTTGGGACAACACTTTAAACAAAGAAAGAGCACAAACTTGCACGCAAAACTCGTAACTTCCATCAGTCCATGACTGCATTATCAAAAAATAGATAAAGACACTGAACGGAGATCTATGCTTATGTCTAATAAGTAAAAAGAGAGAGTATAACTGCATTAACCAACATCTCCATCAGCTTTAGAAAGAAAGAACACCTGAAGTAACATCCTCCCACCCCACCCACAATACATGTAAAAACTAATGGAGCTCATGCATTAAAGAACAGGGAAGAAGATGATCAGAAAGACCATCATGGCATACCATGCCTATGGATGTAGTTTTTTGAAATAGGTCTCTGCATTTTCAGTCTAAACACATACATAGATCGCCAACTTGTTGATCTGTTGATTATGTTAACGGAGTCTCTCTGAGATGCAACAAGAAAATGTTCCTTCTTGATTATACAAAATTAAATAGCTATTGCTAATTTACAATGCCTATAAATTTTCTAGAAAACCAATAACGATGATTAAAGAATTCCATCTCTGCAAAAAAATTCCAAAGGCAAGCAAAAATCACTCCACCAAGCAACCTTCAGTACATGGCATCATCTGCAATCAAGGGCAATAGGAAGTGACAAATACTGCTGCATCAAATAAAAGAAGAAAAGAAACAGCAAATTGGACCATACCACTATTATCTTTATTCATGTTGTAGTCTTCATCATCATCATAATCATAAAGATTCTGTACAATTATTCCAGATTTCCAATATACTTAAGCTCAGAGACATACTTTATAGAGAATGTCACTCAATAATGTTGACCTAGATATACAAATAATTGACAAGCAATGCAAAGCATTCTGATTTCAAGTTCCTTAAATATGGCTGTCAAGATAGGGAAGCAGAAGGTTTTCCCACACACCTGATTGTAATCTCCGTCATCACTAAATTCTTCTTCCTCTTCAATCTTCTCCTCTTGCTCTGCATCCTCATCTTCATCATCCTTTTTCTTTTCATTGTCTCCCTAAGCATTTTCCATGAAAAGAAACATAACAATCAAAAGATAAACATTGCAGTAGACAAATTAGCTTTTTTGCTAAAACACCTCAAAGGAAACATTTTCTTATATAGATAGAGGTTTAACCTTGGACTTTTGATCAAGCTTTTCCAAAAGATCCCATTTTTTCATGTCTGTCACCAAAAAATCATTTCATGAAGCTTGAAGCATCTGCATTTCTTGTCAATGTGAAAACTTCTTATGGACAGGTAATTGAAATCCAAATACAAAGAAGTCACATGACTTACAAGATCACTGAGAACCCTAGTCCACCACAATAGCACATACCCACTTAATGAAATACATCACAAGTGGGCAAGAGCTTTCTTTGTGCAGGGTCATGTAAATAGCTAAAGTTCTACAATCATTTCACAGACTTTTTGATATATAGTGAGAAGTATAAGGAGTCCAAGAATATGCCTATTGATAAATTAAGGTTCAACGGAAAAAGATGGATCAGATCTCTTCCCCCAGCAATAAGATAAGCTTGTCCAGTGCTCATAAATAGAGCGAACACACCATATCATGAACATCTTGGGATTCATAGAACCGATGCTATAGCACTCTTAAGAAATGACACCGGCGCATATCACATAAGCTAAACCAAGGTTCCAAACCCAGCTTGTTGTCTTTAAAGAGCTCTATGTCACGACCTGCCAATCTTCCATAAAAAACAGAAAGAATCTAGAGTCAAGGGAGTCTTGGAGAAGTTTTCGGAAGACTCTAGAACATTGTGGATAACACTTGAAGCCCCTTGGAAGACTCTAGAATGTTATAGTAAAATCATGTGGGTACTTAGAAAAATCTAAATGTCATGTAGTCAAGACTTGGAAAGTCTTAGAGAACTCTAGATGTGTAGAGAAATCTAGAATAGGGACTTGAGTGTAACTAGGGAGGGACATGTAAGTAATTATTATTTGTAGTGTTAGAACAAGAATGATGATAGTACAAGAAATTCCAAAAAAGAACTTGTTTGGCTTAGAGGCACATAATACGTTTCATGAAAAGAGCCGGCGTCTCTCCCACGAGCAAACGGAAGAACAAATGACAACTCTATCTTCGAGATTCAACTAAGCCACAAAACAAGTAGCATTCAAGAATGTTGTTCTTCTATTCTTGAATCGTCGATTTCACCTTTTGATTAATGTCTGTCAAGTATTTTTCAAGGGAACGTGTTTTGATACATGTTGAAAGTTATTGTTTTTACAAAGAAAAACAACAATATTTATAGGATAAGAGTTTTGAAAGAAAAGTCTTTAATTAAAGTAATATATAATTTAGGTTCATGAATTCAAAAAAGAATTCATGTAACTTGCAAGAACCTATAACATAAGAAAAAATGAATGTTAAAATTCACATTCATGTATTTTGTGAATTTTCAAAACAAAACTTTCATCAAATCTTTTACTGGATGAATTTATTTCAAAATTAATTGAAACACTAATTCTTACAATCCCCTACTTATTTCAAGAAATTTTTATCTTTTGAAAAATCAAAAAATATTTTGAGACATTAATCTAGAAACATGCATAAATAATGATGTCTTTTGGACTTGAACCATTAGCTAGTGAAGACTTTCTAAATCATTGACTACTTAGTGAATGAATCCTGAACTAAGTGGTTCATTGAATGAAGTAGAAAAATACTCCACACGTGTTACTATGTTCTGGTGAAATCGAAATCCTTTGACACCTTACGACTATGTGTCTTGAATCCTTTTAACTAAGTGCTTTAAGATTTTCCTGTTACAAATTTTATTGAAGCAGCCTCCACTTCGCACTTAGTATGGTGAATTCATCAAGAGTAACTTTGCATACTCTGACCAAATAGTCTATAAATTTCGTTAAAAGAAATTAATCTCATCCTCCTTTACAGCAAAGTATCAATAAATTTAGCAAGAGTGTTCCTACATATTCCAACCAAAATTGGTTTATAGACTTATTAAGAGAAATGAATTTCAATCATGCACATCTACTTATTTTTTCTTTAAAGAAATGGAAATTTTATTGATGTGCTTCACAGTTGTAACTTCACTTGTTTTTCCCATTGAACCCAAGATTACATTATTAGGTAGGATTACCATAAAGTACAACTAATCTACAACAGGTTTTATTCCTATCCTATTGCAAGTTTCCACCACTAACTCTTTGCCTAAACCTTTAGACAGAGGATCTGTTAAATTACATCTGGACTTCACATATTGGAGCGATATTATGCCTTCCTCTAATAATCTTCTTACGTGATTGTGTTTGAGATGAACTTGTCTCGATTTGCCATTGTAACAATCACTTGACGCCCGAAATATAATAGTTTGACTATCACAATAGATAGTCAAAGATGGAATTGGCTTATTCCATAATGAAATATCCATTAGTATTGCAGAACTATTTTCATTTTCAATATTGAGTTTGAACATACCATTTGTAGCATAACCTTTTACAACTAACATGTCATTTTTAGACAAAATAAATTTATTTGACTCAAAAAATATTTTAAAACCATGTTTCGAAAGAAGCGTACCTAACACCAAGTTCTTTCGAATATTAGGAACATGCAACACATCCATCAATGTGACCATCTTCTCAGAAGTGAATTTTAATTCAACTATTCCTTTTCCTACAACCTTAGTAGAGAACGAGTTTTTCATATATAATATTTTATTTTCCCCCATTAACTCATAGGTAGTGAAAGTATTTTGATCACCTGATATATGACGATTTGCACCAGTGTCTATCTACCATTCCACTTGATCTCCTGCTACAAAAGCTTTTATGACCATTGTCACAAGTTCATTCTTTTTATTTTTGTTTGTATTTTCTTTCTTCTTTTTAGATTTATGAATTTAAACAATCCCGCGCATAATGACCAATTTTGTGACAATGATAACATTCATCCAATTTAGAATTAGTACGCTTAAAATGCACATTCTTCTTTAGCATTTGTTTTTTATTGTCAGATTCTTTCTGGGCGAATTCTTCTTCAATAATATGAGCTTTCATGATGGATTCCTTCAAAGTATTATTGTCACTATATCTTGTCTCTTGTTCAATTTGCAAGTGTTGCAACAATTGTTCAAGAGTCAAATCTTCCTTCTTGTGTAAGAGTTTACTTCTATACTCTTTCCAGGACGGTGTAAGTTTTGAGATAATAGCACTAACATAAAAGTTTTCATCAAGAATAATTCCAGATATAATAAATTTATTAGCTATAAGTTGAAACTCCTATACTTATTCAGTGATTGACTTGTCATCAACCATTTTGAAGTCCATATAATTCGAAACAAGAAATTTCTTAGAATTCGCCTCTTCTGCCAAATAGATAGCTTGAAGATTGTCTCAAATATCCTTAGCAAATTTGAACTTGATATAATATTGATCATAGTATTTGTTAGACATTTCTCCAAGAATATAATTCTTGTATAAATAATCATCATCTTGCCACTTGATAATTTGTTCTTTAATCAAAGCAGCCTCGTCAGCTGCTACCTCAGAATCGGGAGCCTCAGGACAAGGTTTCTCAAGAACATATGCCAATTTCAATCGTCTTAAAAAGAATTTCATCTTTCCACGCCATCTAGGAAAGTCTTTTCCATCAAATATTTCAAAATTAGGATTCGACAAAGATGGAATATTATTAAATATGGATGTGGATGCCATAGAAACAACTATCTTCAAATTGTTAGAACAAGAATGATGATAGTACAAGGAATTCTATAAAAGAACTCGTTTCGCTTAGAGGCATGTAATACATTTTTTGAAGATAGTTAGAGTCTCTCCCATGAGTAAACAGAAGAACAAATGACAACTCTATCTGCGGGATTCAACTAAACCATAAAATAAGTAGCATTCAAGAATGTTGCACTTCTACTCTTGAATTGGTGATTTCACCTTTTGATTATGGGAAAGTGTTTTGATACTTGTTGAAGCGATTGTTTTTTCAAATAAAAATAACACTATTTATATGATAAGAGTTTTGAAAGAAAGTCTTTAATTAAAATAATATTTAATTTAGGTTCATGAATTCAAAAAAGAATTCATGTAACTTGCAAGACCTATAAAGTAAGAAAAATGAATGTTAAAATTCACATTCATGTATTTTCTGAATTTTCAAAACAAAACTTTTATCAAAACTTTTACCGGATGAATTTATTTCAAAATTAATTGAAACACTACTTCTTACCTACAATTTGGCCCCTAGGGAGTAGCATAAATAGAAGGGTCATTATTCATTTGTAAGACATCAATCCAGAAATCAAGTGTTGTAAAACATTCTCTCTCAAGCAATACAAGTCTTCTTTCTTATAAAGCTCTCTTGTCTTCTCATATCTAGCCTTCCCTTAGCGATCAAGAGTAATAGACTTACTTGTATTTATAAGATCGTGAAAGATTCGTGAGTAAATTGACAAGTGCCACATGGAAGCCCTAGCGTGAGAACTAATCAATGGATTGATTCACTCAACTTGAAGCAATCATGCCATATGCAATCATGGGATGTTCAGGTACATAGTTGCAACTGATCATTATTTGTGTGTCTCCAAGTACATTTGGTACAAAGCCAATGTCTATCATGCAATGTACTCATTATGCTTTGCTAGAGGTTCTAATCCAGATTATTTAGAGCTTTGCTACAAATCAGTAGTTCTATTACCGAAGTGTAAAGACTATTTTTTTTGTTGATAATTTATTAACAAAACAAAGTGTAAAGATCTTATGCATGGTATGTTCACAGAACATGGTTTGCAACTCAACAGTCAACTCTCAGAAGATCGACAAAATGTCGCACATGAAGAGAAAGGAAGGCAACTATACCAACCATTGGGATTGAGGATAGTTGTTATTGTATTAAATAAAATGAAAAATCAAACAGATTTTAGATATACTATTAGATAAATAAGATAGAACATAAAGATATCCTCCAAAGGTTCCATAGCAACATTACGAGGCCACATTAGAAGCTTTCGGTCGATTTTCGACTGGGGGTGTATTAGTGCTTTGTGTCACAATGATAAATTTCTTCAATAACTTTCCTTGGTCTATACCATCAAACAACTATTCCATGAAGCTTTGAAAGGATCCATCTCCCAAGACAAATCATTATCCACGAGTGCGAGACATAATATTAGGCCCACAAAGGTGGACAAACCAATTTATCAAGCAAGAAATTTTGCAAAAAATAAAGACCGAACAGCAAAAAAGAAAGACAAAATCATGGTACTTTACCTGAGTCTGGGTTCCAATGCACTCTTTTTTTAGCATGTCTCTCCTCCCTTCCACCTATAATATTTATAATCATAAATATCCATGTCAAAGAATTTAAGAATTAAGAAATACAAAACCTTTAGCTAGTTCTACAGGAACGTGGGCGGAATCCATCCTTATGAAGTGTGTAAATGGTGGCTTTGACTTGGTCCTCTCCGAGCTCCTATCAGAAAACCTTTCTATATCCATTCCTTTCGTTCCTAAAAACATAATTTGTGATGCATAGAAGATCAGAAATCTGAAACTAGCAAAGGTTCATACAAAGTAACATGTAAACAATGTAGTATGAAGTTCTAAATGTCAGATATACAATAACAAGACATTAAATGTCAAATCATGCAGAGGGGTATGCCAACTATACATTAGTATAGAAGACCAAAAATCTGATACTATGCAGTACAGATATAAACTAGAGCATCAAATAATCCATAATCATGGCAATATAACTATCTGGTAATGCAGAAAAAGAAAGATTAATTTTCAAAGACTATGAAAGGAATGACCATTCTAACAAAATTTTCCAAACTGTACTTGAAATGAACCACTTGAACCTCATGTTCTTCTTCATTCATAAAACGTAAGTACAGATAAGGTAGAAATACAGGGGTACGAACTTAAGAGTTGCAAACGTCAGGCTAGTAGTCATGACACTCCAGGTTTATGTTGTGATAAAACGATAGTGACAAATCATTACAGATAGCTTAATAACTGGCTTTATCAATGATTCCATTCCTAAACAAGGGATATGTCATTTCCTCGCAAAAATGAGTAGTAAAGTTTTTAAAAATTTAAATCCTTACTCTTCAAAACATCAATTTCCACTGCCAAATAGTAAGGAGAGGAGTTTCAATACTTGTGAAAATTTGCCTGCCAAATTGCCAAACATATCCTTTTAGTGACACTAGTTGCAGTACCCAGGTTCTCAACTTCCTGCAAATGGTAGAAAAGTTCAAACTGCTTATCTGCAAACATCTGACCACATTGAGCTAAATCATCTTAATAAACTTTTAAGTACTGAGAGATCTATCCATATCAAGCTCAATAGTTGATCTCAACTAACAGGCTTCAGCTTGGATTACATCTACCAAAAACCTATGAGCAGGGTTAAATCAACTAAACTAGCAAGGGACATGATCTCAATATCTAGTAACACAAAAGTGATTAACAAACATTAATCAGGGCTTACATCAAAATTTTCATTTGAAATATATAATATAATGTATAACACCAAAAAAAAATCTACATGAACTTCTCATGTCAAAGGCACATGCACAATTGTTCAATTACAAAGTAAAGTCTGTCAAAACTAGTTAATTGAGGGATCAAAGTTACAAGTAAAATAAAAAGTAACTTACAAGGAAAAAGAAAATTCTTGGGCTTAAGAAATTCTCCAATATACCAATATGTAAAAGTTTCAACATGTTAACATCAAATAACGTACAAGGCTATTTTTGCAGTATTATAATAATGCTTCCATATTGCACCTACTGATAATGATAGGCTTGCTGCATAAAAAGAAAGAAAATTGTCTGTATGTTTTTCTACGATGGCACCGTAAAGTGTATACACTCTATCCTCCCAAATCCCACTTAGTGGGATTATACTGGGTATGTTGTTGTTTTTGGATATTCTTGGAGTGTTATACTCCAGATGTATAGATGAAATCAATACAAATTCTTCTATAAAGTGTTTTTTTTTCTGATTATTTTTATGAAGTAAAGGATTTCATTAAAGCGCATCAGAGCAATACTAAAGAATTCTTCTATAAAGTTCAATTTTAACATCTCCTGATATATCACATAAGACTTTAATATTCTGATTTTGTTTGTAGAAATAATATATGATGCAAATCCTGAATTTCTTCCTGAATTTATTCCAGGTATTCTAGATATTTATAATCAAATTATGTATCTCAAACATCAAAACAGGCACTATGTGTCATACATCTTTCTAATTTATCATCATAAAAGCTCTCATATAGGCCAAGTGCATTTTTTAGTACAGCATTATTGCAGGTACTGAACTTCCTAGGATTAACTTTAGTATGAGAAAATCATCCTTTCGAAATCCACTTTTCCTGTCACTTGACAAAAAATTCAATGTCTTACATTAGCATGCATTTTGCAGCTTCAAAAGTTGGAAAAATTCACCTATTTCCCAAAATCAATATATTAATCAACTGTGCATTAATTTCAAATTAATCATGTCCACTATATGATTCATACATCTTTATTTATGTGGTTTACAGATGATTCATTATGTTTTATCTAACGCTGCACCTATCACAACCCTCGTTCCACATTCAAACTTGTGACCAATCTCAGTAAGGAATGTTACCCATCCAGAAACATATATTGCATCATAATTCATGTGACAAATATAACATTAACAAGCCAAATGATTTCACTTATAGGAAAAGTTCAAATGGGACTTGCTTGGCCGGCCGTTGTGCACCAAACCCCCAACCCGCCCTCTGTAGGTCATTAAACCAAACTTGTATCATGGCCAAAATTATCAGTATAAACCAGAAAAAAATAGTAATTGCACCACAAATCTTTTTTGCTTAACCAGTAGGATAAATACATGTAGTGGTATATATAGTTCAGTTTGTGTGAAAATTTTCTTTAGAAAGGGAAAAGACAAAACATATATAAACCAAATCAGACCATCGTGAAGCAATTTTTTCGATTTCAATTTTTCTTTTTTTTTTTCCACAACTAGGTATAAAATCAACTTCTCATTCAATATTGCTTTGCCTCATGCTATAGAGCATGTATATGGTATACCAAAAGTCAAGCAAAGTTTGAAGGTGATGTAAAGTATTTAGAATAAATTATGTATCCACATAATAATATATTTGCAAAGCATGAAAATCATTTCTTAGAGCAAACCTTACGCTTAACATTTGCAACATGAACTTTTAGGTGATAGAGCCAACTAAGGCACAGCCACAATGGTAAAATTCTATAGCAATTCTACACCAATGATATGGGTTGAATGAATTTCTTATGCAAATTAGTTCTAATACACCACTAATTGAAATTACCAAATTTTCAAGTACATCCTTGTATCGAAAGCTGAAGTGGATCAGAACATCAGTGTGTCAAATTAATATTTCTATCGAAAGATTTTTCTGTGTCAAATTTTTTTTTGCATGAAACCTTGGTTGCACATAGCACATCTATATTTTAATCCTTTCAACAAGTTTAACTGCCACATAATAGGTCAAATTTTTTTGTATATGGCCATGTGGGGTTACTGACTTGTCTTAAAGGTTTAACCAACCCTTTGAAGAGCTAGTCATATCTAGCTAATTGGAGAACTCTAGTGTCATTTGTGAAACATCCATTATCTGAGTAAATTTCTTCAACTACCTAGCTGGTTCACGCTTCTGATGATCATTAAAGCAGTGATCCATAAGAAAGTAAGTGAGCTTGTTGTCAACTCAGTCTTGTTGTTCCTTTTGATCTTCCAAGTGTTGACCATGTCCTCCAAAGTGTATGTCCGATGTCGCCAGTTCAACGGACCTGTCAACACTCACCAGTCACCAGTGCATCCATGAGCTCAAAATGCCTCAAGCATCTCATCTAAGAACCTCTAAGGATTCTCGGCACTGATTTTGCTGACTTTGCTGGACCCAAAACCATGAGGTATCAGTATGGGCCGTAGTTGGACTCATAGAGTACTTTTTCACATTTAACCAGTTTTCCTCATTTTCTTGGCCCTACCAATGAAAGGATACAGGCCATAAACCATTCGACAGGCTGTCTGATAACTCGTAAGCCACTTTCCTGAAAACTCCAAATATCCTTCACGCCTTGGGTCCCATTCACGAAACCATCTATAGGTCGTCACTTGGTCTATGAGTTACCTCACACTTGGAAACCTTTCCACATCTGGAAGTTCTACATTTAAGAATGATACCTACGGGCCGTATGTCAACTTACGGGCCGTAAGTTGTCCCGTAAACCTGACTTTAGGTCATTTTTCAAGCCAAATTTTATGTGCTCAAGGCTCCTAATATGGGGTCATTGCACATTTAGAACATTCGCGGATGAGTGTTCCTAAGGGAGAGGTATTGTAAGGCCCCACATGTTGGAAAGATGTAAAAGTGCCTAAGAAAAGGATTCTGGAATTTTCTAAGTGTCAATGGCTTTCACGAGGGTGACTATGGGTTGTAAGTGGTTCTATGGGCCGTAACTTATACTTGTGGAATGATGGCCAAACTTGGTAACAATATTATTTTATGCAGTTTGAATTACGAGATGCCAAATGGCTCATACCTTGACTTATGGGTCGTAAGTCCTGTCATGGGTTGAGATTCAGAGAAAACCTCTGAGGATTCAAAATGTTACCAGATGGGACCCCCCTTTTACGACACATAGAACAAACCACGGCTCATAATCAAGGTCTCATGGTCCTGTTCGACAGAATTTTTAAGGGGTAAATTTGGTATTTTTTATTATATATGCCTATGCCACGTCATTTTAACCCTTAAATGACCTCTTCTCAGCCTTAAAACCCATAATCTACTTCATTCTCCTCCATCCAAAATACTCCTAAGTCTATGTCCCTCCCAAAATAGTCCCAAGTTCTTCAAGGCCTCCATGAAAAGGTGCAGCTAGGGCTTCAGATTCTTCACTTCCAAAGTCAGATTTCTTTTATTAAATCACACCAAGTTATATGATTTTTGATTTATGAAGATCTTTCCTCCACAAATCTCAACCAATTCTTTTCCTTATCTTTTTTAACTTATGGAAATTTATGGATGTTTTATAAACTCTTTTATATGATGATATATGAAGTGATTTATGGTACTTTACCTTTGTACACTATATTGCATTGAAATGCCATGTGAATTTATGGATTTTTATGAGGGTTAAGGAAGCTCTAATATGTTTTATGGTGTTATGGTGGGTACTTTGAATGATTTGAAAAGGGAATTTATTTACTCTTCTCATGTCCTAAATCTTGACTTTTCCATGACTTTTTGAGTATATATGCATACCCACCATATTTAATTTTGTGTACTACGCTTCTTGTGTTGATGAAGGCCTTATGGCAAGACATATAATTTATGAGTCATGAATTTGGAGAGCTACTAATGCTATGAGATATGAGAATATTTTAAAAATTATGAATGATATGACGCCCTATCTTGATATTATGAAACTTTGGTTTTGAAGAGCTACTCTATGATGACATTGTAATATTATGATGCTTTGTATATTATGACTATACATATGGTTTGAGTATTCATTGGGATTGGACCTAGCACCGTGAGGATCTAGTAGATAACCATTGTCCCATAACTATGTTGCCACCATTGGTTTGTGAATTAGCTAATGGATCTATAGCTTGAGTTTCATGATTGACCAAAAAGCATGGTGTTCCGTGTGACACATGTTAATTAAATATCAAATAGGATGGTGTTCCGATAAGGTTGTTATCATATATGTTAACCGAAAAGGTTGGTATTCCCATAAGGTTTTTATGAAGCTCTTTCTGAAATAGGGGAGTTCTCGTAAGGTAAGTGTTTGGTTTACCTTGGCAAAGTAGACCACGCTTAGTCCGGTGTGGAGTGAACATCAGGATTTCAAGTAGTAGCTAGCTTGGTCTGACATGTCAGTTATGGTCCCTTCCCATCTGTGTAAGATATGTTATATGGCTTGATGACTCATCATGCATATTTTGACTACGGCATTGAGCAGATATGACATATTGAGCTTCTATTTTTTCTATTATGATTGTGCATATTGTTTAATTATGACTTAAGTTATTTGTTGATTTATACCCCATATACTTAGTATATTCCAAGTACTAATAGATACTTTTCACCTATATGATCTAACCATGTAGAGACTGGAGCTCCCATTCATCCTTCTCTTCCACGTGGCTAGACAGTTCAATGGAAGATTGCTTGTGTTAAGTCCTCCATCCTGAGGACAATAACCATTTACTTTCATGCTTATTAAGACTTGTTAGGATTTGTGCAGGTATGACCATATTGTTTTTAATGATGACAAACACAAGCCAGCAATAGTTTGGAGGAACCAGGTCCAGCGTATGTGCACCAGTGGAGCTAAGCTAAATCCGAGTTGAAGTTAAAGAATTATTTATGGAAACAAAATAAATATGGGATACAAGGAAGGAAGACTCTTTAGAAAAGGACTCCTTTGTGGAAAAGAATGATGTGCCGATCACAAGAAAGGGGTCCTACTTAGAAAGTCTGTAGGGTGCAATATAAATATATTTATCAATCGTAGATGACTCATCTTTTGCAATCTGATTTCGGTGATCACTTTCAAGCAAGAGAAATGGAACTTGGCAGAGCATTCAAGTAAGATCTAGAGTTAGGTTTTCTTGATTTTTCAAGTCTGTTTGACAATCTTCTTAGAATGTTTGTTTAGTGACAAATATTGTAAGAAGTTATTTTTACTTTTCATGAGTTGTTAGTGAGAGTGGGTTTGACTCTCAAGAGTTGAGTTTGTTGCAACGTTGCTCGTTTGAAGTTAGTGAAGTTGTTGAAATCCTATGAGTGTAGTTAGTGGTTGTTTCTCCCTTGACCAAGGAGTTTTTCCACTATAAGTTGTTTGCTTCTAATTATTGCTTTAGCAAACTTACACGCACTGTTTAGTGAACCAGGTTCACCAGAAGGTTAGGGGCACCAACTTTTTCAATTGGTATCAAAATGGGACTTTTGAGGTTAACTACCTCGAACAGATAATGGTAGCCCCTCCTACAGCATAAGAAGGACCCTCTCAGTCTAGACCACTGTTGTTCGACGGACAATACAATGGGTGGTGGAAAACTAGAATGATGAATCATATTGAGGGTGAATATCCTGATCTCTGGAATGTGGTGCTCAATGGACCAACTATTCCAATGGAGAGCGCCTCTACTGAGGGTGCTCCAAGGGCACCCAAGGAACGCAGTGAATGGAATGATGCTGACTAGATTGCCATTTAGAACAATACTAAGGCTAAGAAGACCTTGTTGTGTGGTATCGATCCCAATGAATATAACAGGATATCATCATGCCAAGATGCTAAGCAGATCTGGGATACTCTGGAAATAGCTCATGAGGGACCTCTCAGGTGAAGAAGGCTAAGATTGATAATCTCAATCGATAGTATGAGTTGTTCAGAATGCATGAAGGCGAGACTATACATGTGATGGAAACCAGGTTCTCCACTACTGATAATGAAATCTACTCCTTGGGAGAAGTCATCCCTACTGGGAAAGCCATTTGAAAGCTGCTAAGTGTGCTACCTGAATCCTAGGAAAGCAAGGTTGAAGCTATCATCGAAGCCAAGGATCTAGACACCATGACTATGGATCAGATGTTGGGAACACTTGTCACTAACGAGTTAAAGAAGAATCAAGAGAAGGAACTCAATAATAAGACGAAGGACAAGAACCTAGCTCTAAAAGTTGCTGAAAAGGAAGACTAGAAGAGGAAAATATAACCTTGATCACCAAGAAGTTCCAGCAAGTGGTGAGAAAAGGAAACGGTGGACAAAAAAGGACCACTCAACGAATAGCTGAGAAAGATCTAAGGGAACAATTATGCCACAAGTGTGGTAGGCCGAACCACTTCATCAAGTTCTATCCACTCTGGGCACTTGAGTACATGAAGAACAATCCAGAGAAGCCCAAAGAAACCAAGGTTGAACCTTATGTTTGAAAAATATAGAAGGATGATAAGTCAGGAGGCAGAGCTCTCAATGCAGAGAGCATTAAAGGTATTAGCTGGTAATCCAGGTGAAGAATCAGATAGTAAGACCCCAGAGAATCTATCTCTCATGGCAGTCGAGGAACCTAAAAAATATGACTTCCTCTCTCTCATTGCCATGGATGAATCTGATGACGAAGGCAGCAAGGAACTGATAACAAAAGAGGCTGCAATCATGCCTGATGAAGCTGAACCTAAACAGGAAAATCTTGCGCTGTTGGCTAGAGCAGGTTCTCATGATCCAGATAATGCTTTACCGGATAACAAGGTACGTTTTGAATAGGCTAAAACTAAAATTCATACATATTCCAAGAAAAAGCTTGAGTCCTTGTCACAGGTTCTAATTAAGGCCTATATGACAATTTGTGACTCTAACAGTCTCCTTCTACAGGACTATGCCCAGCTAAGGACTGAAAATGTGGACCTTAAGAACATCAATCAAAAATTATAGTTGGGGATTGACAGTATCAAGTCCTCCAGGAAAGAGCAATAAAACGTCATGAGTCAGTCTCAGTTAGACCTTGAGGAATAGGTTAAAAGGCTAAGGGATGAACTGGGTAGTATGACTAATAAGAACGAAGCCCTGTAGAAAGACCTAGAACACACCAAAGCGAAATTAGAGCACACCATGAATTGGACCAAGTCTTCTACTACGTTTAACAAAATGCAGCAAGGTCAGTCAACCACTAAGTTTGGAATAGGGTTTAAGATCAAAGAACCTAAGACTCATAAAACAGATAGTACAACTTTGTGCACTCTGTGTGGTATGACTGGACATCTCAAGGATACCTGCCGAAAAAATTCTAAGGCATTCAATTGCAACATATCCTACATAAATATGAATCTAGGCAAGGGAACTAGAAGGAGGTATTCTCGTAGGAACACTAGAAATAGGTCTGAAAGGAATCATCCCCCTAGAACCAACTGGGAATGGTCTAGAAGAAGGTACCCATGAAAAACTGATAGAAATAGGTTGGGTAGAAGATAGGCTCCAATGCCTTACTAGTATGACTATGTTGAAATACCTACCTTCAGGACTTTCAGGGACAATAGGGCCAAAAAGGACATAGAGGGATCTCCCACCTTGGGTAAAAAGGGACCTGATTCTTCCTTCTTATAATCAAAAGGGGTCCAAGTGGATTTGGGTGCCCAAATCTCACCTTTGCGAATTGTGCAGGTATCAGTAGAAGTATAGTGGAAGCAATGGTACTTAGATAGTGTGTGCTCCAGGCACATGACAGGCGACAAATGAAACTTCCTTCTACTGAATAACTATCAAGGCGGGAATGTTGGCTTTGGTAATGGAAAGTAAGGTGAAATCAAGGGAATTAGAAAGGTGGGACCTTTCATGTCACAATGTATTGAAAATGTGTACTACGTTGAGGGATTGAAACACAATCTACTGTGTGTCTGCCAAATGTGCGATAAAGGAAATGATGTGTTATTCATAGCATTAGACTGCAAGTGACAAATGTTGTGTCTAAAAGGCTCGTACTCAGGGGGAAGAACACAAAAATGTATACAAGGTCGACATCAATGAACCCAGTTAACCTGAGCTAAAGTGCTTAAGTGCCATAAGTGATGCCTCATCACTGTGGCACAAGAGACTAGGTCATGCCAATTTCTCTACCATCAACAAATTGATCCTGAAGGAACTGGTCCTTGGACTACCTGATGGGAAGATCAGCAAGGATCAAGTTTGCAGAGCATGCGCTTAAGGGAAATATGTCAAAAGCAGCTTTCAACCAGTTAGCTGATCAGTACTAACAGAACCCTTGAACTAGTTCATATGGATCTGTGCGGGCCCATGAGAGTTTTGAGCTGAGGCGGAAACAGGTATATCTTTGTCCTTGTAGATGACTTTTCACGTTTCACCTGGACCTTCTTCCTGAAATCCAAGGATGAAACATTTGATGTATTCTCTGCCTATGCTTATATGGTTCAAAAGAATTTAAATTGTCATCTGATGAGTCTAAGATTAGACCATGGTACAGAATTTTAGAACTCAAAGTTCCTCGCCTTCTGTGCTGAAAATGAGGTAATTCACAACTTCTCAGCCCCTAGAACCCCTCAACAAAATGGGGTTGTGGAAAGAAAGAATAGAATTCTAGAAGATATGGCTAGATCCATGATGAAAGCCAGTGATCTTCCACAAAGTTTCTGGCCTGAGGCTGTGAACACCAACTGTAATCTCATCAATAGATGCATGACCAGACCTATTCTAAACAAAACTCCCTATAAGTTACTCAAAGGAAGAAAACCAAACCTGGCACATCTTCACTCTTTTGGTTGTGTATGCTATGTACACAGCAATGGAAAGGATGCCCTTTGTAAATTTGATGCCAGAAGTGATGAGGGAATTTTCATTGGGTACGCTTCTCACAGCAAAGCTTATAAGGTGTAAAACAAAAGAACCAAATGTGTGGAGGAAAGTGCACATGTAATATTTGATGAGGCCAATCTAGGGGCGAAAAAAGTTTTGAAGGAACAAGTACAAAAGAAAGAAGGAGCTCTAACCGAAGGAGTCATATGATGAGGACGATAGGGAACATGGAAGTGGACCACGTCCACCAGATCAAGGAAATGGAGAGAGTGAAGCACCCAACCCAGATGTGCCTCACACTGAAAATAGCTCTCAAGGAACAACACCTACTACTTAAACTGGTCCTTCGAATGCTACAACTAATAATCATGTAGCTGAGGAAGCAGGCAGCAATTGGAAGCACAAGGGTTCTCATCCTCTTGAGAACTTGCTGACACCCCTGGATTCAGGCATGTGTACCAGATCAAAGCTTAGAAACATGTGTGCCTACTCTGCATATGTGTCCCTAGTTGAACCTAAGAATGTGAAAGAAGTCCTGCAGGATGAAAAATGGATTTCTACCAGGCAAGAAGAACTCTTGCAGCTTTAGCGAAGCAAGGTGTGGCATCTGGTTCCACCTACTGAACATCGAACTATCATCGGCACGAAATGGGTCTTCAGGAATAAGCTGGATGAAAGAAATGGTCATAAGGAATAAGGCTAGATTAGTGCTGCAAGGTTATAATCAAGAAGAGGGTACCAACTATGATAAGACCTTTGCTCTAGTCACTCACATCGGAGCTATTAGTATGCTCATAGCCTTTTCTGCTTATATGGAATTTAATCTATATCAGATGGACATCAAAAGCACATCGCTAAATGGGTATTTGCAGGAGGAAGTGTATGTCAAACAACCTCTTGGCTTCGAAAACCATGAGCATCATGACTATGTCTATAAATTGGACAAAGCTCTTTACGGACTGATATAGGCTCCCAGAGCATGGTATGACCGACTGTCCAATTTTCTGCTGAATCATGGGAACTCAAGAGGAACAATTGATAAAACCCTGTTTCTGAAGAAAAGTGGTGCATATGTACTCACTGTGCAGGTCTATGTGGATGATATCATCTTTGGCAGAACTGAAGCTTCTCTAGGCGGAGGATTTGCAGACCTCATGGGGAGTGAGTTTGAGATGAGTATGATGGGAGAACTTCTTCTTTGGGCTACAGATATATCAGGGATAGATGAGCACTAGTATTCATTAGCAGAAATACATAAAGGAGCTTCTCACTAAGTTCAGAATGAAGGATGCCAAAGCAAATGATACTCCCATGGCCACAACTACAAGGCTTGATAAGGATGAAGAAGGAGTGGAGGTAGATGAGACCAAGTATAGAGGGATAATTGGGTCACTTCTATACTTGACTGCTAGCAGACCAGATTTAGTTTCTAGTGTGGGAATGTGCGCTCGATTTCAGGCTAAACCCAAGGAGTCGCATCTTAAGGCTGTCAAATAGATTCTCCGCTACCTTAAAGGATCCACGGACCTAGTTCTCTGGTACCCAGCTGGCTTCTCATTTGATTTTGTCGGATTTGCTGATGCTGACTATGCAAGCCACTCTGTGGACAGAAAAAACACCTCAGGGATGGCACATTTCCTGGGATCTTGTCTAGTATTATGGGCCACCAAGAAACAAAACTCGGTTGCCTTGTCAATAGAAGAAGCTGAATATGTCACTACTGCCTCCTGTTGTGCTCAACTCCTATGGATAAAACAGCAGCTTACAGACTTTGGAATTCTAGTAGGATGCATTCCCATCATGTGTGATAACACTAGTGTTGTGAACATAGCTAAGAATCTAGGTACGCATTGATAGATCCAGGTGTCACTCTTTCTTTCATTACTCCTTTTGTTGCCAAAAAGCTTCATGTGAGTCTCGAATTGTTATGTGAATAGTATGAAGTGTCTACCCCCGTTGGTGAGTCAATTGTTGCTAGAAGATTCTATAGAAATTGTCCCGTGTTCATATTGCATAAAGTCTTAGCTTGTGATTTTGTTGAACTTGACATGGTAGATTTTGATATCATTCTTGGGATGGATCGGTTACGTGTATATTGTGCCTCCATTGATTGTAGAACATGTAGGGTGAAGTTCCAATTCCCTAATGAGCTGTTCTTCAATGGGAAAGTTGTAATGTGGTGGTCAAGGGTACATTCATTTCTTGTCTTAAAGCCCAAAACTTGATTTCTAAGGGTTGCATTTATCATCCTGTGAGTGTAAGGGATGTGAAGTCTAAAGTCTTTCCTATAGAGTCGGTTTTGGTGGTTAATGAGTTTCTTGATGTCATTCCCGATGAGCTTCCTAGTGTTCCTCCCGAAAGGGAAATAGACATTGGTATAGACCTCTTTCCCGATACTCCACCTATTTCTATTTGCCCTTACCATTTGTCCCCAGTGGAAATGAAGGAGTTGAAGAATCAATTGAGGGATTTGTAGGAGAAGGGTTTCATAAGTCCTAGTAAGTCACCTTGGGGTGCACCGGTGTTATTTGTGAAGAAAAAGGATGGTTCTCGCATTAATTGTTGGTAACTTAATAGGGTTACCGTAAAAAACAAGTATCCTCTACCAAGAATTGATAACATTTTTGATCAACTTCAAAGGGCTAGTCACTTTTGAAACGACCCCAAAAAGTGACCAAAAATGTGCCTCAGAAGTGCCCAGAATCGTAAGTTCCATATATCTCAAAATTCATGCATTATATTGAAAATCTGACTTCATATTCTTGTTCATGGGGTCAAATATAGGTGGGAAAGAGTCTAACCCAATTTTAGAGCAACCATAGCAAAATTTGAATTTTCAACGTGAGCCCAAAATAGTGTCCAGGCACGCCCTCCATGCGACGCACCCCTGTACAAAAATGGTCTGGTTTTATTTTTCGGTCCAAGACTTTTGAGTCTTGGGCCTAAGTCCCCCCCTCCCCCCATGCATGAAAATACCTATACTTAGCCTTATTTCACCCTCATATCATCCTTAACATTCCCCAATATCCTCTCAAACACTTAGACTCATAGTTCACCCTAAATTCAAGTCCCAAAACTCAAGACCAATTTTAAGGATTTCATCAAGGTTATCCTTCAAGGTTCAAGTCTCCACCTCCAATCTTCACCAAGCTCATCTCCAAAACTAAGGTATGTGGATTTTACCCATTGGGTCCTTCCACCCATGGTGCCCTAATCTCCTTTTTACTCAATTTGCATGATTTAAAGTTTATTTTACAAATGCGTTTACTAGTGTGAACATGTCTATGAACTATGTTAAAGCTATATAAAGTTGTGACTATTTTGCTATGTTTTGAGCTATAAATCTTGGATCATTTATAAGATTTGATGAGGGGTTTTGATGTACATAGCTTAAGGGTGTTGCAAGGTGTTGATTGATGGTTTTACAATGGATTTTCTTACATTATTTCATCTCTAAATTACATGGTCCTGCACCCCCATTACACACTCTCTAAGTGTTTGATAAAATGTCCGGACGTGGTTTCTTGTGGAATTGAAGGTCCAAAGCATAAGATATGAAATGGATGATGTTATGATGATGAAATGCACTTATGTATATGATAAATCCTATATAAAGTGTTGCCTAATACCATTCCCAATTCGGGGGACTAAGAGTCTGGATAACCTAGATGAGGGTTCGTACTCATCAACCTAGTAAAGGGTTTGTAATTCACCACCAAGGTGATGGGGTGGCATCATCATCAACCAAGAGGGGGGGTTTGTACTCATCAACCTAGTGAAGGTTTGTACCTCACCACCTAAGTGATGGGGCGACATCATCACCAACCTACCAAGGGGTTTGTACTTTGGAAAGCTAGCTTGGTCTCTTCTACACATATGATATCCTATATGAGCAAGAGTCACTTAAGCATGTTTTACTTATGCATTGGTCATGCATGCCATATTTTTATATTATGCCTATTACCTACTGTTATGCATTTTGATTATGATGCCTATATCTTGTTGAATTGCATCCTATATACTTAGTACATTCAAACGTACTAACACATACTCCTGCCTACATGATATCATCATATAGGAACAAGAGTCCAAGTTGTTCATCCCCCTCCTCCAAGTGGCTAGTTCGGTGCTACTAGAGCTAATTGGTGAGCTTCGGGGACCCTACTCTATGTTTCCTATACTCTTCTTTATGTTCTATTTTGACTACAAGAGTAAGCCCGGTTGCTTTTTCTTGGCCCCCACTCCTATCTATGTAGTAGAGGTGTTGTTGGACGTGCTATATATCTATGTTATGAGCCTTGACTCTTTTGTCTCTGGGTGTTGATGTTATGCAAGCTCTCCCTTAGTCCCTTGCCCTTGTTTTCTAAACTTTTACATGTACTTAAGTATTAATCTCTCTCCCTTAGTCCCAATTTCACTTATTCTTGTTTCTTATGTTGTTTTACATTGTTTCCGTGACCATGGATGTGTAAAGATATGCTATGAGGCTTGTTTTGGGTTCCTTCGGGTTCCAAATTCGCCGGTCACATCTAGGCCGTAGGCTTGGGTCGTGACAAAGATGGTATTAGAGCACTAGGTTGATAGATCCTCGGAGTTTAACATACCGCGACGATTAGAGTCTTATTGATGGTTGTGTTGTGCACCACAACTATGAGTAGGAGGCTATGAGACATTTTAAAAAATATTTCACTTCTTCCTGATCTATTTCATGCGATAGAGTTAGATCCGCGAAGGCTTATTGGTATCCCCTAATCGTTACATTTCAAGATATGTCTCAAGCTACTCAAGATGGCGATATGTCAAATGCAGAGGTTCGTAATACTCTATGGTTAATGGCCAGAGCGGTGACAACATTGGCAACCCGACTCAATCAACAAGTGGGTGCTCCCGAGACTTCTAGTGGTGAGAGGGGAGGTA
The DNA here is from genome assembly GCA_026153255.1 of Solanum medicagineum. NCBI lineage: Eukaryota > Viridiplantae > Streptophyta > Magnoliopsida > Solanales > Solanaceae > Solanum > Solanum medicagineum. The sequence goes on along the minus strand of JAPFFP010000113.1, from coordinate 11,551,095 downwards.
GTGAGGCTAAGAGGGCTCGTAATGTGGGTAAGTTCCTAAGCCCCAAGTATAGAGGTGGTGGTGGTGGTGTGGTACCTTATGCTAGTTGCCCAAAATATGGTAGAGGCCATGATAGCCCATGCTTGAGAGGCACAAATGCTTGTTATGGTTACCGGGGGATGGGTTATAAGGTTAAGGATTGCCCTTGTAAACGCAATAAGAGCAAAAGAGGTGATGGGGGAATGACTACTCCTAAGTGCCCTACATGTAGGATGGACTATGATGGCCCGTGTTGGAGGAACATGGGTGTAAATGCTTTGGTTGTGGTGAGATAGGCCACAGAATTCTGGATTGCCCATATGTTCAATACAAGAGTAAAGGTGGTGATGTTGATCAAGAGGCTCAAGAAGTGGATGAGATGCCCGATGCTATTACCTGTAAGTTGAAGTTTCCTTGGCTTTATTATGCATGCATTGATAGGCCTAGTGTGCCATTATTTCTTCTCTATTCTTCTTGGTTGCTAGTGGAGCTTCTTGTATGCCCAAGTTGTTGTGTGGACCTTTCATTTCTATCCTTTGTTGAGTATATTATCGCTAGAAGGTTGATAGGTGTTGATCCGGGTTTGTATTGCATTAGGTCTTGCTTTGTGGCTTGTTGGAGTTGGCATGGTGGATTTTGATGTCATTATAGGAATGGAATGATTGCATGCATGTTGTGTCTTCATGGGTGGTAGGACTAGTAGAGTTAGATCTCGAATCCTTAATGAGCTCGTCTTCGAGTGGGAGGTTGTCAAATGGTAGCAAGGGAGGTAGGTCCATTTCTTGTCATAAGGTATAATTAGTGTCTAAGTGGTTCCATTTTATCATCTTGTGAGAATTGGAGGTGTTGAACCTAAGTTATTTTGTAATTAGAATTGTTGGTGGTGGTAGATGAGTCCTTGAATGTCCCTCTCTGATAATTTAGATTTGGGGTAGTGTCTTTTGGTTTGACTAGTACACTGGTTATGCCTATAAGTCTCATGAGTAAGATCTTTAGTCCCTAGTCTAATATAGGTTTTATGGTGGTTTTGGTGATGATAAGATGGTTCGTTCCTTAATAAGGTAGTGCATGTGAGTCATTTGAGGGTAGTTTTACAAGTTTAAGGAAGAAGGTTGGATGTTAAGTAGGAGAGATGAATTTTGGTTGTAAGAGGTTGCTTTCCTAGGTTGTGTGGTGTTGGATGATAGTATTAAGGTGGATCCTAGTAGGACGAAAGTGACTAGAGATTAGCCTAAAACTTGACTTCCTTTGGCATTAGGAGCTTCTTGGGTTTAACGGGCTATTATTAGAGCTTGTGAGTAGGTTCTCTTCTATTGTCCCTCCTATGACTTAGTTGACCCTAAGTAAGGACAATGTTGTGACCGATGTTTTGAGTAAGGTGAATTGATAGGTCGGGGAGTTGCTACCTCTTGTGTGATTCTATTGTGCTAATAGAATTCATGTGTGTGTCCCGGATGGTCGTGTAAGTCTATAGTGGCTATAAGAGATCTTTAAGGGTTGCCCCTATGCCCTTGTCACATAGATCCTTTTCTCGTGATCTTGATTGAACTTAGCTTGATGGATTGGAGGCTTCAAGGTGGTTTAGGCTACTTGCATTGCATGCTTCAAGGGAGTGTAGAACCCATAAGGTTATAATATGATGGTTAAGGATAGACGATCTATTTAGTCAATTCCGAGGGCTTAGTCACTTCTCTAAGGTTGATTTGAGGTTTGGGTTTTGTTTTCAAATGTAGATGAGGATAGGTGATATCCCTAAGTGCCCTTTTGAACTAGGAATGAGCATTTTGAATATTGGTGGAGTTGTTTGGTGGGCTTGTGCACCGGTGCTGTCTATTGTGTTTCATGAATAGGGTCTTAAAACCCTACTTCAGCATGTTTGTGGTGGTCTCTAGTAATGAACTATTGATTTATTTAGATCTTATGAATCATTTGGGGGTAGTGTTGCAAGTCTTGGAGGATGAGAGGTTGCTTGCTTAACATGATAGGTGTGAGTTGAGGATAACAAGAAGGTGGTTAGAACTCCTTAAGGATTATAATATGAGTGTGCATTATATGTTTTTCCCCATTGAAGCTAATGTTATGGTTGATGCTCTAAGTGGGGTGCCTATGGGTAGCCTAGCATATGTAGATGATGATGACAAAGAGGTGACTAGAGAGGTCCATCGATTTGCTAGGTTGGGGGTTAGGTTGGAGGAAGTTGAGCATGTCGGTGTAGTATTTTGATAGTTCCAAATCTTTTTTGGGTAAAGGGGCCTAGTTTAAGAAAAGCTTGATTACTGCCTTATTAGAGTTGGAAGTTTTGGGTGAGAGAATGACAGAGTGAAGGTTGTCTCCCAAGGGGGAGATGGTGGTTATGGTACCCAGTGGCTAAGGTGTATTCAAGGTTGACAATTGATTTGAGGATTGTAAGTCTTTATAGAGTGTATGGGGAGGTTAGTAAGGTTGCATAAGGTTGGGGATTACCTATGGATGTAGATATGGTTCATCTGGTTCTTCATGTTTCTAGGTTGAGGAGATGTGTTGGTAGCTCTAATGCTATAGAATCGTTTGAGATGCTGGGTGATGTGGAGGATAAGTTGACTTAGGAGAAGGTTCCCGTGGAGGTATGGATGGATGAGTGAAGAAGTTGACTAATATTTATGAGGTGTTCATTAAGGCCCTTTTCGGTGGAGTCGTCTATTCATATGTGTCTCTCAAGGAGCTGGTGCAATAATGGTAAAGCAATATCTGTATCTCTTTCATTGCATTCAAGCTTATGGTAGCACGTCAAGTCCATTTCTATGATTCCAAGTCTTATGTTTCAGTCCTATCCCATTCATATGCATCAATGTTTAAGTTGGCAAGTTTATAATGATTTTACACTTATGTTGAGATTTTGAAAATGGTGTTTAAAGTGTATTGTTGCATTCTTGCTGGAGCTGATCTCCTTGTCATTACTCTTCTCTTGTACGTTTCTTTGATATTCGTGGATGAATGTTCCCAAGGGGGAGATATTGAAATGACCCCAAAAAGTATCCGAAAATGTGCCTCGGAAGTGCCCAGATTCGTAATTTCTATATATCTCAAAATTCGTGCGTTATTTCGAAAGTTTGCCTTCATATTCTTATTCAGGGGGTCAAATTTAGGGGAAAAAGATCTAACCCTGATTTTAGAGCAAAAACAACAACAACAACATACCTAGTGTAATCCCACAAGTGGGGGAGGGTAAAATGTACGCAGACCTTACCCTGATTTTAGAGCAACTGTAGCAAAATTCGAATTTTCAAAGTGAACCCAAAACAGTGTCCAGGCGCGCCCTCCACGCGACGCGCCCCTATACAAAAATGTTCCAGTTTTATTTTTCAGTCCAAGACTATTAAGTCTTAGGCCTAAGTCCCCCCATATGTGAAAAGTACCTATGCTGAGCCTTGTTTCACCCTCATATCATCCTTAACATTCCCCAGTATCCTCTCAAACACTTAAGACTCATATTTCACCCTAAATTCAAGTCCCAAAACTCAAGACCAATTTTAAGGATTTCATCAAGGTTCTCCTTCAAGCTTCAAGTCTCCATCTCCAATCTTCACCAAGCTCATCTCCAAAGCTAAGGTATGTAGGTTTTACCTATTGGGTCCTTCCACCCATGGTGCCCTAATCTCCTTTTTACTCAATTTGCATGATTTAAAGTTGATTTTACAAATGGGTTTACTAGTGTGAACATGTCTATGAACTATGTTAAAGCTATATAAAGTTGTGACTATTTTTCTATGTTTTGAGCTATAAATCTTGGATCTATTGTAAGATTTGATGAGGGGTTTTGACGTATATGGCTTGAGGGTGTCGCAAGGTGTTGATTGATGGTTTTACAATGGATTTTCTTGCATGATTTCATCTCTAAATTGCATGGTCTTGTACCCCTATTACACACTCTCTAAGTGTTTGATAAAATGACTGGATATGGTTTCTTGAGTAATTGAAGGTCCAAAGCATAAGACATGATATAAATGATGTTATGATGATGAAATGAGCTTATGTATATGATAAATCCTATATAAAGCGTTTCATTAGACCATGCCCAATCCGGGGGGACTAAGAGTCTGGATAACCTAGATGGCGTTTTGTACTCATCAAAATAGTGAGGGGTTTGTATTTCACCACCAGGGTGATAGGATGGCATCATCATCAACCTAGAAGGGGGTTTGTACTCATCAACCTAGTGAGGGTTTTGTATCTCACCACCTAAGGGATGGGGCAGCATCATCACCAACCTACCAAGGGGTTTGTACCTTGGAAAGCTAGCTTGGTCTCTTCTACACATATGATATCGTATATGAGGATGAGTTACTTAAACGTGTTTTACTTATGCATTGATCATACATTCCATTTATTATATTATGCCTACTACCTATTGCTATGCATTTTAATTATGATGCCTATCTCTTGTTGCATTACGTCGTACATACTTAGTACATTCAAACATACTAACGCATACTCTTGCCTACATGATATCACCATGTAGGAACCAGAGTCCAAGTTGATCATCCTCCTCCTCCACGTGACTAGCTCAGTGCTACTCAAGCTAGTTGGTGAGTCCTTCACTTCGGGGACCCTAGTCTGTGTTTCTCTTATTATGTATTGGGATACTCTTCTTTATGTTCTATTTTGACTACGAGAGTGAGTCCAATTGCTTTGTCTTGGCCTCCGCTCTCATCTATGTAGTAGAGGTGTTGTTGGACGTGCTATGTATCTATGTTATGAGCCTTGACTCTTTTGTCTTTGGGTGTTGATGTTATGTAAGCTTTCCCTTAGTCCCTTGCCCTTGTTTTCTAAACTTTTACATGTTACTTAAGTATGAATCTCTCTCCCTTAGTCCTAATTCCCCTTGTTTTTGTTTCTTATGTTGTTTTATATTGCTTCCGCGACCAAGGATGTATAATGATATGCTATGAGACTTGTTCATATTTCCTTCGGGTTCCCCATTCGCCAGTCACATCTAGGCTCTAGGCTTGGGTCGTGACAACTTTTCTAAGGTTGATCTTCGGTCCGGATACCAGCAAATGAAGGTGAGGAAGAGTGATACTCCCAAGATGACTTTTCAGACTAGGTTTGGGCACTTTGAATTTGTGGTTATCTCTTTTGGGTTGACTAATGCACCGCCTATATATATGGATCTCATGAATAATGTATTTAAACCCTACCTTGACAAGTTTGTGGTGGTCTTTATTAATGATATATTGATTTATCCACAGAATGAGGAGGAGCATGTGGATCACTTGAGGGTAGTGTTGTAAATCTTGAGAAAGGAGAGGTTGTATGCTAAACATGAAAAATGTAGATTTTGGTTGAAAGAGGTTGCTTTTCTAGGGCATGTGGTGTCAGGTGATGGCATTAAGGTGGATCCTAAGAAGAGGGAGGTGATTACAAATTGGCCTAGACCCTTGACTACATCGTATATTAGAAGTTTCTTGGGTTTGATGGGTTACTACTAGAGGTTTGTGAATGGCTTTTCTTCTATTGGTTACCCTCTGATAAAGTTGACCCAACAGAAGGCAAAATTCATGTGGACCGACAAATGTGAAAAGAGTTGTCAAACCTTGAAAGATAAGCTTATCTTTGCTCCTATCTTGGCTTTATCGGAAGGGTTGGAAGGGTTTGTGGTATATTGTGATGCATCAAGAATTGGTTTGGGGTCTGTTTTGATGCAAAATTGCAAGGTGATAGCATATGGCTCTAGACAACTTAAGGTGCATGAGAAGAATTATCCCACCATGATCTTGAATTGGCGACCGTGGTGTTTGCTTTGAAGATTTGGCGTCATTACTTGTATGGGGTTCATGTTGATGTGTTTACTGACTACAAGAGTCTTTAATATGTGTTCACCCAAAAAGATCTTAACTTGAGACAAAGAAGCTGATTAGAGCTCCATAAAGATTAGGATATGAGTGTGCATTATCATCCTGGTAAAGCTAATGTTGTGGCCGATGCTCTAAGTAGAGTGTCCATAGGTAGTCTAGCTCATATTGATGATGGTGGAAAAGAGGTGGCTAGAGAGGTTCACCGGTTGGCCAGATTGGGAGTCAGGTTGAATGAAGCTAAAAATGGTGGTGTAGTGGTGGTTGATGGCTCCAAATCTTTTTTGATTGAAGAAGTCAAGTCAAAACAAGACCTTGATCCCGCTTTGTTAGAGTTGGGGCCTTGGAAAATGATGGTAAATTAGGAGAGATAGTACCCTTAGGTACCAAGGTAGGTTGTGTATGCCTAATGTAGATGACTTGAGGGAGTTGATTTTGAAAGAGGCTCATCATTCATCTTATTCTATTCTTCTCGATTCCATGGGAATGGATAGAGACTATGGAGAGGTATCTTGGTAAAGTTGGTGTGATGGCTTTGTTAGTACAGAATTTAGTTATGGAAGTTTTGGAGGAGATGAGGTTGACAAGAGAGAGATTTGAGAAGGCTCAAAGTAGGCAAAAAATCATACTCCAATATGAGAAGGAGAGAACTTGAGTTTAAGATTGGTGATTGGGTTTACTTGAAGGTCTCACCCATGAAGGGTATGGTCCGGTTTGGCAAGAAAGGTAAATAGAGCTCAAGGTTTGTAGGGGCTTATAGAATTTCGAGGAGATTTGGTAAGGTTGCATATGAATTGGAGTTTCCCATGGTTATAAATATTGTTCATCCGGTCTTCCATGTGTTTATGTCGAGGAGATGTGTTGGTGACCAAAGTGCCATAGTGCCCATGGAGGTTGTGGGCGTTGTGGAGGATAATTTGACCTATGAGGAGCTCCCCAGTTGAGATACTGGATAGACAAGTAAAAGTTGAGGAACAAAGATATAGCATCCACCAAGATCCTTTGGAGGAATCAACAAATTGAAAGTGTCACTTGGGAAGTCGAAAGCGGACATGAGCAAGAGATGCCTATACCTCTTTCACTCTATTCAAGCCTAAGATAATAAATTAAGTCCCATCTATGATTCCAAGTCTTAAGTTTCAGTCCTCTGTCATCTTGCATGCACTCATGTTTATGATAACAAGTTTATGGTGATGTTTGACATTCATGTTGAGATTTTTGAAAATGATGTTTAAGTGTATTTGTTGCATTTATGTTAGCCTGAAATCTTCATGATTACTTCTCTCATGCATGTTTCTTTGACATTCGGAGACGAATGTTCCCAAGAGGGAGATATTGAAACGCCCCACATGTGCTTCGGAAAGCCCCATAATCATAATTTCCATATATCTTATAATTCGTACGTGATGGAAGGGCACCAAGACATGTCCCGGGCTCACCCTCAAAGTAAAAAAACACAAATCGAAGCAATATAGGCAGAGGAATAGTGGCTTGTCCTTGGAAAATAAGACTCACAATAACAAATGTCTCAATTCCGATCTAGCGTCAAACTGTGGATGAAAGTAATTTGTGATCCCTACATGGTGAGATCATGTAAGTAAAAGTATGTGCTAGTACGTTTGAATGTACTAAGTATGCAGGGTGCAATGTATGTAACTTGCCAAAACCTGCATACAATGTTAGATGGCAAGGACATATAATATAGAAAGAGATTTATAGCAAGTAATGTAATATAACAAGATGCTATGAAATTCATGATGCTGAAATGCAAATGTTGCTCATATATATAGTGGAGATGTAACTTCAACCGACATAAGTAAGACTAAGCGAGCTATTACTTGGAATCTCAATGAAATCCCCTCGTCGGTAAAGAGGTGGTCTACTTGCCAAACGTAAACCATACTTCACCTTATGGGCAACCCCATTTCGTATGAAGTAACCTTCCTTACGGACAACCCCATTTCGGATATGATTTTCACATATACGATATCATATCATATCATTTCTTCACCTTATGGGCAACCCTATTTCGGAAGCATCTTTCCTTACGGGAAACCCTATTTTGAAAAGGATCCTATGCTAGGCACATAGTTCAAGGAAAGGAAGAGGGCCCCTAGGGATTTCCCTAACTCCCCCAATACATCGATGCTAAGTCGTCATCCCGTAAGAATACATACATACATACATACATACATACATACATACATATTTATATCTATATATGTTTATATTCACATGCTTTCAAAAGTGACAATAGTCATCTCCAAAACTATTTCAATGCATTCTTCGGCTTAAAAGTCAAACACCATTCATAATAGTTCGTACCTAGGCTCAAATGCCAAAATCATAATTCATAGCCATAATATTCATGCATAGGAATAGCCTATTCATATACAAGATGGTGCAAGTGCCCAAAATACTCCAGGAGTCATAATCATAGACATGTATGTGATCACATTCTTGTCACAATCACTATCTTATCAAAATCATATCATAAAACATAATTGGGCTTAACCCACTTTATAATTTACATAATAATCCAATGTCATGAATGCAAATGCTATGAATGATGTGAAGAAAACATGAATAACTGAGATTCAATCTAAAATAAACAATATAAAATAAAATTCAAATGAAAACAAAATTACATCCACATTTAAAATAATAATATAATCACCCATTGTCATGGCCCAAGTCCAGGGCCTAGATGTGATCGGCGAATGGAGAACCCGAAGGAGCCCTAAACAAGCCTCGTAGCATCTCATTGCACATTTTTGGTCGCGGAAGCAATAAAATTGACATTAAGAGATAGGCATAACAAGGAAAATGGGACTAAGTGTAAACTTCCATATCATAACATCAAGTAACAAGAGAGTCAAGACTCATAGCATAGATACATAACATGTTAAATAACACATCTACTACATAGATAAGAGCGGGGGTCACGACAAGCAACTGGGCTCAACCTCATAGTCAATACATAACATAAAAAGACAGATAGTCTTAGTACATAGCAAGAGATCATAAGCAACATCCCCGGAATGGAGGACTCACCCCAAGCTTGAGAGACATTTGTACTAGCCACATGGAGGAGTAGGATGATCAAGCGGTGCTCTAGTTCCTACATGGTGATATCATGTAGGCATAGAGTATGTGTTAGTATGTTTGAATATACTAAGTATGTGGGACACAATACAACAATAGATAAGCATCATGATCAAAATGCATAATTAGGCAATACATGAGCATATGACAGTATGACATGCATGGAAGATATTTGCAGTAAATCATACTTTTATAGAGCATAACACATGTGTAGGGAGTGACCATTCTTAGTGCAATCCAAGGCCTGCCAACTCCTTGGAGAGGCGCATGAGGTACAAACCCCTTCATGAGGTTGATGGAGTACAAACCCTCCAACGGGTTGATGGGTACAAACCCCAAACAATGCTGATGGAATACAAACCCCCCCTCCCAAAATTGGTTAATGCAGTACAAACCCCCCAACAAGGTAGATGGGTACCAAACCCCAACAAGGTTACCCCGGGCCTACCACCCCCGAGCTAGGCGATCGAGGTACAAACCCCTCAACAAGGTTACCCGGGCCTACAACCACTGAGCTAGGCTTGGTCATACCCAATATTATATAAGGATAATATCATATATACATATATACATTACTCCCATCATCATATAATCATCTTAGCCACACATTCTTCTCATCATCATATAATCATCATATTCACACATTCCTTTCATCATCATATAGTCATCATATGCATATTTTACTTTCATCATCATTTCATCATTATGTAGTCATTCATCTCATAAGGCATGCATTGGACCTTTGATTCCTCAAGAAACCATAACCAAACATTTTATCAAACACTTAGAGAGTGTATAGTGCTAGTGTAAAATCATGCAATTCAAGAGTGAAATCATGCTAGTAAATTCAATGTAAAACCTTCATTAGATACTTGGTAGTACCTTCAAGTAATATACATCAAAACCCTTTATCAATTTCAATAGATCTTAGATTCATAGCTCAAAACATGGTAAAATAGTCATAATTTCATAAACCCCAACATAGTGTGCAGTCATTTTCATAATAGATAAGACCCATGAGTAAATCAACTTTAAATCATGCAATTTTGAGGAATAGGAAGCTTGGGCATCATGGGTAAAAGGAACCCATGAAAGATACTCACATACCTTAGCCTTGGAGATGAACTTGATGAAGATTGGAGATGGAGACTTGAAGCTTGAGTGCAATCCTTAAGATCCGGAAAAGGTTTTGAAACTTGAGTTTAGGAGTAAAATATTTGCTAAGTGTTTGAATGAGTATTGGGGAATGTTTAGAATGATATGGGGGTGAAAAATAGCTAAGTATATGTATTTTCACATTTGGGAACACTTAGGCCCAAGACTTAAAAGTCTTGGACCAATGTCAAAACTGAGCCAAAATTAACACTAGTGCGTGCCCTTGGTGCGTCGCACCAGGGGCGCGAAAAGCTCATTGGAAATTGTCACTTGGAAAAATGAAATTGCTAATCGTTTGCTTTTGATTCGGTGTTAGACCCATTTTTCACTCAAAATAACCCCCTGAGCAAGAATATGAAGTTGGATTTTTGATATCGTGCATGGGTTTTTAGATATATGGAAATTACAATTTCGGGCACTTCTGAGACACATTTTCGGGCACTTTTTTAGATCTTTTAAAGATCTCCTCCTTTGGAACATTCGTCCTCGCATGGGACAGGTGAAAAAAGAGAAAAAGACAGTCAAAGAAATGTATATGACAGACACAAACATGACAATTTCATCCTACAAAAGGATGCAACAATGCACTTACACATCATTTCAAAAATCTCATCATAAGTGTAAAATCATCATGAGCTTATCAATTTAAACATGAACATATGCAATGACATGGGAGTGAACTTAAGACTTGAGATCATATAAAGGACTTATATCAATACCTTAGGCTTGAGTAGAGTGGAAAAAGTAAGGATATCGCTTTTGCATTTCCGCTTCGGCCTCCCAAGCAGCACTTTCAACTTGTTGATTCCTCCAAAGGACCTTAACGGAAGTGACCTATTTGTTTCTCATCTGAACTGGAAACTCTTCATAGGTCAAATTAGCTTCAACAACAACCACAACATCAAGAGGTATAATAGCATTCGGATCACCCACATATTTCCTCAGCATGGACATATGAAACACCGGATGAACCAAATCTATTTTTATAGGCAATTCCAACTCATAAGATACCTTGCCAACCCTTCCCATCACCTATAAGGACCCATATATCTTGGGCTCAACTTGTCCTTCTTACCAAAATGGATCACACCCTTCATGGGTGACGCCTTCAAGTAGACCCAATCACCAACCTTGAACTCAAGATCCCTTCTCCTCACGTCGGCATAAGACTTTTGATGACTTTGGGCCGTCTTCAATCTTTCTCTAATCATTATAACCTTTTCAAGAGGCGCCATAACATGATCTTGTCCAAACAAAGCTTTCTCACCAACCTCAAACCAACCAACTGGTGATCTACAACACCTACCATAGAGGGCCTCAAAAGGAGCCATACCGATGCTAGAATAATAAGTATTGCTGTAGGCAAACCCAATCAATGGGAGATGATCACCCCAACTACCTTTAAGATCTAATACACAAGCCCTAATCATGTCATCAAGTGTTTGGATAGTTCTTTTGGCTTGGCCATCCGTTTGAGGGTGAAAGGTCGTACTAAGCTTAACTCTTGTACCAAGACCCCTTTGAAAGGACCTCCAAAAGTGTGAAGTGAATTGTGCCCCACGATCTGATATGATGGACAAAGGAACCCCATGCAATCTTACTAATTCATGAATGTAAAACCTTGCATAATCTTCATCCCCATATGTGGTCTTAATCGGTAGAAAGTGAGCCAATCTTTTCATTTTATCAACCACACCCCAAATGGAATCTAAACCCTTTCCAGTCTTGGGTAACCCAACCACAAAATTCATATTTATCTCTTCCCACTTCCAAGTAGGGACCTCAATGTCTTGGGTTAGGACACCCGTCCTTTGATGTTCAACTTTGACTTGATGACAACTATGACAACCGAAAATAAATTTGGCAATGTCCCTCTTCATGCCTCCTTACCAGTACACATCTCTCAAATCTCTATACATTTTGGTGGAACCGAGGTGGACAGAATAAGAAGATTTATGGGCCTCATCAAGGATTTTCCCCCTCAAGCCATCAACACAAGGCTCACACAACCTACCTTGGTACCTAAGGCACCATCTCCCCCTTAGGAGAAAACCTCCACCTTGCCCTCGTTTACCAAGGCCTTCAATTCTAATAAGGAAGAATCAAGATCTTGTTTTTCCTTCACCTTATCAACCAAGGAAGACCTAGAACCATCAACAAGAACAATACCCCCATTACCAACCTCTTCCAACCTAACTACCTATCTAGCTAATCGATGCACCCCCTAGCCATATCCTTATCACCACCATTAATATGTGCTGGGCTACCCATAGACACCCTACTCAAGGCATCTGCCACCACATTTGTCTTGCCGGGATGGTAATGCACACTCATATCATAGTCCATAAGAATTTTTAGCCACCATTTTTGCCTCAAGTTGAGATCTTTTTGAGTGAAGACATAATGGAGGCTTTTAAGATCGATGAACATATCAACATGCACCCCATACAAGTAATGTCGCCAAATTTTCAAAGCAACCACCATGGCGGCCAATTTAAGACCATGAGTAAGATAGTTCCTTTCATGCACTTTGAGTTGTCTAGAAGCATAGGTTATGACCTTACCATTTTTCATCAACACACAATCCAAACTAACCTGGGAAGCATCACAATACACAACAAATCCCTCAAGTCCATCTGGTAGTGACAATATAGGATTGAACATAAGCTTATCTTTCAATGTATGGAAGCACCTCTCACATTCATTGGTCCACACAAACTTAGCCTTCTTTTGAGTCAATTTTGTCATAGGAGAAGCAACAGAAGAGAACCCATTCACAAATCTCTAGTAGTAACCCGCTAAGCCCAAGAAGCTCATAATGTCTGACTGGGTCAATGGTCTAGGATAATTCCTAATAACATCGGTCTTCTTAGGATCCACCTTAATACCATCCCCCGACACCATATGTCCTAGGAAGGCAACCTCCTCAACCAAAATTCACACTTTTCATATTTAGCATACAATTTCTCCTCCCTCAATCTTTGCAATACAACCCTCAAATGAGCACTATGATCCTCCTCTCCACGAGAATAGATCAAAATATCATCAATGAAGACCATAACAAGGGAATTAAGGTAGGTTTTAATGACCCTATTCATTAGGTCCATAAAGATGGTCGGTGCATTGGTCACCCAAAAGACATCACCACAAATTCATAATGCCCATACGTAGTCCAGAAGGCCGTCTTGGGAATGTCACACTCCCTCATTTTCACTTGATGATACTCAGACTGAAGATAAATCTTAGAGAAGTGGCTAGCCCCTTGCAATTGGTCAAAAAAATCATTAATTCTTGGAAGAGGATACCTATTCTTGATGGTGACCCTATTGAGTTGTCGGTAGTCAATACACATTCTAAGCGACCCATCCTCCTTTTTTACAAACAACACTGGGGCACCCCAAGGGGATTGGCTAGATCTAATAAAACCCTTCTCCAACAAGTCCCTCAAATGTTCCTTTAACTCCTTTAACTCCGCTGGGAACATACACTAAGGAGGAATATGGGTTGAGTATCAAGGAGGGGGTCTATACCAAAATCGATTTTCCTTTTGGGAGGAACACCAGGTAGGTCATTTGGAAAGACATTAAGAAACTCATTTACAACCAGTATTAACTCTATGGGAAGGACTTTGGACTCCACATTCCTAACCCTCACAAGATGGTAAAGACACCCCTTAGAGTCAACTTACTGGCTTTAATGCAAGAGATGATTCTACCCTTGACCACCACATTTTGACTCTCCTACTCAAGGATGGGTTCATTTGGAATTCGAACTTGACCCTATTGTTTCTACAATCAATAGAAGCATAGTATGCATGCAACCAATCCATCCCAAGAATAACATCAAAATCAACCATGTCTAACTTAAAAAATCACAAGGAAATATAATATGCAAGATGCAAATAAGACAACTTCTATAAACATTTCTAGCAACAATAGATGCACCAATAGAAGTAGACACCTCATATGACTCATGCAACATCTCGAGGTCAACATGAAACTTTTTGGCAACAAAGGATGTAACAAAAGAAAGGGTGTCACTTGGATCAATCAATGTATATACATCAAAGTCAAAGATTTTCAACATACCGGTACCGACGTCGGGCACCTATCAACCCCTTGCCTCCCATGCAAAGCATATACCCAATTGTGCCTAGGAACACCATCTTCTTGGCCAGCTCTCCCCAATGGGACTGCATTAGCACCTTATGGACGAACCTCCTTGCCCTTGTTGCGGTTTCGATGGCAATCTATCGCCTTATGTCCCACTTTTCCACAACCATAACAAACACCGATATTTCTCAAACATGGGCCACCATGACCCTTACTACACTTTGAACACACATCAATAGGAGCCACACCTCTAACACCTTAGGCCCTCGGAAGATCATTTACAACCCTCTTATCAAATGCATGAGTAGACCTTTGCCCTTGATGGAACCGGCCACTCCTTTGGAGCTTACCCTCAAAACGAGCCCTCTTTTCCTCATGACCCCTTTTCTTCTTCAATTTCTCCTCTTCCATTTGTTCGGCATAGGTCATCAAACGTGACAAGTCCATGTCACTAATCAACATGGCGAACAAACACTCCTCACTAACGAAGTCAGAAAAGCTCATCACAAATTTGTTCATCCTAGATCTTGAGTCGGCCACCAAATATGGAACATACTTAGAGATTTGGTTAAACTTGAGGGCATACACCCTCACACTCATAGGACCTTACCTCAAACTCATAAATTCCACTAATTTAGCTTCCCTAAGTTCAAGAGGAAAGAACCTATTAAGGAAAGCCGCCTTGAACTCTTCCCAAAGCACCACATAGTTGACTCCTTTCTCTTCCTTCCATTGTGTGAACCCTATTTGTGCTACCCTTTTGAGTTGGTAGGCTGCCAACTCCGCCTTATCCTCCGACCTCACACCCATGATAGACAAAATCTTATAGACCTCATCAATGAATTCTTGGTGGTCTTCATTCACCTTTGACCCATGAATTTCAGGGGATTCATTCTCATGAAGTCTCTCACCTAAGAGGCCGGTTTAGGACCATGAGGGGCTTGGGCCCGTTGATTGTCTTGATTAGCCATAACTTATGCAATCAAGGTTAGAGCATCCCTAAGCTTTCCATTAGCCAATTGCTCCTCGGGTGTGCGTGCTCGTCTTCCTCTTGTGTTAGGCATGATCTAGCATAGCAAAGAACAATTTTTAGTGGAAAAAACTTACTTCAACTCTATAGCATGACTTAGAACATGAAGAAGGGAAACATTTCCTGAAACGTCTCATAGCCTCCTATTCATAGTTGTGGTGCACAACACAAACATGAATAAGACTCTAATCAATGTGGTGTGTTGGATTCCGAGGATCTAACAACCTAGTGCTATGATAACACCTTTGTCACTACCCAAACCCAGGGCCTAGATGTGATCGGCAAATGACGAACCCGAAGGAGTCCCAAACAAGCCTCGTAGCATATCATTACACATCCTTGGTCGCGGAAGCAATAAAATATGACATTAAAAGATAGGCATAACAAGGAAAATGGGACTAAGGGTAAACTTCCATATCATAACATCAAAGAACAAGAGAGTCAAGACTCATATCATAGATACATAACATGTCCAATAACACCTTTACTACATAGATAAGAGCGGGGCCACGACAAGAAATCGGGATCACCCTCATAGTTAATACATAATATAAAAGAAAGATAGCCATAGTATATAGAAAGATATCATAAGCAACATCCCCGGAATGGAGGACTCACTACAAGCTTGAGAGACAGTCGTACTAGTCACGTGGAGAAGGAGGATGATCAAGCGGTGCTCCGGTTCCTACATGGTTATATCATGTAGGCATAGAGTATGCGTTAGTACATTTGAATGTACTAAGTATGTAGGATGCAATACAACAATAGATAGGCATCATAATCAAAATGCATAATTAGACAATACATAAGCATATGGCAATATGACATGCTTGAAGTAAATCATACTTTCATAGAGCTTAAGACATGTGTAGGCAGTGACTATTCTTAGTGCAATCTAAGGCCTACCACCTCCTTAGAGAGGTGCATGAGGTACAAACCCCTTCATGAGGTTGATGGAGTACAAACCCCCCAACGGGTTGACGGGTACAAACCCCCAATATGGTTGATGGAGTACAATTCCCCCAACAAGGTTGATGGAGTACCAACCCCCTAACAAGGTTGATGGGTACCAACCACCAACAAGGTTACCCAGGCCTACCACCCCTCGAGCTAGGCGATCGAGGTACAAACCCTCAACAAGGTTACCCAGGCCTATAACCCCCCGAGCTAGGCTTGGTTATCCCCAACACAATGATGAGATAATATCATATATACATATATACATTCCTCCCATCATCATATAGTCATCTTAGCCATACATTCTTCTCATTATCATATAATCATCATATTCACACATTACTTTTATCATCATATAGTCATCATATGCATACATCACTTTCATCATCATGTAGTCATTCATCTCATAAGACATGCACTGGACCTTCGATTCCTCAAGAAACCATAACCAAACATTTTATCAAACACTTAGAGGGTATGTAGTGCTAGTATAAAATCATGCAATTCAAGAGTGAAATCATGCTAGTAAATTCAATGTAAAACCTTCAATATATTCTTGACAACACCCACAAGCAATATATATCAAAACCCTTCATCAAATCTTTCAATATATCTTAGATTCATAGCTCAAAACATGGTAAAACAGTCACAATTTTATAAACTCCAACATAGTGTGCAGTGATTTTCATAATAGATAAGACCCATGAGTAAGTTAACTTTAAATCATGCAATTTTGAGGAATAGGAAGCTTGGGCATCATGGGTGAAAGGAACCCATGAAAGAAACTCGCATACCTTAGCTTTGGAGATGAACTTGATGAAGATTGGAGATGGAGACTTGAAGCTTGAGTGCAATCCTTAAGATCTGGAAAGGGTTTTGAGACTTGAGTTTAGGAGTAAAATATTTGGCTAAGTGTTTGAATAAGTATTGGGGGATGTTTAAAATGATATGAGGGTGAAAAATAGCTAAGTATAGTTATTTTCATGTTTGGGAACATTAGGCCCAAGACTTAAAAGTCTTAGACCAAAGTCAAAACTAGGCCAAAATTAACACTAGTGTGCGCCCGATGCGCAAAAAGCTCACCGGAAATCATCACTTGGAAAAATAAAATTTCTAATTGTTTGCTTTTAATTCGGGATTAGACCCATTTTTCACTCAAAATGACCCCCTGAACAAGAACATGAAGTCGAATTTTTGATATCGCGCACGAATTTTTAGATATATGAAAATTACGACTCCGAAAACCTCCGAGGCACATTTTCGGGCACTTTTTGGGATCGTTTCACCCATGCATAAATAAGCGTTAAAAAAGGATATGCATATTAATAGCTTCATAACTTCCATGTAAATCATCATAATAAGGTTTAGAGTAACTTAAAATCATCAAATATGTACAGCCCTTACATCAATTTAATTTAATAAATTCAAATAGTAAAGACCCATATTGGAAGAAAGCTCAAATTCATGAAAATTTGGTTGAAAAGATTTGGGTCTCTTTGGTTGGAAGGAACCAAAGATCAAATCCACATACCTAGACCCAATGAAGAAAATCCAAGAGAAATTTCAAGAAGAATTGAGCTTCCTTGCTTCCCAAGTTGAAATCCCCACTATAGTTCTTAAGAGTATCTTTGAGAGAATTTCTAAGTGTAAGGATGAAATTTGAATGGAAAGAATAGGGTTTAGGATATTTGGAGGTCTTAAGATAGCATAGGAAGTCATAGAAGACCCTTAGTGTCACGCCCCAAAGTCCCTTAGGGCAGACTGGCACCCGTTGCCGATAAGGCTCGGGAGAACCAACCTGTAACTATGCGCTTTCTATACATATTATAAGGGATTTGTACCTTTAACATGCCTTAAAGCAGATAAACAGTGATAACAAGACAAAAGGAAATGCATATGACTAGGTCGTTGGAACCACGTTGTCTAAAGTACGAGACATGACTACACTTTGCTTTACATAGTCTACAAAGCCTCTAAATAAAGAGAAACATCTGACAAGGTTTGGGACAAGCCCCGCCTCAACTAACTGTACAATATAAACATAAGCTCTAGACATATACAAAGCTCTGAAGTAACCTGGAGCTTGGTGACAACAGCTAAATATCTCGTACTCCTACTGGGAGATCTACTAGCATCTGTACCTGCAGTATGAAATGCAGGTCCCCCAGATAATGTACTGAGTATATAGGGCAGGAAACACTGTATATGATATAACAACTCAACTGAAACTGTACACTGGTGTAGCATAAGAGACCACCTTTAGTTATACTGTGGGATCATGTACTTTATGTTCTTTATATTGGTTTACCTTTACTGTAAAATCTGTACTGTAAAATCTGTGCACAGCTCAATACAAATGACCGACTGATCAATGGTGAAACTGTATCGGATTCATCCCTGGCTAGGTTATATTCAACTCCTCAGGCTGCCCCCCATGATAGGATCGTCCCTAGCTAGGTGCTATCTCCACACCTCGGGCTACCACCCATCAAAACTGTATACTTTATCTTTCAATTACCTTTAAGATGATTCTTTTGGTGGCCATAATATAAGAGATATAGGACTGTATATGTAGCATATGACATGTGGATATTCACACAAGATAATATGACAATGAAAAGAGTACATTACATAAATGATGCAATGCGTATGAAATGGAACAACTCATGAACTTTATTTTGTAGCAGGAACTCATGTAACTTTGTGTCAAAGTATCTATGCAAGTTTGAAAGTAAATATATATGGAATCATATGAACATGTAAAAGAGTGGATACATGGTTAATAGTTGTGTTGGAGTTGGCAAGTGCCTTTTATGTACCAACGAGAGATCTATGTTTCATGCCAAGTGA
>JAPFFP010000113.1:11504812-11531937 GCA_026153255.1 Solanum medicagineum | reverse complement strand
AAAAGTCTTTGATTTTGATATGTACACATTGATAGATCCAGGTGCCACTCTTTCTTTTGTTACTCTTCTTATTGCCAAAAAGTTTCATGTTGTGCCCGAATTGTTGTGTGAGTCTTATAAGGTGTCCACTCCCATCGGTGCATCTATTATTGCTAGAAAAGTCTATAGAAATTATCCCATTTGCATCTTGCATAGGATATTACCTTGTGATCTTGTGGAGTAGGGTATAGTTGATTTTGATGTATTTCTTGGGATGGACTGGTTGCATGCTTATTATGCCTGTATTGATTGTAGAACCCATAAGGTCAAGTTCCAATTCCCAAATGAACTCGTGCTTAAGTGGGAGAGTCATGATATGATGGTCAATGATAGGTTTATCTATTGTATTAAAGCCCAAAAGATGATATACAAGGGGTTTCTTTATCATCTTGTGAGGGTTAGAGATATGGAGTCCAAAGTCCTTCCTATAGAGTCGGTTTCGGTGGTAAATGAGTTCCTTGATGTCTTTCCAAATAAACTTCCTAGTGTTCCTCCCGAAAGGGAAAAAAACTTTGGTATAGACCCCCTCCGTGATACTCAACCTATTTTTGTTCCCCTTTACCGTATGGCCTCGGTAGAGTTAAGGGAGTTGAAAGAGCAATTGAAGGACTTGTCGTAGAAGGGTTTGATTAGGCCTAGCCAATCACCTTGGGGTGCACAGGTGTTATTTGTGAAAAAGAAGGATGGGTCTCTTAACATGTGTATTGACTACCAACAACCTAATAGGGTTGCCATCAAGAATAACTACCCTTTCCTAAGAATTGATGATTTTCTTGACCAACTCCAAGGGGCTATCCACTTCTCTAAGATTGATTTTCGGTCCGGGTATCATCAAGTGAAGGTGATGGAGTGTAACATTCCCAAGACGACCTTCCGGACTAGGTATGGGCATTATGAATTTATGGTTATATCCTTTGGATTGACGAATGCACTGGCTATCTTCATAGATCCTATGAATAAGGTCTTTAAACCCTACCTTGATTTGTTTGTTTTTGTTTTCATTGATGATATCTTAATCTACTCTTATAGTGAGGAGGAGCATGTCGGTCATTTGAGGTTAGTGTTACAAAAATTGAGGGAAGAGAAGTTGTATGCTAAGAATGAGAAATGTGAATTTTGGTTGAAGGAGATTGCCTTTCTAGGTCATGTGGTGTCAGGGGATGGTATTAAGGTGGATCCTGAAAAGACGAATGTGATTAGAAATTGGCCTAGACCATTGAGTCCATCAGACAGTAGGAGCTTCTTGGGCTTAGCGGGTTACTATCGGAGGTTTGTGAATGGGTTCTCTTCTATTGCTTCTCGCATGACTAACTTGACTCAAAAGAAGGATATGTTTGTGCGGACCGATGAGTGTGAAAAGAGTTTCCAAACCTTGAAGGATAAGTTTGTCTCCGCTCCTATCTTGTCTCTACCAGAAGGGTTGGAATGGTTTGTTGTGTATTGTGATGCTTCCTAGATTGGTTTGGGTTGCGTTTTGATGCGAAATGCTAAGGTGATAGCCTATGATTCTAGGCAACTCAAAGTGCATGAAAAGAATTATCCTACTTATGATCCTGAATTGGCCGCCATGGTTTTTGCTTTGAAAATTTGGCGTCATTATTTGTATAGGGTGCATGTTGATTTGTTTACCGATTATAAGAGTCTCCAATATGTGTTCACTTAAAAATATATCAACTTGAGACAAAGAAGGTGGTTAGAACTTCTTAAGGATTATGATATGAGTGTCCACTATCATCCTGGTAAGGCTAATGTTGGGGCGGATGCTTTGAGTAGGGTATCTATGGGTAGACTAGTGGCTAGGAAGGTCCATCAATTGGCTAGATTAAGGGTTAGGATGGAAGAGGTTGATAATGGTGGTATTGTGGTTATTGATGGTTCAAAGTCTTCCTTGGTCGATGAGGTAAAAGCAATGAAATATCTTGACCCCTCCTTGTTAGAATGGAAGGCCTTGGTGAAACAGGGCAAGGTGGAGGTTTTCTCCAAGGGGGAGATGGTGCCCTTAGGTAGCAAGGTAGGTTATGTGTGCTTTGTGTTGATGACTTGAGAGAGAGGATTCTTGATGAGGCTCATAATTTTTCCTATTCTATTCACCCTGGTTCTACAAAGATGTATAGGAATTTGAGGGATGTTTTTTGGTGGGGAGGCATGAAGAAAGACATTGCCAAATTTGTATCTAGTTGTCCTATTTGCCAACAAGTCAAAGCCGAACATCAAATGCCAGGTGACCTAACCCAAGACACAGAGAATCCTACTTGGAAGTGAGAGGAAATTAACATGGATTTTGTGGTTGGGTTGCCTAAGACTAGAAAGGGTTTTGATTCCGTTTGGGTTGTGGTTGATAGGATGACAAAGTTGGCTTATTTCCTACCAGTTAAGACTACTTATGGGGCCGAAGACTATGTTAAATTTTATATTCATAGGTTGGTCTGATTGCATGGGGCGCCCCTCTTTATCATATCGGATCGTGATGCTCAATTCACTTCAAATTTTTGATGATCCTTTCAAAGTGGTCTTGGGACCAAGGTAAAGCTTAGTACAGCCTTCCACCCTCAAACGGATGGCCAAGCCGAAAGAACTATCCAAACTCTTGAGGATATGCTTAGGGCTTGTGTTTTGGAACTTAAAGATAGTTGGGATGAAAATCTTCCATTGATTGAATTTGCTTATAACAATAGCTACCATTTTAGCATTGGTATGCTCCTTTTGGGGCCCTCTATGGTAGACATTGTAGATCACCAATTCGGTGGTTTGAAGTTGGAGAAATAGCTTTCTTCGGTCTAGATCTTGTTATGGATGCTATGGAGCAGGTAAGGTTGATTAGAGAAAGGTTAAAAACATCCCAAAGTCATCAAAAGTCCTATGCCAATGAGACAAGGAGGGAGTTTAAATTTAAAGTTGGTGATTGGATCTATTTGAAGGTGTCACCCTTGAAGGGTGTGGTTCATTTTAGTAAGAAGGGTAAACTAAGTCCAAGATTTAGGGATCCCTATAGGGTGATCAGGAGGATTGGTAGGGTGGCCAATGAGTTGGAGTTGCCTAGTGAAATGGATTTGGTTCATCCGGTCTACCCTGTGACTATGTTGAGGAGGTGTGTGGGTGATCCGAATGCTATTGTCACATTAGATGTTGTAGGTGTTATTGAAAACAAATTGACTTATGAAGTTCCAATAGAGATCTTGGATTGACAAGTGAAGAGGTTGAGGACCAAGGATGTTGTTTCCACTAAGGTCCTTTGGAGGAATCAACAAGTCTAAAGTGCTACATAGTAGGCCAAAGCGGACAAGCAAAAGCGATACCCCTATCTTTTCCATTCTACTCAAGCCTAAGTCGTATATGTGATTTCATGTCTCATGTCTCAGCCCCTATGTCATTTGCATGCATTCATGTTTATATTTACAAAGTTTATGATGATTGTGTTTTACACTTATGTTGAGATTTTCAAAATGGTATTTTAGTGTATTGTCGCATTCTTGTTTGGGATGATTTCTTCATGCTTACTCCTCTCATATATGTTTCTTTGACATTCGGAGATGAATGTTCCTAAGGGGCAGATATTGAAATGATCCCAAAAATTGCCCGAAAATGTGCCTCAGAAGTTCCCAGAATTGTAATTTTCATATATCTCAAAATTCGTGCTTGATATCGAAAATCCGACTTCATATTCTTGATCAGGGGAAAAAATTGAGTGGGAAATGGGTCTAACTCCAATTTTAAAGAAAACGAATCACAATTTCAATTTTCCAAAATGCAATTTCTAGAGAGCTCTCTGCGCCCTTGGCGCGACCCGGCCAAGGCGTCGAGATGTGTAAATTTTTGTTTAGTTTTCTTGTTCGGTCCAACACTTTTGAGTCTTGGGCCTAAGTCCTCCCATGCATCAAAATACCTATCCTTAGCCATATTTCACCTTCATATTATACAAAACGTTCCCCAATACTCTCTCAAAATACTTAGACAAATATTTCACCCCAAATTTCAAGTCCCAAAACTCATCTGGATCTTAAGGATTTCACTCAAGCTTCAAGTCTCCATTTCCAATCTTCATCAAGGAATTCTCCAAAGTCAAGGTATGTGTGTTTGAACCATTATGTCCTTTCACCCATGGTGCCCAAGCCTCTTTTTTACCTAATTACATGTTTCTAAATTGATTTTACTTATGAATCTACTATTATGAATTTGATATGAACTATGTTGGGGTTTTGTAAAGGTGTGACTGTTTAAGCATGTTTTGAGCTATGAATTTTAAATCTATCTTGAGATTTGATTAAGGGTTTTTATGTATATTGCATGAGCGTATTACCAAGTGTTGGTCGGTAGTTTTACATTGAATCAACTTGAATGATTTTACACAAGAATTGCATGGTTTTACACTAGCATTGCACACCCACCAAGTGTTTGATGAAATGTCCGATGAATGTGTCTTGAGTTGTTGAAGGCCTAATGCTTGGCATATGAGTTAAGTGACTTTATGATGATGAAAGGGTGATATGTATGTGTTGATATCATGAGAAGTATTTATTGTGCTGTGAGTTGACCATCTAATTGAGGGGTGATGCCTCAATCACCTTGGATGGGGTTGGGAAGCCATCAACCAATTGAGGAGTTTGTACCTCAATCATCTCGGATTGGGGTGGTAAGCCAACAACCAATTGAGGGGTCGGTACCTCAATCACCTTGGATTGGGGTGGTAAGATCAACCAATTGAGGGGTTTGTACCTTAATCACTTCTAAGGGGTAGTCTACGTTAGATTCCAAGTACTAAGTTGCTTGGTCTATGATGATGGTCTAATTCTACACATGTAATATGTTCTAAGCATGTTAATTTCAAGTTTCATTCATGCATGCGTTGTTATATGATCATCTATTGCCTAATTATGCATTTTGACTATGTTAAGTATCTATTGTTGCATTGCATCCTACATACTTAGTACATTCGAACATACTAACGCATACTCTATGCCTAAGTGATGTTTCCATGTAGAACCGGATCCCCACTTGATCATCCTCCTCCTCCACGTACCTAGTGTGATATCTCTCAAAGAAAGTTGGTGAGTCCTCAACTTCGGGGAAAATGTCTTTGATCTTATGCTACGTATAAAGACTCTCTTTCCTTTTCATTGTATGCTTGACTATGAGATTGAGCCCGGTTGCTTGTGTTGGACCCTGCTAAGTTCTATGTTTAGAGGTGTTGTTGGACAAGTTATGTAATGAAGCTATGATCTTTGACTGTCTTGAATCTTTGGATACTTTATCATATGAAAGATGTCCCTTAGCTACATGTTCTCTTTTTATTATCTCATATTGTTGTTTTGTTGCTTCTGCGACCAAGGATGTGTAATGATATGTTAAGAGGCCTTATTGGGGTCCCTTCGGGTTCCCCATTCGCCGTGTTACGTCTAGGCCTTAGGCTTGGGTCGTGACACTTCACGAGACCCCATGCAGGTTGTGTGACCTCTTACAAACCTTGAGGTCTCTCATGGAGTGTCACCTTGGTTCAAAACTTCCCAAAACCAAAAGTCCAAGTCCCATTAAAGTCGTACATAGTCCAGGTTTTCACATCATCTCTTCCTTGGGAACATTCTTCCTCGAGTGTGCTAGAACAAGGCTTGAAAGGCTTGACTTAGAACATGAAATTTTCAAACAAAAGATACAATGCATATTTCATCATTTGAAAATCGTAAAGTTATTAAAACTCATATCAAAACACATTCCAATCATTTAAAACATCACAAAAATCTAATTTCGTGCACATGTATAAGTGTCATGTCATGAAACTCAAGAGCGGAAGAATTAGGACCACTGGAAATAGGAAGAACCTAATACCATATACTTGAGTATATTTGGAAGGATAGAGGTATCGTCACATCATACTCGATTCCACTTCCCATGTAGCACTTTTAACATGTTGATCCTTATTGCGAAGTCTCGTCACTTGCCCATCCAAGATCTCAACAGGAATCAAGTCCTCGTCAACCTCAAGACCATCCAAAGGCACAATAGTACAAGGATCACCAACCAACTTCCTCAACATAGACACACGGGAATCTGAATGAATGGAACTCAAATCCATAGGCAAATCAAACTTATAAGCCACATTCCTAATCCGGTCAAAAATCTCATAAGTACCTACATATTGGGGATTTAGCTTTCCTTTCTTCCTAAAACACATCATACCCTTCATAGGTGTTTTCGCGACCCAGGCCTAGGGCCTAGAGGCGACATGGCGAATGGGAACCTGAATGGACCCCAAACAAGCCTATTAGCATATCATTCACACATCCTTGGTTGCGGATGAAATATAAACAACAACATGATATATAAATAAGGGAAGTCTTTGATAATCATAAAATACTTAAGAATCAAGCTCATAACATAAGTACATCAACTATCCAATAACACCTCTAACATAGATTGGAGCAGGGGCCAAGACACTTTCCGGGCTCACCCTCATAATAATAAGTGTTCAACATAAAGAGATATCGAATAATAAGAGTAGCATAGCTAGTGTCCCTGGACTTGAGGACTCACCAAAGTTTATCTTCGGAAATACCAAAATTAGCCATATGGAGGATGATCGAGATGTGCTCTAGTTACTACATGTTAACATCATGTAGGCATATAGTATGTATTAGCATATTTGAATGTACTAAATATGTAGGATGAAATGCAACAAGACATAAGACAATATAGTCAAAATGCATAATCATTAGCAATGGATAAGTATAATATCAATATGGCATGCATGATCAATGCTAGAAGTAAAACATGCTTGTAAATCATATTACTTGTATAGAACATAATACATGTGTGGAAACAGACTATAATCATAGACCAAGCAACTATTACTTGGAATCTAAGGCATGTCACCCCCTTGGAAGGTGATTGAGGTACTACCCCTCAACATGGTAGCATGGGCATGTTAAACCCCAACAAGTGGTTGAGGTATCTACCTCTCAACATGGTATTATGGGTATGTCACCCCCCTCCAATAAGGGGGTCGAGGTACCTACCCCTCAACGTGGTAGTATGGGCATGTCACCCCCTAACAAGGTGGTCGAGGTACCCACCCCTCAATATGGTAGTATGGGCATGTCAACCCCTAACAAGGTGGTCGAGTATGTCAACCCCTTAACAAGGTGATTGGGCTTGTTACCCCCCAACAAGGTGTGGTCAATTGCAACACTATTGATACTTTTCATGAATTCAATGCATACATTTAATCCCTTAATCATCATAAACTCACTTGACTTATAAACAATGTAGTAGTTCATCAATAACTTGAAAATCCATGTCAATACATTTTATCAAGCATTTGGTGGGTGTGAAATGCTAGTTCAAAATCATGCAGTTCAAGAGTGAAATAATATAAGAAAACTCAATGTTACTCCACCCACCAACACATAGTAAAACCCTCATGTAAGATACCTTAAAATCCATCATCAAATATCATAATAGATCATAGTTTCATAGATCAAAACATGCATAGTCTCAATAGACAAAACCAATCCATAATATAGGCTTGCAATAGATAAACATGCATAATCAATTAACATTTCATAAAATCGCAATATAATTTATAATCAAAATCCTTAAAAAAAGATACCCATAGATGATTCCACTTGAAAACATGTAATTTTCATAAAAAGGAAGATTGGCCTCCATGGGTGAAAGGACCCAATGGATGAAACCCACATACCTCAATCTTGGCTTTTCTTGATGTAGACTTAAAGCAAACTTGAAGCATGAATGGAGTTCTTGAGATACGGAATTAAGCTTGGGGCACTTGAATTTGAGTGAAATATTTGGTTAAGTCTTAGAGAGGGTTTTGAGAGTGTCTTGAGTGATTTAGAGTTGAAAAATGGCTAAGTATAGGATATTTCACATGTAAAAGGGCATGAGGCTATGACCTGAATGCCTTAGGCTGAAACAGAAAATAAAGGAAGTGATAACACTACTTCGCGATGGGTTTGTGGGCCGGATCCTACTCGTACCCACACTGTTTTGCTAAAAGTTAGCTCATTTTTCGCTACGAGTCTTCTAAAATACGGGTTATACCCACTGCCCACTCAATTTTGGACCCTGATCAAGAATATGAAGTAAGATTTTTGATATCACACACTGATTTTGAGATATATGGAAATTAAGATTATGGACATTTCCAAAGCACATTTCCAGGGCGTCTTTGGGGCGTTTCAATATCTTCCCCTTGGGAACATTCATCCTCGAATATCAAAGAAGCGTATATAAGAGAAGTAATCATGAAGATTCCAGCCCAATATAAATGTAACAAATACACTTAAACATCATTTTCAAAAAACCTCAACATGAATGTAAAAGATAACCATAAACTTGTCAACATAAACATGAATGCATACAAAGTGACATGAGGGATGAAACTTAATACTTGGAATCATATAGGGGACTTAAATTATTACCTTCAGCTTGAATAGAGTTGAAGAGATACGAATATCGCTTTCTCATCTCCACCTCGGCCTCCCATGTGGCACTTTCAACTTATTGGTTCCTCCAAAGTACCTTGACAGAAGCAACATCTTTCTTTCTCAACATCTCAACTTGTGTATCCAAAATCTCCACCGGCATCTCCTCATAGGTCAAATATATTCTACAACACCCAAAATATCCAAGGGCACCATAGCACTTGGGTCACCCACACACTTCCTCAACATGGATACATGAAAGATCGGATGAACCATAATCATCTCCATAGACAACTCCAACTCATAAGCAACCTTACTAATCCTTCTCAAAACTCTAAAGGACCCACAGACCTCGGTCTTAATTTCCCCTTCTTGCAAAATTGGACCACACCCTCCATGGGTGAGAGATTCAAATAGACCCAATCACTAACCACAAAATCAAGATCTCTTCTCCTCACATCGGACTAGGACTTTTGTCTACTTTGGGCTGTTTTCAATCCCTCCCTAATCAACCTCACCTTATTCAAGGCTTCTATGACCAAATCTGGACCTACCAAAGCCATTTCCACGACTTCAAACCACCTAACCGGGGATCTACAATGCCTACCATAAAGAGCTTCAAAAGGAGCCATACCAATGGTTGAGTGATAACTATTATTGTAAGCAAACTCAATGAGTGGAAGATGTTCATCCAAACTACCCTTAAACTCCAAAACACAAGCTCTAAGCACATCCTCAAGAGTTTGGATAGTCCTCTTAGCTTGACCATTCGTTTGAGGGTGAAAGGCCATGCTAAGTTTAACCTTGGTACCAAGCCCTCTTTGGAAGGACCTCAAAAAGTGAGAAGTAAATTGAGCACCACGATCCGAAATGATAAACAAAGGCAACCCATGCAATCTAACCAACTCATGTATACACAACTTGGCATAATCTTCAGCACCATAAGTGGTTTTGACTGGTAAGAAGTGAGTCAACTTTATCATTCTATCCACAACAGCCTAACTATATGCAAAATGTTTCCTAGTCTAAGGCTACCCAACCACAAAATCCATTTTGATTTCCTGCCACTTCCAAGTAGGAATCTCTATATCTTGCGCTAGGCCAGCAGGCCTTTGATGTTCATCCTTCACTTGTTGGCAATTATGACACCCGGATATAAACTTGGCAATGTCTCTCTTCATACCAACCCACCAATACACTTCCCTTAAGTCTCTATACATCATTGTAGAAATGGAGTGAATGGAATAGGATGAAGTATGAGCCTCTTTCAAGATCAATTCTCTCAAGTCATCCACATTTGGCAAACACAATCTACCTTGGTACCTAAGGGCAGTATCTCCCCCTTGGGAGAAAACCTCCGTTTTACCCTCTCTCACCAAGGACTTCAAACTAGGAAGGCAGACTCAAGGTCTTGTTCTTCCTTTACCTCCTCAATCAAGGAAGACCTAGAACCAAAAACAACCACTGCATCAACCTCATCCAACCTAACCCTCAATCCAGCCAATTAATGAACCTCTCTAGCCACCACTTTGCCACCACATCAACATGAGCCAGACTACTCACGGACACCCTACTTAGAGGATTGACCACAATATTAGCTTTGTCGGGTGATAATGCACACTCATATCATAATCTATAAGGAGCTCTAACCACCTTCTTTGTCTCAAGTTAAGATCATTTTGGGTGAACACATATTGGAGACTCTTGTGGTCGGTAATCACACCAATATGAACCCCATACAAGTAATGACGCCAAATTTTCAAAGCAAATACTACGACAGCAAATTCAAGATCATGGGTGGAATAATTCTTCTTATGCATCTTAAGTTATCTAGAGGCATGTGTTATCACCTTACCACTTTGCATCAAAACACACCCCAAACCAATTCTTAAGGTTTCACAACATACAACACACCCTTCCAACCCTTTCAGTGGGGACAAGATAGGAGGAGAATAAGATTATCTTTCAAAGTTTGGAAACTCTTTTCATACTCATCCGTTCACACAAATTTCACCTTCTTTTGTGTCAATTTAGTCATGGGAGAAGTCATAGAATAGAAACCACTTACAAAGCTCTACCAATAACCCGCCAAACCCAAGAAACTTCAAATGTCCGATGGAGTCCAAGGTTTGGGCAAATTTCTAATCACCTCCATCTTCTAAGGATCCACCTTAATGCCATCACCTGATACCACATGCCCTAAAAAAGCAACCTCTTTCAACCAAAACACACATTTATTATATTTTGCATACAACCTTTCCTCCCTCAAGATTTTCAACACCACCCTCAAGTGATCGACATTCTCCTCCTCACTATGGGAATAGATCAAGATATCATCAATAAAAACCATCATAAACAAGTCAAGATAAGGTTTAAAGACCCTATTCATAAGATCCATAAATATAGCCGGTGCACCCCAAGGTGACTTTCTAGGCCTTATAAAACCCTTTTCCAACAAATTCCTCAATTGCTCCTTCAACTCTTTCAACGTCGTTGGGCCATACGGAAAAGGGAAATAGAAATGGGTTGAGTATCGGGAAGGAGATCTATTCCAAAGTCTATTTTTCCTCAGCGAGGAACACCGAGAAGCCCATTGGGAAAGACATCAAGGAGCTCATTTACCACCTAAATCGACATAATAGGAAGGACTTTGGACTAAACATCCCTAACCCTCACATGATAATAGAGATAACCCTTAGAAATCTACTTTTGGCCTTTAAGGCAAGAAATGAATCTACCCTTGACCACCACATTACGACTTTCTCACTAAAGAATGGGCACATTAGGGAATTGGAATTTTACCCTAGGGTCCTACAATCAATGGAGGCATAATATGCATGTAACCAATTCATCCCCAGAATAATATCAACATCTACCATGTCAAGTTCAACAAAATCACAAGGTAAGACTTTATGCAATATGAACATGGGACAATTTCTATAGACTCTTTTAGAAACAATGGACTCACCAACAGGGGTAGACACTTCATAAGGCTCACACAACTATTCGGGACCACTATGAAGCTTTTTGGAAACAAAAGGAGTAATAAAAGGAAGAGTGGCACTCGTGTCTATCAAAATATGCAGATCAAAATAAAAAACCTTTAACATACCTATGAAGAATCACTCCATGTCGAGTGACTCCTAGAGGGGTATGGTTGACACCGTCGACGGTTATCCTCATAACCCTTCGTAATCCATAGGCAATGTCTCAACTTATGATCCTTTGCACCATACTTGAAAGATGCACTTGAACCAGCCAAACAATCTCCCGTATGATACTTTCCATACTTGTGACACGTTGGGGGAACTTGAACACCAACACCCTTGCCATACCCTTGAACATGTGGATAACTAGGAATCTTGTGACCCATCTTGCCACACCCAAAGCATGCACCCGTGTTCCTCCAATATGTGCCACTATGATTTCTCCCACATTTTGGGCACCTAAGGTGAGCCATCCCGCCATTTCCACCTTCAATGTGGACCCTTCTTCTCTGAAATGCCCTAAAAAAGCCCAAAAATGTGCCTCGAAAATTTTCATAATCGTAATTTCTATATATCTCAAAATTTGTGCATGATATCAAAAATCCAACTTCATATTCTTGATCAGGGGGAAAATTGAGTGGGAAATGGGTTCAACTCCATTTTTAGAGGTCCTAGAGTAGAATTTTGTTTTCATTAACTTTTCAATTTCAGTGACCGTCCACCATGGCTCCACGACGTAGACCTATCACGGAGCAGTGTTGTGAGATCCTTATTTTCCTATTCCAGCCTAAGGCATTGGGATCTTGGCCCCATGCCCTCATATGTGTGAAAACACCTATACTTAGCCATTTTTCAACTCTATATCACTCAAGACACTCTCTAAACCCTCTCTAATACTTAATCAAATATTTCATCCAAATTCATGTGTCCCAAGCTTAGTTTCGGATCTCAAGAACTTCATTCAAGATTTAATTTCTCATTCAAATCTATATCAAGGAAATCCCCAAATTTGAGGTATGTGGGTTTTAACGGTCGGGTCCTTTCACCCATGGTGCCCAACAATCCTTTTATAAAACTTGCATGTTTCTAAGTTGTATTACTTATGGGTATTACTTATTATGAAATGTTATTATAAATTACGTTGGGGTTTTATAAAATGTTTACTGGAAACACATGTCTACATATTTCAAGCTTATTCTATGAGATGGTTTGTCTATTGTGACTATGCATGTTTTAGGCTATAAAACTATAATCTATTATGAGATTTCATGATGGGTTTCAAGGTATCTTACATGAGGGTTTATATGTTGGTGGATTGATTTACATTAAGTTTTCTCACATTATTTTACTCTTGAATTGTATGATTTTTAACTAGTATTACACACCCGCCAAGTGATTGGTAAAATATCCGGTTAAGGATTCTTCAGTTATTGATGCTCTATTGTATGGCTTATGAGTAAAGTAACTTTATGATGATGAAAGGAACTTATGTATGTGTTGAATTCATGAAAAGTATTTATAGTGTTGTAAGTTGTCCATACCTTGTTGAGGGGTGATATGCCTTTATCACTTTGGTGGGGGGGTGCTATACCTATCTATTATGTTGAGCGGTATATTACTTGACCACTTTGATGGGCGGTGATATGCCCATCTAGCATGTTGAAGGGTATACACCTTGACCACTTTAATGGGAGGTGTTATGCCCATCTACCATGTTGAGGGGTAGATACCTCAGTCACCTTCCAAGGGGGTGGCATACCTTGGATTCCAAGTAATATCTTGCTTGGTCTATGATGATGGTCTCTTCTTACACACGTAATCTATATTCTCAAGCTATATGTTTTATAAGCATATTTTACTTCAAGCATTAATCATGCATGCTATATTGTTATTATACTTATCCATTGCTTAGGCCTATGCATTTTGACTATGTTGTCTATGTCTTGTTGCATTGCAACCTACATACTTAGTACATTCAAACGTACTAACGTATACTCTATGCCTACATGATTTTACCACGTAGGAAACAGGGAACCTTTTGATCATCTTTCATGTGGCTAGTCATGGCATTTTGGAAAAAGAGCTTTGGTGAGTCCTAATATTCGGGGACATTAGCTATCATACTCTTGTCACTTGTTTCTTTTTTTTGTTGAACTCTTGATTCTATGAGAGTGCGCCCAAAAAGTATCTTGGCCCCCGCTCCAATTAGAGGTGTTGTTGGAACAAATGATGTATTTATGCTTTGAGCTTTGACTCTTCTATGTTTTATGATAAAAAAGACTTACCTTAGTCCCATTTTCCCTTATTTATAACTCTTGTTGTTGTTTATTTCGCTTCTGCGACCAAGGGGGTGTGTATGATATGCTAAGAGGCTTGTTTGGTGTCCCTTCGGGTTCCTATTCACTGTGTCACATCTAGGTCCTAGGCTTGGGTCGTGAAAAACTTGGTACCAGAGCCAGGTTATTAATGGTCCTTGGAATCCAACGCACCTCGTCTATTAGAGTCTTATTTATGGTTGTGAAATGCACCACAATTATGAGTAAGAGGCTATGAGGCATTTTAGGAAATGTTTCCCTTCTTCATAGTCTATATCATGCTATAGAAATTAAGGTAAGGCTATTTCCTCTAATGAATGTTCTTTTCTATTCTATATAATGCCTATTCCAAGAGGACGACTAAGGAGAGCTTGTTCACTCGAGGAGCAACCGGCCCCTCCCACTCCTCAAGCTCTTCAAGATGGGGGAGTGGCTCATGAAGAGTTGCGGGATGCTATGACCATATTAGTCCATGCCATGACTAATCAAATCAACCAAGGGGTCAAAGCCCCTCATGTTCCTGCTCCGATGTCGAGGGTGACGAATTTTACTTGAATAAACCCACTAGAGTTCTATGGGTCTAAAGTGGATGAGGATCCTCAAGAATTTATTGATGAAGTTTATAAAGTGTTGTCTATTGGGGGGGATTTAGACCGGAGGAGAAAACGGAGCTGGCGGCCTACCAACTCAAGGGTGTAGCTCAAAGTTGTTTCATCCAACGGAAGGTGGAGAAGGGGAATAACAATTTCATCCCTTTGGAAGTGTTCAAGGCGACATTTCTCAACCGGTTCTTCCCTTTTGAACTAAGGGAGGCAAAAATGATGACATTTATAAATCCAAAGTAAGGATCTATAAGTGTGAGGGAGTACGCCCTCAAGTTCAATCAACTCCCCAAGTATGCTCCACAATTGGTGGCCGAGTCGAGGTCTAGGATGAACAAATTTGTGATGGGAGTGTCCGATTTGGTTGATGAGGAGTGTCGTGCTGCTATGTTGATAGGTGATATGGATTTGTCACGCCTTATAACATATGTCGAGCAGCTAGAGGGGGGAAAGTTGAGGAAAAGAAGAAGTGGTGAGGCTAAGAGTGCCTATTTTGAAAGAATATTCCAAAGTTCCTATGATAGCCGGTTTCATCAAGGCCATGGGTCTTTCAATACTCATACTAGAAGGTTGGCTAATGATAACCTAAGGGTCCAAGGTAATGGTAGTGCGGTGCCTAATACTATGTGCCCAAGATGTGGTAAAGGCCATAATGGCCCATGTTGAAGGACACTAATGTTTGTTAAGGTTGTGGTGAAGTGTGTCATAAGGTGATTGATTGTCTTCCTAATTTGCAACAAGGGTAGAGATAGTTGTCCACAAGGCTAAGGTGCAAATACAAGTAATAAGGGAAAAGGAGGCCAACAAGGTGGTGCTCCAAGGCATAATAGGTTCTATGCTCTTCAAGGGAGACAAGGGGCAGGTGCCCGATGTTGTCACCGGTATGTTAAACGTTTTTTATTTTGATGATATGGATTGATAGACCCGGGTGCCACTCTTTATTTTATTACTCCTTTTGTTGCCAAAAAGCTTCATGTTAGTTCCGAATTGTTATGTGAGCCATATGAAGTGTCAACCCCTGTTGGTGAGTCCATTGTTGCTAGAAGGGTCTATAGAAATTTTCCCATTTTCATTTTGCATAAGGTTTTGCCTTGTGATTTTGCTGAATTTGATACGGTTAATTTTGATATCATTCTTGGGATGGATTGGTTGCATGCATATTATGCTTCTATTTATTGTAGAACTCATAGAGTCAAGTTTCAAATCCCTAATGAACCCGTCCATGAGTGGGAGATTCATGATGTGGTGGTCAAGGGTAGATTCATTTCTTGAATTAAAGCCTAAAAGTTGATTTCTAAGGGCTATCTCTATCATCTTGTGAGTGCTAGGGATGTTGAGTCCAATGTCCTTCCTATAAAGTCAGTTTCGGTGGTTAATGAATTCCTTGATGTCTTTCCCAATGAGCTTTCCGGTGTTCCACTCAAAAGGGAAATAGACTTTGGTATAGACCTCCTTCTTGATACACAACCCACTTCTATTCCCCCTTACCGTCTAGCCCCAATGGAGTTAAAGGAGTTAAAAGAACAATTGAGGGACTTGTTCGAAAAGGCTTTTATTAGGCCTAGTCAATCACCTTAGGGTCCACCAGTGTTTTTTGTGGAGAAGAAGGATGGTACTCTTAGAAGATGAATTGATTACCGATAACTTAATAGGGTCACCATGAACAATAAGTACCCTCTACCACGGATTGATGATCTTTTTGACCAACTTCAATGGGCTAGTCACTTCTCCAACATTGATCTTTGGTCCGGGTATCACCAAGTGAAAGTGAAGGAGTGTGACATTCCCAAGACAACCTTTCGAACTAGGCATGGGCATTTTGAGTTTGTGGTTATCTTTTGGGTTGATCAATGTACTGGCTATCTTCATGGATCTTATGAATAGTCTTTAAAACCTACCTTGATTTGTTTGTGGTGGATTTTATTTATGACATATTGATTTATTCCCATAGTGAGGAGGAGCATGTGAGTCGCTTGAGGGCGGTGTTGAAAATCCTTAGAGAGGAAAAGTTGTATGCTAAATATGAAAAATATGAGTTTTGTTTAAAGAGTTTCTTTCCTAGGTCATATGGTGTCGGGTGATGGCATTAAGGTGGATCCTAAAAAGATGGGGGTGAGTAGAAATTGGCCTAGACCTTTCACTCCATCGAATATTAGAAGTTTCTTGGGGTTAACAGGTTATTAGCTGAGGTTTTTCAATGGGTTCTCTTCTATTGTTTCTCCTCTATCTAGGTTGACCCAAAATAAGACAAAATTATGTGGACCGATTAATTTGAAAAGAGTTTCTAAGCATTGAAAGATAAGCTTGTCTCTGCTCCTAATGTGTCTCTACCAGAAGGGTGGGAAAGATTTTTGGTGTATTATGATGCCTTAAGAATTGGTTTGGATTGTGTTTTGATGAAAAATGGTAAGGTGATAGCTTATGTCTCTAGACAACTTAAGGTGCATGAAAAGAATTATCCTACCCATGATCTTGAATCGGCCGTCGTGGTATTTACATTGAAAATTTGGTGTCATTGCTTGTATGGGGTCCATGTCGATGTGTTCATCGATCATAAGAGTCTCCAATGTGTGTTCACCCAAAAAGATCTCAACTTGAGGCAAAAAAGGTGGTTACAACTTCTTAAAGATTATCATATGAGTGTGTATTATCACCTCGGCAAGGCTAATGTTGTGGCCAATGCTCTAAGTAAGGTGTCTATGGGTAGCCTAGCTCATGTTGATGATGGTGGCAAGCAGGTGGCTAGAGAGGTCCATCAGTTGGCTAGTTTGGGGGTTATGTTGGAAGAGGTTGTTATGGTGTTGTAGTGGTTATTGATGGTTCTAAATCTTTGTTGATTGATGAGGTAAAGGCAAAACAAGATTTTGACCCCGCCTTGATAGAAGTGAAGGCCTTGGTGAGAGATAGTAAGGTAGAGGTTTTCTCCCAAGGGGGAGATGGTTCCCTAAGGTACCAAGGTAGATTGTATGTGCCTAGTGTTGATGATTTGAGAAAAGAATATTTTAGATGAGGCTCATAATTCTTCCTATTCTATTCACACCGATTCTACAAAGATGTATAGAGATTTAAAGGAAATGTATTAGTGGGGTGGCATGAAGAGAGATATTGCTAAGTTTTTATCCGGTTGTCATAATTGCCAACAAGTGAAAGCCAAATATCAATAGCCGGGTGGCCTAGCCCAAGATATAGAGATTCCTACTAGGAAGTGGGAGGAAATCAGCATGGATTTTGTGGTTAGGTTGCCTAAGACAAGAAATCATTTCGATTCTATTTGGGTTATGGTTGATGTAATGACAAAGTCAGCTCATTTCCTACTAGTTAAGACTACTTATGGTGCCAGAGATTATGCTAAGTTGTACATTCATGAGATGGTAAAATTGCATAGGGTGCCTTTGTTTATCGTTTCAGATCGTGGTGCTCAATTTACTTCTCACATTTGGAGGTCCTTCCAAAGAGGTCTTGGTACTAAGGTAAAGCTTAGCACGAGCTCTCACCCAAAAATGGATGGCCAAGCCGAAAGAACTATCCAAACTCTTGAGGATATGCTTAGAGCTTGTGTTTTTGGAGTTTAAGGGTAGTTGGGATGAACATCTTCCACTCACTGAGTTTGCTTACAACAATAGATATCATTCAAGCATTGGTTTGGCTCCTTTTGAGGCTCTGTATAATAGACATTGTAGATCCCTAGTTTGATGGTTTGAGGTTAGGGAGATGGCTTTGTTAGGTCGGGACTTGGTTGTGGAGGCCATAAAGAAGGTGAGGTTGATAAGGGAAAGATCGAAAATAGCCCTTAGTCAACTAAAGTCCTATGCTAATATGAGGAGAAGGGATCTTGAATTCAAGGTTGGTGATTGGGTTTGTTTGAAGGTCTCACCCAGGAAGGATGTGGTTTATTTTGGCAAGAAGTGTAAATTGAGCCCAAGGTTTGTGGGTCCTTATAGAGTGTTGAGGGCGACTGGTAAGGTGGTCTATGAGTTGGAGTTGCCCATTGATATGAATATGGTTCATCCGGTCTTCCATGTATCTATGTTGAACAAGTGTGTAGGTGATCCAAGTGCTATTGTACCTTTGGATGTTGTGGGTGTGGTAGAAGATAATTTGACTTATGAAGATGTTATGGTAGAAATTTTAGATAGATAAGTGAAGAGATTGAGAAACAAGGATGTAGCTTTTGTCAAAGTGCTTTGGAGGAACCAATAAGTTGAAAGTGCCACACAGGAAGCTGAGGCGGACATGCAAAAACAATATCCATATCTCTTCTACTCCACTCAAGCCTAAAATACTAATTAAAGTCTCCTACATGATTTCAACTCTTAAGTTTCAGCCCTTATGTCATTTGCATGCATTTATGTTTATGTTGACAAGTTTATGGTGATTTTTTTTACACTCATGTTGAGATTTTTTTTAAATGATGTTTAAATGCATTTGTTGCATTCGTTTGTTGGGCTAAAATCATCTTGATTACTTCTCTTATGTACATTTCTTTGACATTCGGGGACGAATGTTCCCAAAGGGGAGATATTAAAACGCCCCAAAAATGCCCGAAAACGCCCATAATCGTAATTTCTATATATATCAAAATACGGGTGTGATATCAAAAATACAACTTCATATTCTTGATCAGGGGGAAAAAAGAATTGGAAATGAGTATAACCCTGATTTTAGAGGACCCGTAGCGAAATTTCATTTTCGACAACTTTTCGATTTCCAGTGACTATCTCTGATGGCTCCGCAATCAGGACTTGTAGCTAAGCAGTGTTGTGACTTCCTTTATTTTCCAATTCTGTCCTAAGGCATTGGGGTCTTGGCGTCATGCCCTCATATGCGTGAAAACACTTATACTTAGCCATTTTCAACTCTATATCACTTAAGATACTCTCAAAACCCTCTTTAACACTTAACCAAATATTTCATCCAAATTCAAGAGTCCCAAACCTAATTCCGGATCCCAAGAACTTCATTCAAGCTTCAAGTTCTCATTCAAATCTACATCAAGGAAATCCCCAAATTTGAGGTATGTGGTTTTCGACCATCATCACTCATGGTGCCCAACCTTCCTTTTTATGAAACTTGCATCTTTCCAAGTTGTATTACTTATGGGTATTACTTATTATGAAATGTGATTATAAATTATATTGGGGTTTTATGAAATGTTGATTGGAAACACATGTCTACCTATTTCAAGCTTATTCAATGAAATGGTTTGTCTATTATGACTATGTATGTTATGGGTTATGAAACTATGATCTATTATGAGATATGATGATAGGTTTCAAGGTAGCTTACATGAGGTTTTTACTATGTGTTGGTGGGTTGTTTTGCATTAAGTTTTTTCAAATTATTTCACTCTTGAATTGCATGATTTTGAACTAGTATTACACACCTGCCATGTGTTTGATAAAATGTCCGGTTAAGGATTCTTAAGTTATTGATGATCTATTGTATGGCTTATGAGTCAAGTTACTTTATGATGATGAAAGGAATGTACGTATGTGTTGAATTCATGAAAAGTATCTATAATGTTGTAAGTTGAACACACCTTCTCGAGGGGGTAATATGCCTCAATCACTTTGATGGGGGGTGCGATGCCCATCTACCATGTTGAGGGGTATATACCTTTACCACTTTGATAGGTGGTGCTACTCCCATGTACCATGTTGTGGGGTAAATACTTTGACCACTTTGATGGGTGGGGGTGCTATGCCCATATAATATGTTGAGGGGTAGATACCTCAATCACCATTGAAGGGGGTGGTATGCCTTGGATTTCTAGTAATAACTTGCTTGGTCTATGATGATGGTCTCTTCCTACACATGTATTATGTATTCTCAAGCTATATGTTTTACAAGCATGTTTAACTTCAAGCACTGATCATGCATGCCATATTGTAATTATACTTATCCATTTCTTATACCTGTGCATTTTGACTATATTTTTATGTCTTGTTGCACTGCATCCTACATACTTAGTACATTTAAACGTACTAACGCATACTCTATGCCTACATGATGTTACCATGTAGGAACTGGAGCACCTCTTGATCATCCTTCACGTGGCTAGTGTTGAAATTTTGGGAGAAGAGCTTTGGTGAGTCCTCAAGATCGAGGACCTTAGATATCTTACTCTTGTCACTTGTTTCCTCTTTATGTTGAACTCTTGATACTATGGCAGTGAGCCCAGAAAATGTCTTGGCCACTGCTTTAATCTATGTTTAGAGGTACTTTTGGAACAAATGATGTATTTATGCTCTGTTCTTTGACTCTTCTATGTTTTATGATAAGAAAGACTTCCCTTAGTCCATTTTTCCCTTATTTGTAACTCTTGTTGTTGCTTATTTTGCTTCCGCGACCAAGAATATTTGTGTGATATGCTAAGAGGTTTGTTTGGGTTCCTATTCATCATGTCCTAGGCTTGGGCTGTTACATTCTCCCTTCGTTTGAGGCCACCGGGTAATTTCTCATCTTAGCCCAACACCGCCACACTTTGAACAACCCTCTTCCGCCAAACACCTCCCTTGATGTTTCTTGCCACACCCTTGACAAGTGACAAAGGAATTATTTTCTTGTACAACCGTGGATAATAGTAATAGAGCATCACGAACCTCCATATTCGACATATCCCCGTTGGGAAGTTGACCCCCAAGTGAGAGATAGTCACTACCTTGCCCACCATTGTGAGTAGCTTGAGACATATTTTGAAATGTAATGGTTAGGGATCAGTAATAAGCCTTAGGGGCTTAGTTCTACCACAGAACATAGATCATGAAGAAGTGATACATTTTCTAAAATGCCTCATAGCCTCCCATTCATAGTTGTGGCACGCTTCACAACCTTGAATAAAACTCTAAGTCAACGTGGTGTATTGGATTTAGAGGACCATTAGCAACCTAGTGCTCTGATACCAAGTATGTCATGACCCAAGCCTAGGGCCTAGACGTGACACGGTGAATGGGAAGCCTAAAGGGACCCCAAACAAGCCTCTTAGCATATCATTCATACATCCTTAGTCACAGAAGCAAAATAAACAACAACAAGAGATATAAATAAGGGAAGCGGGACTAAGGCAAGTCTGTGATAATCATAAAATACTCAAGAGTAAA
Organism: Solanum medicagineum; assembly: GCA_026153255.1. Lineage (NCBI taxonomy): Eukaryota > Viridiplantae > Streptophyta > Magnoliopsida > Solanales > Solanaceae > Solanum > Solanum medicagineum. Next base: position 11,510,459 of record JAPFFP010000113.1, on the reverse strand, counting down.
GCTCATAGCATAAGTACATCAACTGTTCCAACAACACCTTTAACATAGATTGGAGCGGGGGCTACGATACTTTCTGGGCTCATCCTCATAGTATCAAGTGTTAAACATAAAGAGTTATCAAATTGTAAGAGTCGCATATCTAGTGTCCCCGACTTGAGGACTCACCAAAGCTTATCATCAAAAATGCCAAAACTATCCATGTGGAGGATGATCGAGAGGTGCTTCGGTTCCTACATTGTAACATCATGTAGGCATAGAGTATTTCTTAGCACATTCGAATGTACTAAGTTTTTAGAAGGTAATGCAACAAGACATAAGCCAATATAGTCAAAATACATAATCATAAGCAATTGATAAGTATAATATCAACATGGCATGCATGATCAATGCTAGAAGTAAAACATGCTTGTAAATCATATAACTTGTATAGAACATAATACATGTATGGGAAAAGACCATAATCATGGACCAAGCAACTATTACTTGGAATCTAAAGGTGTGTCACCCCCTTGGAAGGTGATTGAGGTATCTATCCCTCAACATGGTAGTATGGGCATGTTACACCCAACAAGGTGGTGGAGGTATCTACCATCAACATGGTAGTATGAGCATGTCACCACCCAATAAGGTGGTCGAGGTACCTACCCCTCAACGTGGTAGTATGGACATATCACCCCCCCCCCCAACAAGGTGGTCAAGGTACCTACTCCTCAACGTGGTAGTATGGGCATGTCACCCCCCAAAAAGGTGGACGAGGTATGTCACCCCCTCATCAAGGTGATTGGGCATGTCATCCCCTAACAAGTTGTGGTCGAGTGCAACACTATAGATACATTTCATGAATTCAATATATACATACAATCCCTTAATCATCTTAAAGTCACTTGACTTGTAAACCATGTAGTAATTCATCAATAACTTGAAAATCCTTGTCAAGACATTTTATTAAACACTTGGTGGGTGTGCAATGCTATTTAAAAATCATGCAATTCAAGAGTGAAATAAAATGAGAAAACTCAATGTAACTCCAGCCACCAACACATAGTAATACCCTCATGTAAGATACCTTAAACTCCATCATCAATCTCATTATAATGATAGTTTCATAGCTCCAAACATGCATAGTCTAAATAGACATAACCAATCCATAGTATAGGCTTGAATAGATAAACATGCATAATCAATCAACATTTCATAAAATTGCAATATAATTTATAATCAAAATCCATAATAAGATTATACCATAGATGATTCAACTTGAAAAAATGTAATTTTCATAAAATGGGATATTGGGCTCCATAGATGAAAGACCCCAATGGATGAAATCCACATACCTCAAACTTGGGTTTTCTTGATGTAGAATTGAAGGAGACTTGAAGCTTGAATAGAGTTCTTGAGATCTAGAATTAAGCCTGGGACACTTGAATTTGGATAAAATATTTGGTTAAGTCTTGGAGAGGGTTTTGAGTATGTCTTGAGTGATATAGAGTTGAAAAATGGCTAAGTATTGAATATTTCACGTGTAAAAGGGCATGGGGCGATGACCCCTATTACTTAGGCCGAAACAAAAATTAAGGAATTGATATTGTTTTGCGAAAAGTTGGCAAAAATCATTTTTTGCTACGGGTCTTCTAAAATCTGGGTTATACCCATTCCCCACTCAATTTTTCCCCCTGATCAAGAATATGAAGTCGGATTATTGATATCACGCATGGATTTTGAGATATATGAAAATTATGATTATGGGCATTTCCAAAGCACATTTTTGAGGTACTCTTGGGGTGTTTTAGGTGTGACCTTCTCATATACCCAACCACCAATAAAAAACTCAAGATCCCTCTTCCCAATATTCAAATAAGACTTTTGATGACTTCGAACCATCTCCAACTTTTCCCTAAACAATTTCACTCTTTCCATAGCCTCCAACACTAAATCCGGTCCTATAGAAGTCATCTCATCTAACTCAAACCACCCCACCGAAGGCGTACACCTTCTACCATATAAAGCCCCACATGGTGCCATACCAATGCTAGAATGAAAGCTATTGTCATAAGAAAACTCAATAAGTGGTAGATGACCATCCGAGTTAACTTTGAATTCCAACACTTAAGACCTCGCCATGTCCTCCAAAGTGTGAATTGTCCTCTCGACTTGCCCAAAGAATTAAGGATAGAAACCGGCATGTACTAAACTTCACCTTAGGGCCAAGCCCCTTTTGAGATGCTTTCCAAAATTGAGAAGTAAGTTGGACACCACAATCCGATATCATAAAAGTAGGCACACCACCCAGTCTAAGCAACTCCAAAATATATATAACTTGGCATTGTCTCTATTCGTACCATACCACCAATAAACTTCTCTCAAGTCCCGATATATCTTAGTAGATATCGGATGAATTGAATAATGAGAGTTATGGGTTGTACTCATCATCATCTCCCTAAGACCATCAATGTCCAGAAAGCACAATCAATCTTGGTACCGAATTACACCATCTCCCCCTTGGGAGAAAAACTCTATCTTATTTCTAGAAACCAACCTCTTCAACACAACCAATGATGGGTCTAAGTCTTGCTTAGCTTTAACATCAACAACCACCAAACACTCAGCCTAGTACTGAACATGAACACCACCATCATTATAGTCGGTCAACCTAACACCTAATATTGCCCGAAGGTGACATCTTTTGCTAATTCTTCCTTCCCTTCAATCAACATGAGCCACACTTCCCATATATAGCTTACTTAGAGCATCGGCTATAACATTTGCCTTGCCGGGATGATATCGTACACTCATGTCATAGTCTTTAAGAAGTTCCATCCATCTCCCTTGTCTCAAGTTAAGATCCCTTAGAGTGAACATATATTATAAACTCTAGTGGTCGATGAAAACGTCAACATGCACCACATAAAAATAGCTTCTCTAAATCATTGAAGCAAACACAACCACCGCTAACTCAAGATCATGAGTCGAGTAATTACGGTCATGCACATTCAATTACCTTGACGCATAAGCTATCAACTTATCATGTTGCATAAGTACACAGCCCAACCCTAATCCAAGAAGCATTACAATAGACCACCAACCCATCTAAGCCATCCGGTAAAGTCAAAATAAGAGTCGATGTAAACCGCTCTTTCAATGCCTAAAAACCCTTCTCATACACATCCTACCATGCAAACTTGGCCTTCCTTTGAGTTAACTTGGTCAATAGAGATACATTAGATGAGAAACCTTCAACAACCTTCCCTCATAACTAGCCAACACAAGAAAATATCAAATATCCAAAGGAGCAAGTTTGTCAAACAACACATATCCTTCACCGACTCCTTTTTTGGACTCATTTATAAGATAAGCTACAATATCTCATTCTTCTGGATTGCATTAAGAACCTATAGTAACTCTTCCTGTTCAGTAGAGAGGGATGAAGATAGGAGATCTTAAGACACATTCCATGCAATGATAAGAATCATGAAAAAGTGAAACACTTCCTAAAACACCATGTAGCCTCCTACACATAGATCTAGTGCACTTCACACCCATGAATAAGACTCTACTAGACATAGCATGTTGGACTCTAAGGACCATTTATAACTCTAGTGCTCTGATACCATCTCTATCAAGACACAGAGCTAGGGTCTACGTCTAGGAGTGACATGGCGAATGAGATCTTGTGAGTCTCCAAACAAGCCTCAAAGTGTTCATATTTACATCATCGATTAGGAAGCGTATACCAATAGTAAACACATAGTTCTAAGGGAAGGGAAACTAGGACTCAGGCAATGGAGATATCATAGGGAATGAGATTTACATAGATTCACATAACACGTAACACATAAAGACTAAGCGGCGAGTAAGTATGACTCATTCTATGGGGGCAATTTGGAATGTATCATCTTCCACATTTCCACATCAAAGCATACATAGTTATCATAATTCTCATAATCAATCCATAATATAGCCATATCCAATAGATAACCATAATCATAGGATTTAAATATAAAACATAACACATAGATTTGGAATCCCGATGAAATTCCCTCACCAAGAAAGAGGTGGTCTACTTGCCAAAGGTAAACCATACTTCACCTTACGGGCACTCCCATAATGTATGAAGCAACCTTCCTTACAGGCACTCCCATTTTGGATAGGATCTTAACATAATATAATATCACATTATAATTCTCCTTACGGGAAATCCCATTCCGTATGAAGCTACCTTTCTTACGTGTACTCCCATTTCAGATAGGATTTTCATAACCTATGTTTGGCACATAGTTTAAGGAAAGAGAGGGAACCCCCAAACCATCAGTGCTAAGTCATCATCCTACAAGAATACTTATGAATATACATAGTTTTAAAAGAGGCAATAGTTATTTCAAATCCATTCACTGCACATTTAGGCTCAAAGCCAATTTCCATTAATAATCGTTCATACTTAGGCTCCAATGCCAAATCATAATTCATAATTTATAATGATCATGCATAGGAATAGGTCACTTACATATACGAAATGGTGCAAGCACCCAAAATACTCAAAGAGCCATAATCATAGACATTTATGTGATCACATTCTTGTCATAACTAATATCTTATTCAAATCATTTACATAAACATAATTGGGCTTAACCCACTTCGTAAGTTTCATAAAATACAATGATTGATGTGAGAATAGCATGAGTAATGTAGATTTAATCTAAAATAAAAAATATAATATGAAATTGAAATAAATCCATATTTAAATGATAATATAGATCACCCATGCTTGGTTCAAACTTTAAAGGGACAATTCATAATCGAATCTTCATAATAATCAAGTAGTTCAACATATTAGGGCTTAAATCAACCTATACATATCAATAATGCATAGCCTATTCTTTAAGTGAATTTAATAAACAATACTAGTCAAAACCCATAGTTAAAGTAAGTATAATTTCATCAAAATCAAATAAAAGAGTTTTGGGTCCTCTTGTTTGAAAGGAACCAAGAATCAAAATCCACACACTCTAGCTATTAAAGAAGATTCAAGAAGAAATTGATGGCGAAATGAGTTTTCCCTTGATTCCCAAGCTTTGTCTTCACAAGAGCCATTGAGAGAGTTCTTAGGGAGAGTTGAGAGAATTTTAAATGTCTGGAATGCATTTGAATGAGAGGAATAGAGTTTAGGTCATTTAGACGCATTAAGATTGCATAGGAAGTCATAAAATACCCTTACGAGAAGCCACAATTACAAAAAAAAAAAAAAAGACATTAATGAAGTGAAATTTATGTTCCTTGTCGGGGGTCCGTGAGGTGGTATCATGGTCCGTACAAGGTTTCATACACCATGAAACCCTCCTGTGAGACCACACTTACTCAAAGTTTAGAAAATACTACACAGGCGGGCTTTACGGAAACGAGCATAACCTCTTCATCGGAACTCTAAATGAAGTGAAACCAGATGCATTTGAAAGCTCATTCAAAGAGCTTCAACTTGATAGTTTGTGAGCCACGAGTTCCTTTTGAGTTGAGATATATGACCATTTAAAGTTGACCCTTCTATCGGTACTTGTGAAAAACTTAGCCAATGGAATTCCTTTGAACTTGGCTTGATGTAGGAGACCCATTATGGCCTTAAATAACACAAATACGCTTGAAATGAGTACTTCAA